>CM053035.1:25910860-26020475 GCA_028564925.1 Lithobates sylvaticus | reverse complement strand
ACAAGGAAGACTGCAACTGCAGTCACTGAATTTTTTTTTTTTTACCTGTGTATCCCAAATATGGTCTACACATCACACTGTCTTTGGAACCCAACATTACCGAACACCAGCTCAACAAACCATAGAGACCAAAGTGATTACAGATTGCGTGGTCTAAATCTCTAGAGACTGGAGATATGGAATACTGACTTGAATATATGTTGGGTACAGTGCAGAGGCCATATTCAGCTGGTGGCAACAGGCAACTGGCTGAGCAGCTGGACTCTCGAGCCAGTTCTGACTATTCCCCAAAATAGAGGAAACGATTCTAAAAACTTGAACTTAGGAAAATGCTGTACCATGCAAGCCCTCTCAACTTCTTCCTCCTCCTACTAAGAAAAGATAGGTGGGAATGGGCAAAGCATAGATGTCAATGCTGCTTGAAACAAAATAGAGATGTGTGCTCTCTGCTACTGTGTTTGTGGACATCTATGAGAATTTTGCAACTTTTTGTGCATATATTGTTTACTATATAGATTTTATGAAATTTTATATTATTTATTTGTGTTTCTATTAAATATTTAACATTACTTCTCCATGTTGTATGTGTTTTACTCATTTGGATATGTGTTGTTGCCACTTGGTTACTCTGATGGGGTATCTAGTACATGCTAAAGTTCTTAGACAATTACTTTTATTAGGACATCACAGTTGTAGTGTGCAATAGCGTAAAGAGGAGTTCCAGGCTGTATTAAAAAAATGTAAAGTCAGCAGCTACAAATACTGTAACTGCTGACTTTTAATATAAGGACAGTTCCCTGTCCAGGGAGCCCGCAATGTCGGCATCCGAAGCTGACCTGTCCACCGGCTCTGGGTGCAAGCGCCGGCATCCTTACTAAGGGAAGCAGGAAGTGAAGCCTAGCGGCTTCACCGTCTGTTTCCCACTGGGAATGCGCGAGTCGCGCTGTGCTTTCTGAATGGTCCTACTTTCTTCTGGGACCTGTGTGTGTCTCCCAGAAAGCAGCAGGGGGGGGAAGGAGGAGGGGCTGCAAATGACATAGGTGGCCGCAGCACCCTTACACGGAAGTGGGAGCAGGTACCCGTTTTTGACAGGTATCCTCTCCCCCCTTCCCCCCAAAAGGCGCCAACTGTGGCTCCGGAGGGTGGGAGGAAGCAGATAAGTGAAGCTTCCACTATTGGCTGGAACTCTGCTTTAAGTCGGCCAGAGATGATCTGATTATCTTTCCTGCAACCATGTTGGAATTGCTTGATTTCCACATCAACACAGTCAGTGTTGATGGGGAATCCCTCCTGCGGAGCTATTGTGGGAGCTTGGGGGAGCCGTCGCTGCTGGTAGAACACAGTGATTACTGCTAATGGCTATAGCCGCTGGCAATAATTGCATGTAAAAATCCCACATGCTGGTTGTACCCAAGTATATTTGATGGACCCACTTGGGTACAATCAGCCTGCCCATAGATGGTTTAATTGGTTGTATCCCTACTGAACTGGCCAAGATTCAAACCATCTATGGCTGGCTTCAGGTTGGTCATTGGTGGAGAGGCAGACTGGCAGAATTGAGACCCATCTCTGTGACTCAACTGATGACCTAAATTGGCATACATGCAGTTGACCCCTTCTTTGCATTTCTTCACAAGTTGGAATTTTTTTTTTCCATTCCTCACCCAATTGCTGTATTAAACCAGCCATAGATGGAGCGTATTTAGAAGAAAATAGCCTAATTCCCCCTTTCAACACAGTCGGTGTTGGTGGGGGATTCTCACCCGTGGAGCTATTGTGTTCTGCCAGCGGTGGGGGTGCGGCGAGTTGTCCCGGCCGGGAGAAAACTCTATAGCTACTGGCAATAATGGCATGAAAATCTGACATGCTGGTTGTACCCAAGTTGTACAATCAGCCTGCCCATACATAGTTCGAATCTTGGCTGGTCTCTGCTGAACCAGCTAAAAATTCAAACCATCTATGGCCAGCTTTAGACCTTTTATGGCCACCTAATATCATTTTGTGTGTTTGGCCTTTCAATGAAGTTGTTAATTTTTTTAAAGGATAACTCTACCTTCTCTCGCCAATTTTACATTGAAAAAAAAACTCCAGTAAAATATGTTAAGCATCTCTAGTGGGGAGTACAGTGGCTAAGTGGTTAGCACTTTTGGCTGGCAGCACTAGGGCCTCCACTGCCTGGAGTTTGCATGTTCTCCTTATGCCTGCGTTGGTTTTCTTCCATATTCCAAAGACATGCTGGTAGGTAAATTGGCTCTAGCATGTGAGTTAGGTACCTTAGATTGTAAGCTCCTTAAGTGCAGGCACTGATGGGAATGTTTAATGTATATGGAAAGCACTGTGTAAATTGATGGAGCTATACAAGTACCTGTAGTAATTAAAGACAAAAAAATGATTTTAGCTTTGGATAGGGCATGGAAGGAATAGCAACCCTGTCAGGTTTTAATTGCAGTCTGTGTCCTTGCCTGATAGAGTAAGGCTGGCCATGCATTATGCTATTTTCTTTCCTTCAACCATGGGTTGAAGGAAGAAAATTGCTTGAGTAACCCATCAACATAGTCATTGTTGATGGGAGAATCCATTCTGCAGCGCTATTGTGTTCTGCCGATGGGAAATGCTCCCTACGCTCCCAATACTATGACCACTCTTGGCAGCTATAGACGCCGCCATTGATGGGATAAAACAAAAAAACTGACAGGCTGGTTGTACTGCAATCAATGGATCGACTTCAACAAGCCTGCCAATAGATAGTTTGAAATTCGGCCACTTCCTGCTGAACCGGACAAATTTCGATCTGCCAATGGATGGATTTTATGGCCACCTAATAGTTGAAGCCCAACTTCATTTTCTTTTTTTGCCTTTTAATGAAGTTTTTTTTAAAGGATAACTCTACCTTCTCTCACTAATTTTACATTAAAAAAAAATTCTATTTCTCCTGGTGGCCCTTGCACCAGAACATAAATAAATAGGAAGTGTCCCAATGGGAACACTTGGAGAGATTTATAATTAATTCCCGTTGTGTCTATAGGACAGGAAATCCAGGGAAATCTCTTCAATGGGTCAGAAGCAGCAAAAAAGAAAACTGACTAACTTAACTTAACTTAACTCTTGCCTATTCAATCCAAAACTTTTCTTAAAAAATGGCTTTAGATGTACTCTAATGCCACGTACACACGAGCGGACTTTTCGACGGACTAGAACCGACGGTCTTCCTGACGAACTTTCCGAATGAACGGACTTGGCCACAAACAATCACACCAAAGTCCGACGGATTTGAACATGATGACGTACGACCGGACTAGAATAAGGAAGTTCATAGCAAGTAGCCAATAGCTGCCCTAGCATCGGTTTTTGTCCGTCGGACTAGCATACACACAAACCGATTTTTCGATAGGAGCTGGGTCCGGCGGAGTTCCGGCCAAAAAATTTGAAACATGTTCTATTTCTAAAGTCCGTCAGATTTTTGGACAGCAAAGGTCCAATGGAGCCCACACACGATCGAATTGTCCGACGGATTTGTTCCGTCGGACCTTTGCTGGCGAAGAGTCCGGTCGTGTGTACGAGGCATAACACATGCAATTCTATAGACATTCCCATGTCTGCAGCTTCCTAGGAGAAACATATTCTCAGTTTGCAAAAAAATGGAGAGCCAGACACACGGGTTGTCAATTCCAGCTATATCCAGGTGCTTCATCCACTGTATCACCCTCCTTTTCAATCCTTCGCAGCTCATTTGGTGTGTTTTCCTTTCTGACAACTATAACAAACACAAAACTTTAGCCACTTAGCTCTGAGATAATTACATTTGATGAAGGAAATCAAGGACGTTTTAATTTGTTTATAGAATATTTTGACATAAGCTAAATGGTATTCTGTCACATAGCTATATCTTTTCCCCAGGAAACCGAGAGCTAATTATCTTCGTATTGGACAAATTAACACGTTAAAATTAGCAACATCCCAGCCCTTCTATGGATAAAAATTTAGCTTAGAAAAACAAATCATTACCCCCCCAAAAAATTTTTTGGACAAATACTGTATATACTTATTGTAAAGAAGTAAGAGTTTCTGCCTTGGTTTCAGCCTGATATAGGAATTGTATGTGTCTTCTACTTTCTGCTGCTTGCGCACGTGCAGTACAACCCCATAGACTAATACAATGGGGGTTATTTACGGAAGGCAAATCCACTTTACACTACTAGTGCAAACTACAAGTGCAAAGTGCACTTGGAAGTGCAGTCGCTGTAGATCCGAGGGGGACATGCAAGGAAAATAAAAAACAGCATTTTAGCTGAGTATGGATGAGTATTGCTGAGCATGGATGGATGAGTATTGCTGAGCATGGATGGATGAGTATTGCTGAGCATGGATGGATGAGTATTGCTAAGCATGGATGGATGAGTATTGCTGAGCATGGATGGATGAGTATTGCTGAGCATGGATGGATGAGTATTGCTGGGCATGGATGGATGAGTATTGCTAAGCATGGATGGATGAGTATTGCTGAGCATGGATGGATGAGTATTGCTGAGCATGGATGGATGAGTATTGCTGAGCATGGATGGATGAGTATTGCTAAGCATGGATGGATGAGTATTGCTGAGCATGGATGGATGAGTATTGCTGAGCATGGATGGATGAGTATTGCTGGGCATGGATGGATGAGTATTGCTAAGCATGGATGGATGAGTATTGCTGAGCATGGATGGATGAGTATTGCTAAGCATGGATGGATGAGTATTGCTAAGCATGGATGGAAGAGTATTGCTGAGCATGGATGGATGAGTATTGCTAAGCATGGATGGATGAGTATTGCTAAGCATGGATGGATGAGTATTGCTAAGCATGGATGGATGAGTATTGCTGGGCATGGATGGATGAGTATTGCTAAGCATGGATGGATGAGTATTGCTGAGCATGGATGGATGAGTATTGCTAAGCATGGATGGATGAGTATTGCTAAGCATGGATGGATGAGTATTGCTGAGCATGGATGGATGAGTATTGCTGAGCATGGATGGATGAGTATTGCTAAGCATGGATGGATGAGTATTGCTAAGCATGGATGGATGAGTATTGCTGGCATGGATGGATTAGTATTGCTGAATATGGATGGATGGATGAGTATTGCTGAGTATGGATGGATGGATGAGTATTGCTGAGTATGGATGGCTGAACATGGATGGATGAGTATTGCTGAGCATGGATGAGTATGGATGGCTGAGCATGGATGGATGGATGAGTATTTCTGAGGCTGGATGGGTGAGTATTGCTGAGGATGGCTTAGCATGGATAAATTGGATGGCTGGATGAGTGCTGTAATGGGCACAGAACAGCACTATGGGCAGTACACATCCAGCCCACAGTGCTGCTGCACCCGATCTCTACCCTCTCCCCTCTCTGTACCAATCGGTACAGAGAGGGGAGAGAGGAACCGGACATGACAGTCACGGACATGGCAGTCACGGATATTCCGGGGTGTGCGCCCCAGGGAGCACGATTCTGGGAGGATGTCCATGGACGCCCTCCCAGAATAAGCCAATCGTGCTGCAGTCGTCTTTGGGCTATGGCCCAGTTGACAAGTGGTTAAGAAAGGCCTGGATTTTTTCCTAAATGCACACAATATAACTGGGTACTAACATTTATAGGTAAAGTTGATCCAGGGAAAATCCAATTGCCTCTTGGGTTTCAGGAAGGAATTTTTTGTAGCAAATTGGATCATGCTTTGCTGGGGTTTTTCGCCTTCCTCTGGATCAGCTGTGGGTATAGGATTGGGATTGTTTGATGTTTTTTATTGATTCATTTTTATGGTTGAACTAGATGGACTTATGTCTTTTTTCAACCCAACTATGTAACTATGTAACTATATAGCATTCAGACTCCTGGCTCTCTTGACAGCTTTACTGCTCCAAGTAGTACCTCTGGGTCCTCCTGACCATTAGTACATTTTGGTCCTCCTGACCATCAAACACATCCCAGTGTTTATGCACAGATGCTGCACCTCAGCTCTGCATATTTCCTTGCGCCTTCCCAGCTGCTCTGTCTCCCATGGACTCTCTCTCAGGCTCGGGCCTTAGTCTGTCCTGACCTGGACACCATGGTGCATGCGAGCACCTCTCCCTGCTCCCTTCACATACTGACCTCTAATCCTGTCTTTCCTAAAAAACAGCACACACCTGTGCCATTAGTGGGCCTCTTTTCTCCAAAACCTGGCCCAGGCTGCCTTATCACACAGTGGCCTCGCCATAGCACACCTAATACCAATTTTTGGGTTAGGCATAACTGCAGGAAAATTACTGTTACAAATATTGCCGTGGCGGAGATCTCCGCGTGCACTTCAGTGCCTGCTTACATTGGTGGTGCAAAGACAGTGTAGAGTCAACCTTTCCTCCTGTATGCTCCAGTGCCTGATAGAGTTCCCCCCCTTACTTGTTATCTTTGGCATAGCCGACTGTGAACTGTGGTGTTCCTCTTTCCAGCTCTGAGAAGCAGAAATGTATTAGTCTTAATGTATCTATGAAGTTGATGGATATTAAAGTTCCCTGATGAAGCAGACCTGTCTGTGAAATGTGTTGGAACCAACCATCAAAAATTCTCATCATCAACTCCTATGAAACCATGCTGTGTTATATACTGTATGTTCAATGTGACACATTTTTGTGTATATGTGGTCCAATCTTGACCGGACCCATGTTTTTAACAACTTGTAATAAAGCTACTTTTTTTCTTAACCTTACATTTGCTTCTTGTTGTCTCTCTGACCACTTATAGGGGGCTTGGCCACCTAGATGTTCCTTTCTTCTTTTGTGTTTTCTACTGTTACAAATAAAAGTTATAGAACTTTCTTCAATGTATCCTGCTCCTTTGAGGGTCCTTGTTTTGGTTGTACTGTTATATCTGCAAGGAAAAAAAAATTATTTGACTGGAAATATCAATTTATTTAGGTGGACCAACCAACTGACTATAAAGTTCCTCTCCAAGTTCTATATGTACTATGTTTAAGTCACTGCTACAGGTCACTGCTACAGGCAATAACATTATTAAGCAAGCTGCTAGGTTGAGTAATAATAATAATAACACTGTAAAAGAACTAGTTGTATGTCATTCATATCCTTCGTTCGGCCCTGTACTTAATCTAAATTTTAAACCTTTAAGCCCTTTAGTGTAGTTCTGGTCAGACTGGTATCTGAGGATTCAATAATACTCAACAAAGGGCAGTCATTGACATCATTCTTTAAAGGACAGACTGTTTTCAGAAAATAGAATGTTAAAAATAGTTTTTGATTAGTAAACTGTAATTCATAAAGGTTTTTGCTAAAAGCAAAAAGTTGACATCTGTACTAGTTCTTCAGGTTCCATGCTTTACATGAAAGACAACTGCAAACAATGAATACATGTGATCTGGGCAAACATGTATAGGTTTAAAGGTGAGGGCAGGTCTGAAATGTCAATTATCATTATGAAAATGGAATGGTCCTCAAATGACAACTTTCACAGTATGAATCAGAGGGGTATAGGACCCTTACTCAGATCTTAAAGATACACAGTCGCCTTGCCCATACAGAGCAAAATGACAATGCCTCTGCAATAGCCCCAACCCCTATATACTCTCCTTGTCTGTGCTCGATCGTTCCCTCCTCCAAAATCAGTGGTGTTGGTGACCGAGGGGAGCAGTAACATTGTAGACAGGTGCAGTCTGCTTTGTCCACTGCAGGTGGCGCTCAACCGCAGCGCCATTGCAGAGGGTGAGGAAGTCAAGAAGAACTTAGTTGGGGGTCACAGGGGGCAGCTATCTGATTGAATGGTGGCACCCCACCTGACTCTGGCGATCATCTTGGGTCAGGCAGAGTCTATTAAAGGCCCAGGCTCCTGAGCTTGACGCACATTTCACGCGTGGCTAGAGTAGGTACAGGTCTCTTGTCTGGCAGGGCAAGTTTTTAGTGTCAGGGAGAGGCCCCGGAGTAGTAGGGAAAGCGCAAAGACATGCCATCCTATCTGGAAGCCTCCTCATTCGGGGGTACAGACCAACTAGGCTACATTCCACCCCTCGAGACCGATGCTGTTGGCACACCTAAGGTCTACTTCTACTGTCACCGGTCGCTGTTGGTTTTCCAGCATGCTTGTCTGAAAGAACAGCCGGGTTCTGTCGGGCCGACACCCATACACACAGGCATGCATTTATTGAACCTGCCAATGTCGCCCGGAATTTGGTCCATGTGTACGGGGCTTAAGTCTAATGCCTCGTACACACGAAGGGACTTTCCCGCGGGATTGTCCGCTGGACTCAAGTCCGCCGGACAGTCCGATCGTGTGTGGGCCTTCGACTGACTTTTTTTCCCCAAAAGTCCGGCGGACTAGGTTTTAAGTTTTGTTTTAAAATTATCCGCTGGACTTGGCAGTCCGGCGGACAATACGGCCGTCTGTAGTATGGTCCGGCGGACCAAAAAGGACGCATGCTCAGTAGCAAGTATTTTTCTAGTATTTTTCTTTTTCTAGTCCCGTCGTACGTGCTGTACGTCATCGCGTGAACCGACTGACTTTTAGCGTGATCATGTGTGGTCAAGTCCGTTCGCTTTCAAGTCCGGCGAAGCCCAGCTGGAAAGTCCGGCGGTTTGTCCGCTGGACTAGGTCCGGCGGACAAAGTCCGATCGTGTGTACGCGGCATTAGCCAGCCTTTCTCAACCAGTCTTTCATAGAACCCTAGGGATCATTTGGGTTCCTAGGGGTCCCTTGAGCATTGAGCACCTTCTGAGTAAACAGTATCAGATTTTTTTAGCTATCTTTAAGGTGGATCCACACCGTCCCAAAACACTGGAGCCGCCGCAGCAGAGCAGAATGACTAATGGGGGGTTCTGAGTAATTTTCTAGCCAAAAAATACTGATTTAAACTTGTAAACAAAAAGTGATTAAAATATGAAAAGAAAAACAAAAACTGTAAACTCTGTTGGCTGTTATACCATTGCACATATCACCTGAATTATATATTACCAACATTAAAAATTAGGAAAAAAATAAGAAAGGCCATTTTCCTATTTTTTTTTTCTTTTAGCAGCTTAGTAGATACCCCCCTACAAATTTTTAAGTGGTAGTGCGGTGTTCATTTTGACATCAAATTTCGATTTACTTTTAATCATAGTCTTTTGGCTAAAATGCCATTTTAGTTTGAGTCGTATTTTATTTATCTGAATTGTTTTAGTTTTGATCGAATTTTAGTAGACTAAAATAGGGATAATTTAGTCGACGAAAATATTTTCGTCAACAAAATTAACACTGGTTCCCTGAGCCCGGAAAGTTATTTCAAGGGTTCCTCTGTATCAAAAAGGTTGCAAAAGGCCGGTCTAAGCGATAGATTTATCTGTCAAATAATCCTGAAAATATGTTGGTAAAGCACAAGGAATGGTCTTTGAACCCCTCGTGTATAGCTGCCCTTTGAATATACAAAAAAAAAAAAAAATCCTTACACAGTGAATAAAATACGCAGTTGTCTGAATAAACATGGAATGCCCCAGAAAACAATGAATCACTTCATTCCTGTACTAGACAACGGCTAAACATTTACGTACAATTATGGATGTGGAAAAAAAAAAAAGAGAGAGAGAGAGAGAACTGCTTTATTTCTATAGTAGTCGTAACTGGTACAGCCAAGCACTCTAGACACAGCGACACCCCTGTAATAAAGAGGACCGTCTCTCTCTCTCTGACGATGAAGAAGCAGAACATGGGTCATGGGTTGGGTCTTCTAGTAAAACACAGGGCTGGTCAACAATTCATTGGCCGAATCACTTCCTTCACAGACATGAAATCACTTTTGGCGCAGCTAAGTATGTTTTTGAACATTGGGTGGGTTCCACAGTTAAAGAAAAAGTACAGCTCGGGGGGAAAAAAAATGTAAACTTCGATGTTGTTTCTTTGACTATGAGTCACAAAAGTACTTGAACTGTATAGATCAGGCTTTCTCAACCTTTTAACCCTAGAGGAACCCCAGAAAGAATTTTCAGATCTCGAGGAACCCTTACTTAAACCAATTAATTAGGGGTCAATAGGAACAATGCTCCTTATATTGGTGGTCAATAGAAAGTGGTGCTCAGAATGCCACCCTTAACCACTTTCAGACCGGACCAATTTGCAGCCAAAGGACCAGGCACTTTTTGCGATTCGGCACTGCGTCGCTTTAACTGACAATTGCGCGGTCGTGCGACGTGGCTCCCAAAAAAATTGACGTCCTTTTTTTCCCACAAATAGAGCTTTCTTTTGGTGGTATTTGATCGCCCCTGCGGTTTTTATTTTTTGCGCTATAAACAAAAATAGAGCGACAATTTTAAAAAAAAAAAAATGCATTATTTTTTACTTTTTGCTATAATAAATATCCCCAAAAAATATAAAAAAAACATTTTTTTTTCCTCAGTTTAGGCCGATATGTATTCTTCTACATATTTTTGGTAAAAAAAAATCGCAATAAGCGATTATTGATCGAAGTTATAGCGTTTACAAGATAGGGGATAGTTTTATAGCATTTTTATTAATTTTTTTTTTTTATTAGTAATGGCGGAGATCTGCGATTTTTTTTTTGTGACTGCGACATTGCGGCGGACACATTGGACATTTTTGACACATTTTTGGGACCATTGTAATTTTTACAGCAATAATGCTATTTAAATGCATTGATTTTCTGTATAAATGACACTGGCAGTGAAGGGGTTAACCACAAGGGGGCAGTGTAGGGGTTAAGTATGCCTAGGGGTGTGTTTCTAACTGTGGGGGGAGTGGCTGTCAGCTAGTGAATGCTGATCTCTGCTCCAATCACAGGGAGAAGAGATCGGCGTCACTAGTTGCTAGGCAGAACGGGGAGATGCTGTTTATTTCCGCATCTCCCCGTTCAGCCTTCCCGTGAGACGATCGTGGAGGTCCCCACTCCCGGCTCGCTCCCGATGGCACGGACAGGCAGAAAGAAGGGACTTATATATACGCCCTCCTGCCTGTACGTGCCATTCTGCCGACGTATATCGTCGTGCGCGGTCGGCAAGTGGTTAAAGACAGCTAAAAAGGTATTTGGTGTCATGCTGCTGGCTTTGCTAAGTGATGTTAAACCTTCAACTCTGTAGGCACCATCAAAAAGGTGGTTCATCAGCCACAGCTCAAGGAACCCCTAGAAACCTCTGGAGGAACCCCGGTATTCCACGAAACCCTGGTTGAGAATGGCTGGTATAGATCCCAACTATTTCTCGTTTAGAGGGACAGTCCACAGCACTGTCATTTGTGGAAATTGTTGGAGTGTAGTCCCTCCCAAACTTGGAAACCTAAACGAAGCCTTTACTCCACGGGATTTCTAATGACCTTTGTAGTGTGCAGGGGTTATTTAATGTTCTGCAAAGGTATCTAGGAAAGGCCCTCATGTTCAAATGCAAGTTAAAGCTGAACTTCACTGCACTTAAGTACAATAAACCCAATCTAATTCATGTTTAATATTCAAGGCAAACACCCCCATCCATCCATGTCTCCATAGTTACATAGTAGGTGAGGTCGAAAAAAGACACAAGTCCATCAAGTCCAACCTATGTTTTACTTTGCTCAGAAATCACTTTGAACCCCCAACCCCCCCCCCCCCCTTCCCACTAGCATTTCTCTCTTAATACAACAAACCTGACACACTGAAAATAATGGGATGCTAAGTAATGTGTTTTGATGCTTCATAATACATGTGTTATGAAGCATAAGTGTGAACAGGGCCCACACCCCACACTAACATTCCCAGCAACCCAAAAGCCAGCGGGCTGAACAAAAAAACTGAGGTGATTGCTGTACTAACTATCCGATGTTAGTACATCGATCTCCACGCTGAGCTATTGTGTTTTTGATGGGGGGGCAGGCTACCCTGGCCATTGGATGCCAGCGCTGATCAGATTCCAATCGGATGCTGGTTTTCCCAGCATGCCCATTCAACAGAAGCCAGCCTGTTAAACCAGCACATGTGTACCATGTGTACCAACATGCGTACCAACCTTAACACATATTAACCCTCTCTGTAACCCTAAGACTATGCCCTCTACTAACCCCTACTAACCACTCCTGTAACCCTAAAGCCCCATACACACGCTCGGATTATCCGAGGACCAGGTCCGTCGGATCATGTCCGTCGTACTTTGTCCGATGTTGGTTTTGCATACACACGGTCGGACAAAGTTGTCGGAAAATCCGATCATTCTGAACGTGGTGACGTTTGTTGCCTACGATGGGACTACGTAGAGGCTAGTAGTCAATAGCTTTGGTCTTGTAATGTGATCTGAGCATGCGTAACACTTTGTCCGTCGGAATTCGCTACACACGATCGGATTTGGTGTGATCGGACTTTGTTGTCAAAAAATCTATCCAGCAGGAGATAGAACTTTGTCCGTCGGACAATCCGATGGAAACTGTCCGATGGTGCCTACACACGGTCGGAATTTCCAACAACATTGTCTGATAGGACAGAATCCATCGGAAAATCCGACCGTGTGTATGGGGCTTAAGACTAAGCCCAACACTAACTGTCACAAGACCCATCCATTTGACCTTCACACTGACCATCCCTATAACCCTCACACTAACCCCTCCTGTAACCCTAAGGCTAATTCTCACAATAGCTATCCCTGTAACTCTAACTCACACTAGCCTTTCCTGTAACCCAACACTTATCCTCCTTGTAACCCTCAAAACAACCCCCACATTAACCCTTCTTGTAACCCTCAAACCAACCCCACACTAACCTTTCCTGTAACCCTCAAACTAATGCCTAATCCTAACAGTAAACCTCATGCTATACCTCACATCAGGGTCCCCAATCAGAGTTCCCCCTCACATCAGGGTTCCCATCAGAGTTCTCCCCAACATTGGAGTTCACATCAGAGTTCTCTGTATCATCAGTATCCCTATCAAAGTCCCCCCTCACATCCGGGCCTCCATCAGAGTCCCCCCTCACATCCGGGCCTCCATCAGAGTCCCCCTCACATCAGGGTCCACATCAGAGTTCTCCCCTCATATAAGGGTCTCCATCAGAGTTCCCCCTCACATCAGGGTCTCCTTTAGAGTCCCCCTCCACATCAGGGTCTCCATCAGAGTCCCCCTCACATCAGGGTCTCCATCAGAGTTCCCCCTCACATCAGGGTCTCCATCAGAGTTCCCCCTCACATCAGGGTCTCCATCAGAGTTCCCCCTCACATCAGGGTCTCCATCAGAGTTCCCCTTCACATCAGGGTCTCCATCAGAGTTCTCCCCTCACATCAGGGTCTCAATCAGAGTTCTCCCCTCACATCAGGGTCTCCATCAGAGCTCCCCCTCACATCAGAATCTCAGTCAGAGTTTCCCTCACATCAGGGTCCCCATCAGAGTTCTCCCCTCACATCAGGCCCCCCATCACAGTTTCCCCTCACATCAGGGTCCCCATCAGAGTTCTCCCCTCACATCAGGGTCCCCATCAGAGTTCTCCCCTCACATCAAAGTCCCCACCAGAGTTTTCCTCACATCAGGGTACCCATCAGAGTTCTCCTCACATCAGGGCCCCCATCAGAGTTCCCCTTCATATCAGGGCCCCCATCAGAGTTCCCTTCACATCAGGGCCCCCATCAGACTTCCCCCTCACATCAGGGCCCCCATCAGAGTTCCCCTCACATCAGGGTCCCCATCAGACTTCCCCCTCACATCAGGGCCCCCATCAGAGTTCCCCCTCACATCAGGGCCCCCATCAGACTTCCCACTCACATCAGGGCCCCCATCAGAGTTCCCCTCACATCAGGGCCCCCATCAGAGTTCCCCCTCACATCAGGGTTCCCCATCAGAGTTCCCCTCACATCAGATTCCCCAACAGCATCCATCTTTACATCAGAGTCTCCATCAAAGTGCATCTTACATCAGAGGGCCAGATGAAATGCTGTAGCAGGCAAGATTTGGCCCATGGGCCATAGTTTAGAGACCCCTGCTACCAACACTAACCCTCACAAACCTTTCAATCTTTATGCTAATCCCCTCCTGCAGCCGCCTCTTGCACCAAATACTATTTTTTGCTGAAACATACCAGCCAGCACCAAAATCCTGCCACTAGATTTTGCCATTCCTGAAAAAGAACACCATCAATTGGTAATGATTTTCTAGACTCAATAGATGAAATAATTGTGTTGCAGCATGATAGATACCTAATCTCTTCTTATTAATAAGCGGAGACTTCATTACTGGATGGCAATGCATTGTGTGTTACGGCTTGCTATCCAGAACCATTGGAGGATACAGGGCAATGTCAGAGACAGTCTACAATCCCTGTTATAGGACCAAAACCCGTATAGGCTTTTTCCTCCTGAATAACGTCCCTATGATAAAAAATGAGACATAAGTCAACAGATTTCCACAGGGCACTGCGGCAGAATTGTGTGTTTTGCCTGAAATCCCCTTCCGACAAGGGAATGGGTGTTGCACTGAAAGGCTAAACTGTACCACATCAGCGATCATCGTCACCCCTCCCTAGTTCCTGGCAGCAGACTTCTGCCCGTTACGTCATCTACACATTGTTACGGGCCTGGCATATAGATTGCGAAAAGACCTGTGTGGTGTAATGAGTGAGTAAGCAGACTGTCCATTGCATATGAGCGTTCCAATGAAGCCATTACTCAGCGAAACATGACCCACCACATTGATGTGGCTTCCCCCCGCAGCAACATACCAAGATTCCATCTATACAAAGAAAAAATGTGTAAAATACCTGTCTGCGACAATAACAGCCACCTGTCTAGCATAATAATCACGGCTTTTAAACTGCAGGGGGGGAAAAGCAGTAAAAGCCCCAAAATATATATATATATATATATATATATATATATATATATATATATATATATGTATATGTATATACACATTATATTACCAAAAGTATTCGGACGCCTGCCTTTACACACACACATGAACTTTAAAGTGGTTGTAAACCCTTTACAACCACGTTAACCTACAGGTAAGCCTAGATTAAGGCTTACCTGTAGGTGCTTGAAATATCTCCCAGACCTTCACGGTCTAGGAGATATTTGCAAATCGCTGTGCGTCGATTTCTTCTGCGCATGCACCAGAGTTAGAAAGGGCACGCTGTGCCATTTCTAGCTCAGGTCATGCCGTTAAAGGCGTCTCCCACACGCACTCCGGCCAGTCACAGAGCCGGAGTTCGCGGCCCCGGAAGGGAGAGGGGTGAAGAGTGGACGCTCGCTACTAGCGAGGAAGACGGGGACATCGCGGGCTCCTCCTGCAGGTAAGTGGCACATAATGGGCTACTATGCGATGCATTGTAGCCCATTATGCTTTACCTTTGCAGGGAAACAATGAGGAAGTAACACCCATCGGGGTTTACTTCCTCTTTAATGGCTTCCCAGTCTTAGTCCGTAGGGTTCAATATTGAGTTGGCCCACCCTTTGCAGCTATAATAGCTTCAACTCTTCTGGGAAGGCTGTCTCAAGGTTTAGGGGTGTGTCTATGGGAATGTTTGACCATTCTCCTTGAAGTGCATTTGTGAGGTCAGGCACTAATGTTGGAAGAGAAGGCCCGGCTCACAGTCTCCGCTATAATTTATACCAAAGGTATTCTATCGGGTTGAGGTTCCCCGCCCCCTTGCTGGGAGCAGACGATAGCTCGACAGGAGGGATTCCCTTGAAATAACTTTCCTATCCCATGGAATCCCTGCTAAAAATGGCTATATCTACAACTCATGATACATTAGTGTGGTGGTCAGTTGGAAGAATGCTCCTTACATTTGTGGTCATTGGGAAGAATTCCCCCTTACAGATAGCTAAAACGATCAAAGGTGTCAGTGGGAACTTATCAGAGAGGCAGGAATTGCCCATTGCCCAAGGAACCCCTAGCAAACTCTGGAGGAACCTTAGTTGAGAATCCCTGGTGTAAGCAAAGGATCTCCCTAATGAGGGTATTTATACAGGTGGTACTTAGTTGAGTCACCTCTGACCACAAACTAAATTAGGCTTCTCTCCACCAATAGATCCTTGAGGATCATGTCTACTAGTGCTCAACCCTTGCCTCCTGTCTCAGCCCCTTACACACAGTTGGTCAACAAAGACCTCTGGAGAAGAACTCTACTTTTCACAGCACAATTATTTTTTTCATGTCAACAGATAAATGAAACCTCTGCTCTTAAGTTCCACCATGTGACCTAAAGCCTTAGGCCAGTGATGGCGAACCTTTTTGTGCCCGAGTGCCCAAACTGAAATAAATACATTGGTTTTGTGTTGCAAAGTGCCAACACGGCAATCCGCGAGAGAGGGGGGCTGAGCGAAAGAGGGGTTGTGTGAGAGAGAGGGGGGTGTGAGAGAGAGAGAGAGGGAGAGAGAGGGGGACAGCGAGAGTGAGGGGTGTGAGAGGGAGGCTGAGAGGGAGGGGGGCTGAGAGAGAGGGGTGTGAGAGATGGAACAGAGACAGGGTGAGGGGCTGAGAGAGAGAGGGGTGTGAGAGATATGCTGAGAGTGGGGGGGGGCAGAGAGAAGGAGGGGGGCTGAGAGAGAGGGAGGGGGGGGGCTGAGAGAGAGGGAGAGGGGACAGAGAGAGAGGGGTGTGAGAGAGATTCTGAGAGAGAGAGGGGCAACAGAGAGAGGGAGGGGGCTGAGAGAGAGGGGTGAGAGAGAAATGCTGAGAGAGAGGTGAGCTGAGAGAGAGAGGGAGATGGGGGACAGAGAGAGAGGGGTGTGAGAGATATGCTGAGAGAGGGGGGAACAGAGAGAAGGAGGGGGGCTGAGAGAGAGGGGGGGGGAGAGAGAGAGGAGAGGGGACAGAGAGAGAGAGGGGTGTGAGAGAGATTCTGAGAGAGAGGGGCAATAGAGAGAGTGAGAGGGGCTGAGAGAGAGGGGTGTGAGAGAAATGCTGAGAGAAAGGTGAGCTGAGAGAGATGGGGGACAGAGAGAGAGGGGTGTGAAAGAGGGAAAACAGAGAAAGAGAAGGGGGACAGAGAGAGAGAAGAGGGACAGAGAGAGAGGGGTGCGAGAGAGATGCTAAGAGAGGGGGGGGCAGAGAGAAGGAGGGGGGCTGAGAGAGAGGGAGGGGGGCTGAGAGAGAGGGAGAGGGGACAGAGAGATAGGGGTGTGAGAGAGATTCTGAGAGAGAGTGGCAACAGTGAGAGGGAGAGGGGCAGAGAGAGAGGGGAGTGAGAGAGAGAGGGTGTGAGAGAGAGAGAGATGGGGGACAGAGAGAGAGGGGTGTGAAAGAGGGAAAACAGAGAAAGAGAAGGGGGACAGAGAGAGAGAAGAGGGACAGAGAGAGAGGGGTGCGAGAGAGATGCTGAGAGAGGGGTGATCTGAGTGTGAGGGGGAACAGAGAGAGGGGGACACAAAAGGGGGGGGCGGAAAAAGAGGGGGGCTGAAAGAGAGGGAGGGGGGCTGAGAGGAGAGAGAGACCTCTAGCTCTGTCCTGGACCCTCTCGTGTGCCCACAGAGATGGCTCTTCATGCCAGCTGTGGCACGCGTGCCATAGGTTCGCCATCACTGCCTTAGGCGGTCTGGATCACATGGGTCTCTGGATTGCAGGAGGATTGCTAGTCTCTGAGTTATACATTTTCTAAGCAGCGGTGGAATGCAGCTACATTATATGGTTATATTGGTAATTTTGCTCAAGAGGATGGGGAGAGGGGTGGGGAGATGGGTGGGGAGATGGGTGGGGAGATGGGTTCTGCTCTCACGCTAGGTACTCTTTATTCTTTAACAGTTCACAATGTGACTTGCAGAAATACCAGTTACAGGTTTATAAGCTCCTTAATGGATTTACGTAGAAGTAGGAAAAAGAAAGAAACTACACTAGACATAGTAAAAAATGGAAAAGTAACCTAACCTTGAGAAATTGGTTATAAATAAACATTATATGACAACCTCAAAGCAGATGTGTATGAGGAGTGGCGTATGAGTAACAACACAAGTATACGTAGACAAAAACATTACAGCATAACAAGTAGTTTATTTTAAGATAAGGCTTCCCTAGACAAATTATATCAAGTCAGATGATGGCCAGAGATGGCAGCTTACTTAAGAAGTATAACGAGTGTATTGAGCTGGTGGTTTATCCAGGTGCCACGTTCCCATCACCAACTTATTTTGTTATTCCAAATAACATTTTATTATTATTATTTGTGTAGCGTCCATAACCCTGGATGGGGTGGCCTTGACTTCTAGACTTACCGGTTACCTCCGCTTGGCTTGTTAATCCGGGTCCAGGGGTTCCCAGGGTTAGTACCCAACAACTTCGGATGCTGACACCAAAAAAATCCTTTTAGAAGGTTTTTATTTGCAGGGGTAACATCCAACAAACATAGTCTCGAATAAGAACAGAGGGTAAGGGTGAAGAAACTCAGGCACCTTGAACTGCTGACAATTGAAATGTCTCTAACAAAAACCCAGAGAGTAGCCACTCGCAGCTGGGCACTTCAATGCTGAACAAATCTCTAGCCAGAGATTATGGTAGCCAACACTTTGATCCGGAAACTTGTAAAGTCTCTGACACTGAATAAACTTTCAACCGAAAGTGAATAGGAACCTTTTCTCAGTACCTGGAACTTTCTCTGTCTCATTGGCAGTACTGCGAAACTGTGGATTCGTTAGTGTCCATAACAACCCAGCAACCAGGCTCTTCTTGAGATGCCAGCTTGTTGGCCCTCCTCCGAAGAGTCCTCCCCCGGTCGCTTACACGAGCTGCGGTGCCCCTCCAAGATTGAGAGCACACGGGACGCCTTGAATCCTCCCTCAGTTACCGCGCCTCGGACCAGCCGGTTCCGAGACTCGGGAACAGATGGACCATGCGGGTCTGTGGGGCTAGTCAAACTGACCATGTTGCGGGACGGCAAACACCTCCCGGCCCGGGACCCCTCGCGGGGCTACCCTGGTCCAGATTCAGGAACAGGCAGCTACGGCCGAACCCCGAACACGTGACTTCAGCACTTTAAGTACCCTTCCCCAGACTACACAGAGGGGCCAGACGCACCCACTGATTGGCTCCGGGGAAGACTGATACTCAAAACGTCCAACCAGGCCATGTTCTGGGCCTGTCATGTGTACCTCACTGTACCCATGACCAGGCAGAACCCTAGTACAGCCCAGCCAAACTGATGCCAAAGTGAACCTACACAATTAACCCTCAGAACCCCACTACTGTTCTGAGGGAAAACTACATTTTCACATATAGCGGACACCTTGTAAAAGTGTCACCGCTACATTTGCATTTGCAGTACAAAAAAATATGTGAATTGAAAGATACAGATCATATTATGCATCAATTCTTTTAGACGTTTACTCAAAACTTCAAGACAATAGTAGTCACATATCTGGTGTTGTTGTATACGCGTTATGGTGTCATTTATCACCGACTTATTTATGCAACGTTGTACATGAGGCTTAAGTTCAGAGCTGACATATAAATATCGTAAACCATATCAGAAAACGGCGTGGGGTCCCCCCCAAGATCCATACCAGACCCTTATCTGAGCGTGCAGCCCGGCAGGTCAGGAAAGGGGTGGGACGAGCAAGCGCCTCCACCCCTGAACCATACCAGGCCACAGCTGAATGTAGAAAAAATATCCCGGCAATTAAAATTTATGAAAAAAAAAGAGCGCAGGGTTCTCCCTCCCTCCATCCAATGCATACCAGGCCCTTTGAGTCTGGAATGGATTTTATGGGGAACCCCATGCCAACATTGAAAAAAAAAACTGTGTAGGGTCCCCCCCAAAATCTATACCAGACCCTTATCTGAGCATGCAACTCGACAGGTCAGGAAGGGGGGCGAGTGAGCGCCCCCCCCCCCCTCTTAAACCATACCAGGCCACATGCCCTCAACGATGGGGGCCTCTTCCCCACAACCCTTGTCTGTGGTTGTGGGGGTCTGCAGGCAGGGGGCCCCCAGATCCCGCCCCCCTCATGTGAATGAGTATGGGGTACATTGTACCCCTACCCATTCACCAAAAAAGTCTAAAAGTAAATAAAGACAGGAGGCAGTTTTTGACCATTTTTTTTATAAAAAAGAAAACAAAACAATGTAAATTCATCATCAATTATGACGCCCGCTCACAAAAAAAGCATCACACCAGATGAGTCTGCCTGCTCTGGCGTGTGACAGTTCTTAAATAGGTAAAGGCGGGGCCAACTGGTGATGTCACCTGGTGGCACTGCCCCCTTGTGACGTCACTGGGGATGTCACAAGGGGGAAGTGCCACCAGGTGACATCACCACGTGGCACGCCCTTTCCTACTTAAGAACTGGTGGAGCAGGCATTCGGCAGTTAGCCTTTGTTGCGGTGGCTATCGTGAGTGACGATGCATTTACATCGGGGGACACTGTTTTTTTATTTATTTTTAATAAAGGAATTGTTTAAAAACTGCCTCCTGTCTTTATTTTTGACACTCTTTTTGGAACTCTTTTGAATGTTACAATGTAAATCATACTCATTCACATAGGAGGGACGGGACCTGGGGGCCCTCTTGTTGAAGGTGGCTTCCAGATTACGATAACCCCCCTGCCCGCAGACCCCCACAACAACCCGCCCAGGGTTGTCGGGAAGAGGCCCTTGTCCCCTCTGCCCCACAGCACCCCCCATGTTGGGAGAGTGTGGCCTAGTATAATTTGGGGGAGAGGCACTCGCTCGCCCCCCCCCCCCTTTCCTGACCTGCCAGGCTACATGCTCGGATAAGGGTCTGGTATGGATTTTGGTGAGAGACCCCACCCCAATGTTTTTTAAATTGGCGTAGGGTTCCCCTTAAAATCTTTACCAGACCCGAAGGGACTGGTATGGATTGGGGGTGACCCCCACGCTTTTTTCTTTTTGTTTTCACTTTTTTTTATTACAGGCAAAGTTTTTTTTTTTTCATTCAGTGGTCAGCGGGGAAGCCCGTCAACAGCTGATGACTCATCCGTTGGTAAGGACGCAGCGGCCAGCTTCCCAGCCCGCTCCTTAACAACCAGTTATTCACTGTGCAGCACAGAGCGGGTGAACATCCCGATGAGCGCCTCGCAAACTCGGGTGTTTGCCAATGTTCGGCTTGAACTGTTCGCCCCACTCTATTAATCATACACCTGACTCTAATCCTACAAAATCCCTGATTGTGTGCAAGTGTACAAAGTGTGCAAGTGTAAGAACTGATGCTGGTTTGAAGCCAAAGGGTAGCCACACCAAATATTGATTTGATTTCGATTTTTCTTCTGTTCGCTCACTTTGCATGTTGTAAATTGATAAAAAAATAAACAATTAAAACTCATATATTTACTTTACACCAATTCTTCACAGCTGCCTAAAACTTTTGCCCAGCACTGTACTTGTATGAAAAATTATCCTGTTCTCTTTGGCTTCCTTTGTGTGAAAACCCTTGTGTTCCTTCCATTCCCTCTGCTGTCCTACTAAAAAGTGACCACACTAGGCATGAGAGCACAGCGTGGTCAATTTTCTGGCTGTGCTGGGAACTCAGCCCATTAATTAGACTTCTGCTGACACGCTCACCCCCCCTCCCCACAGCCATTCACTGGGAAGACCAATGCAATGCTGTATCTCCTCCCCCATGCAGCTGAGAACAGAGGGTATTTATAATGATGTGTATATATATATATATATATATATATATATATATATATATATATATATATATATATATATATACTTTTTTTCCTTTCGTTTCTATTTTAAACTGAATGGGTTGTTTTACAAGGTGAGGGTTCACATATGATTTAAGATTTATTAAAAATAACATTTCTTTTACGAAATGGTTTACACAATATTTTTACGTCAACTCGGCATCTTAAAAGTTCTCTAAGAATTTTCCTTGGCAGCTTAGGTAATAAAACATAAAACACACAATAACACAGAGTATCCTTTTAGAGCAATATCACCTTGGAAACAAAAAAAAAACACAAAACGAGTGTGCTTGAGGCTAAGAAGTGATTCACATTCATAACATAATCAATCATATTTGTACTTGTACCAGAAAGGCCACTGTCCTTGGGAACAGGGCATGCAAAATATATTACGGGCGGCTACGGATGTCATATGGAATAATCAGGCTGTCTGAATTGGGAGGGTTCTTTCCAACTCGCTGCCCTGTGGACCTCCAGTCACAACCTTTGTGGGATAGATTAGGGAAAGCTTAGAACTTCTGTCTGGTTTTTATTGCCAGGAACCAAAGCGTGGGTGGCGGCACTGAACCCAATATTACTATCAATGTCTTTAGGAGACAAGCTGAATTTGAGTACACTATATCACCAAAAGTATTGGGACGCCTGCCTTTACACGCACATGAACTTTAATAGCATCCCAGTCTTATGCCCTGTACACATGGTCGGAAAATCCGACCACAAAATCCATCGGATTTTTTCAGACGGATTTTGTCCGACACTGGTGTTGCATACACACGGTCGGACAAAGTTGTCGGAAAATCCGATTATTCTGAACGTGGTGACGTTTGTTGCCTACGACGGGACTACGTAGAGGCTAGTAGCCAATAGCTTTGGTCTTGTAATGTGATCTGAGCATGCGTGGCAATTTGTCCGTCGGAATTCACTACACACGATCGGAAAAAGTCCGATTGGACTTTGTTGTCGGAAAATTTGAGAGCAGGAGATAAAACTTTGTCCGTCGGATTGGAGCCTACACACGGTCGGAATCTCCGACAACATTGTCCGATAGGACATTTTCCGTCGGAAAATCTGACCGCGTGTATGGGGCATTAGTCTGTAGGGTTCAATATTGAGTTGGCCCACCCTTTGCAGCTATAACAGCTTCAACTCTTCTGGGAAGGCTGTGCACAAGGTTTAGGAGTGTGTCTATGGGAATGTTTGACCATTCTTCCAGAACCGCATTTGTGAGGTCCGGCACTGATGTTGGACTAGAAGGCCTGGCTCGCAGTCTCCGCTCTAATTTAACCCAAAGGTGTTCTGTCGGGTTGAGGTCAGGACTGTGCAGGCCAGTCAAGTTCTTCCACCCCAAACTCGCTCATCCGTGTCTTTATGGATCTTGCTTTGTGCCCTGGTGTGCAGTCATGTTGGAACAGGAAGGGGCCGTCCCCAAACTGTTACCACAAAGTTGGGAGCATGAAATTGTCCAAAATGTCTTGGTATGCTGACGCCTTAAAGTGGACGTAAACCCTCTTATCATTTTCAGCCATCTTGGCCTCTGTTTGATCTTCAACTGCCATGAAGTTGCACATGTGATTAGTTATGACACCAGTCATTGGGTGGTTTGACAGTTTGGTTGAGAGCACATCCAATGTGACAGTTACATTTTCAGCATGTGCCGAAAATGGAACTGTTTTTTGAAACTGTTAAATCTATGGGTTTACTTCCGCTTTAAGAGTTCCCTTCACTGGAACTAAGGGGCCAAGCCCAACCCCTGAAAAACAACCCCACGCCATAATTCCCCCCTCCACCAAATTATTTGGACCTGTGCACAAAGCAAGGTCCATGAGGACATGGATGAGTAGGTTTGAGCTGGAGGAACTTGACTGACCTGCACAGAGTCCTGACCTCAACCCGATAGAACACCTCTGGGATGAAGTAGAGCAGAGACTGCTAGACAAACCTTCTTGTCCAAAATCAGTGCCTGACCTCACAAATGCCCTTCAAACATTCCCATAGACACACTCCTAAACCTTGTGGACAGCCTTCCCAGAAGAGTTGAAGCTGTTATAGCTGCAAAGGGTGGGCCAACTCAATATTGAACCCTACGGACTAAGACTGGGATGCCAGAAAAGTTAATGTGCGTGTAAAGGCAGGCGTCCCAATACTTTTGGTAATATAGTGCATGTATTTTATCTGTGTATTTATGTTTGCTTGGAGTTTATTTCACGATTAGAAGATGGAAGTCATCATAGCGGAGACAGAGAGGCTGCAAAGAAAAAAAGAAAACAAGTTTGAATTGCTGGAAAATTTATTTTTTTTCACTCCAGCAACTTTAGCTGATTAGAGTTTGTTTCCTAAGAATTTTCTGCATCTTTATTATAACACTACTAATGAAGTGATGATAAATAAATTACATATGATTGGCCACTGTAATAAATAGCTGTGGCAGATAAACTCACTTTAATTGACGAAACGTTTAGGAAAACCCTTTTTAATTACAGTAGTCATAGATTAGAAAGTAAACACAGAATAGCAGGAGAGCTGATGAGATTCAAAGAGTCATAAAACTGGATTTGCTTAGAAACAGAAAAAGGACCTCTAGTGGCAAAATATGATATTGCACTCAACTGACCCACTAGATACATAAAGTTTAACCACTTCAATACTGGGCACTTAAACACCTTCCTGCCCAGACCAATTTTGAGCTTTCAGCGCTGTCACACTTTGAATGACAAAGTCATGCTACACTGTACCCAAATGAAATTTTTATCATTTTTTTCCCACAAATAGAGATTTCTTTTGGTGGCATTTGATCACCTCTGCGTTTTTTATTTTTTGCTAAACAAAAAAAAAAAAGACCGAAAATTTTGAAATTTTTTTTTTTTTTTGTTTCAGTTTCAAAACTTTGTAAATAAGTAAGTTTTCTCCTTCACTGATGGGCACTGATGGGGCTTCACTGATGGGCACTGATAAGGTGGCACTGATGGGCACCGATGAGGTGGCATTGATGGGCACTGATAGGTGGCACTGATGGGCGACACGGATGGGCGACA
The DNA here is from genome assembly GCA_028564925.1 of Lithobates sylvaticus. Classification (NCBI taxonomy): domain Eukaryota; kingdom Metazoa; phylum Chordata; class Amphibia; order Anura; family Ranidae; genus Lithobates; species Lithobates sylvaticus. The sequence continues at coordinate 25,995,835 of CM053035.1, read as the reverse complement.
CGGATGGGCGACACGGATGGGCACTGATAGCTGGCACGGATTGGCACTGATAGCTGGCACGGATTGACATGGATAGGCGGCACGGATGGGCATGGATAGGCGGGACAGATGGGCATGGATCGGCACTGATAGGTGGCATGGATGGGCACTGATAGGTGGCCCGGATGGGCACTGATAGGTGGCACGGATGGGCACTGATAGGTGGCACGGATAGGCACTGATAGGTGGCACGGATAGGCACTGATAGGTGGCATTGTTTTGTATTGATGGATGCCAATCAGTGCCAAACAATAATGCATGCCAATCAGTGATGCCCATTGTGGGCCCTGATTGGCATCCATTGTGGGCACTGATTGGCATCCATTGTGGGCACTGTGTGTCATCCCTGGTGGTCTAGGGTGGCATACCTTGTGCTGCGCATCCCTGGTGGTCTGGTGGTCCAGTCTGGGCATCCTCGGGGGGGCTGAGCTGATAATCGATCAGCACAGACCCCCCTGTCAGAGGAGCAGCCGAACGGCTCTCCTCTACTCGCGTCTGACTGACGCGAGTGAGGAAAAGCCGATTGCCGGCTCTTCCTATTTACACTGTGATCAGCCGTGATTGGACACGGCTGATCACGTGGTAAAGAGTCTCCGTCGGAGACTCGTTACCAAGATCGTAGTTGCGGGGTGTCAGACTGACACCCTGCAACAACGATCGCCGCGATGCGCGCCCCCGGGGGCGCGCAGCGGCTCAAGATCCTGAGGACGTCCTATGACGTCCGGTCAGGATTTGACAACCACTTTGCCGACGTCTATTCACAATGGCCGGGCGGCAAGTGGTTAAAGGGTAACTCCACTTCAATGAAGAAACAAAAAATAAATAAATAAATAATAATAATATAGCATATGCAATTGCTACACAAGTCATATTGTAATTTAATATTATTAAAAATTCCCTTTCCTTTTCAATCTAAAATTTTCTATAAAATGCAAAATGGCAACATGGAGGTGTTCTGTGTGCAGATGGTGCCCAGCAGTGGTTCTCAACCCGGTCCTCAAGTACCCCTAACAGGCCATGTTTGCAGGTTTTCCCTTATCTTGCACAGGTGCTTTAATCACTTCAGCCCCGGAAGATTTTACGCCCTTCCTGACCAGAGCACTTTCTGCGATTCGCACTGCGTCGCTTTAACTGACAATTGCGCGGAGATGCGACATTGCACCCAAACAAAAATGATGACCTTTTTTTCCCACAAATAGAGATTTCTTTTGGTGGTATTTGATCACCTCTGCGGTTTTGATTTTAAAACAAAAAAATAGCGCCAATTTTGATAAAAATGCTATATTTTTAACTTTTTGCTATAATAAATATCCCCAAAAATATATAAAAAAAATCGTTTTTTTTCCTCGGTTTAGGCCGATATGTATTCTTCTACATATTTTTGGTAAAAAAAAAATCACAATAAGAGTATATTGATTGGTTTGCACAAAAGTTATTGCGTCTACAAAATAGGGTTTAATGGCATTTTTGTTATACATTTTTTTTTACTAGTAATGGCGGCGATCTGCGATTTTTATCATGACTGCGACATTATGGCGGACACATCGGACATGTTCGACACTATTTTGGGACCATTGTCATTTATACAGCAATCAGTGCTATAAAAATGCACCGATTACTGGCGGGGAAGGGGTTAAACATTAGGGGGAGATCAAGGGGTTAAGTGTGTCCTAGGGAGTGATTCTAACTATGGGGGGGGGGGCTACCACTGACATGACAGCGATCACTGCTCCCGATGACAAAGAGCAGTGATCTCTGTCATGTTGCTAGACAGAACGGGTAAATTCCTTGTTTTGTTCTGTGGCTCCGTGACACGATCGCGGGACACCGGCGGACATCGAGACCGCGGGACCCACGAGCTGTACACGGCGGGTGCACGCACTCGCTAGCCCTGCCAATTAAAGGGGACGTACAGGTACGCCCATTTGCCCACCGCTGCCATTGTGCCAACGTATATCGGCGTGCGGCGGTCGGCAAGTGGTTAAATCAGAGTCAATGGCTTGGTATTTTGGACAGCTATTTTATCTAAGAGAGATTCACAAAACATGGCCTGTTGAGGGTACTTGAGGACAGAGTTGAGAATAGGGTTGCCACCTTTTCGTCAAGCCAAACCCGAACACATTAGCAGCGCACGCCAATTTTTTTTTTTGCTTTTCTGTAGTACATTACAGGAGAGGAGTGCGGAGCGTATGATGGGTGCAGTGTGTACAGGAGAGGAGTGCGGAGCGTATGATGGGTGCAGTGTGTACAGGAGAGGAGTGCGGAGCGTATGATGGGTGCAGTGTGTACAGGAGAGGAGTGCGGAGCGTATGATGGGTGCAGTGTGTACAGGAGAGGAGTGCGGAGCGTATGATGGGTGCAGTGTGTACAGGAGAGGAGTGCGGAGCGTATGTTGGGAGCAGTGTGTACAGGAGAGTAGTGCGGTGCGTATGATGGGTGCAGTGTGTACAGGAGAGGAGTGCGGAGGGTATGATGGGTGCAGTGTGTACAGGAGAGGAGTGCGGAGGGTATGATGGGTGCAGTGTGTACAGTAGAGGAGTGCGGAGGGTATGATGGGTGCAGTGTAGACAGGAGAGGAGTGCGGAGCGTATGATGGGTGCAGTGTGTACAGGAGAGGAGTGCGGAGGGTATGATGTGTGCAGTGTGTACAGGAGAGGAGTGCAGTGTGAGGAGGATGGGTGCAGTATGTACAGGAGAGGAGTGCGGAGGGTATGATGGGTGCAGTGTGTACAGGAGAGGAGTGCGGAGCGTATGATGGGTGCAGTGTGTACAGGAGAGGAGTGCGGAGGGTATGATGGGTGCAGTGTGTACAGGAGAGGAGTGCGGAGCGTATGATGGGTGCGGTGTGTACAGGAGAGGAGTGTACAGGAGAGGAGTGCAGTGTGTACAGGAGAGGAGTGCGGAGCGTATGATGGGTGCAGTGTGTACAGGAGAGGAGCGTATGATGGGTGCAGTGTGTACAGGAGAGGAGTGCGGAGCGTATGATGGGTGCAGTGTGTACAGGAGAGGAGTGCGGTGCGTATGATGGGTGCAGTGTGTACAGGAGAGGAGTGCGGAGGGTATGATGGGTGCAGTGTGTACAGGAGAGGAGTGCGGAGCGTATGATGGGTGCAGTGTGTACAGGAGAGGAGTGCGGAGCGTATGATGGGTGCAGTGTGTACAGGAGAGGAGTGCGGAGAGAATGATGGGTGCAGTGTGTACAGGGGAGGAGTGCGGAGCGTATGATGGTGGGTGCAGTGTGTACAGGAGAGGAGTGCTGAGCGTATGATGGGTGCAGTTTGTAATGGAGAGGAGTGCGGAGCGTATGATGGGTGCAGTGTGTACAGGAGAGGAGTGCGGAGCGTATGATGGGTGCAGTGTGTACAGATGATGTGAATGTGATAGTGATGTCCAGTTCATGAACGAATCGTTCTTTTGAATCGATTCTTTTCAGTGAACTGGATGAGTCGATTCATCTGAGTGAACTGATCCGTTTGAAACAGTTCACTATGGCCTCAATACATAGCATAGCATAGCATAGCATAGCATAGCATAGCATAGCAGGCCTGCTAAATGGTAATATGATCCTAGAGTGAGAGAGCTCGGCCCCTCCCTGCAACCAATCAGCGACAAGAGTCAGGAGTACACACTAAACCGAGTTAAAGAATCACATGAGTTACCGAGTTAAAGAATCATATGAGTTACCGAGTTAAAGAATCATATGAGTTATTAGAACTCAGTACACTGAAAGAACCATGAGTCCCCACCAGAACAAGATGTAGAACAACACACTGAATCAGTGATCAGGGAGCAGTAGTACACTACAGACTGCTTTCAAGACAGAGAGGACAGAGTCATGATAAGAAGATATCCTCATTCAGATTAATTATTTAACCCTTTAGTATTTAGTTGGCTTATCCTAAAGGAAATATGCATGTTAAAAGGGAAAAATATCCCTTCTGGGACATGTGTCTAATTTAGTAGCTATATAACTGAATGAGAGAGCAGTCTAATTTTTATAACACAAAAATAAATTTTATCCTGCTTTATAGTATATTTTTCTGCCGTCTGCGTAATATTGTTCTGCGTTCTGGTCCTGAGATTTCCATGCCCCTTGGATTTTTTTTTTTTTTTTTTGGTGTGGTGATAGCTAACGTGTGAATAAATCATTGTTTATGTGCATGCCCTACGCACATTTATTCACATGCAGATATCAGGGTCAGTGGGGATGGTTTTAGTTTTTATTTTTTCACTTAACAATCCCCTATGTGATAGTTTGTTGAAGTGACAGGTTCTCTTTATTGCATCTGGGGTGTGTTATATGATCATATGAGTATAGGATTGTGCTCAGTAATCTGGGTAGCAGGTGTTCTGTCAGATAAAGCAATCTATAGGAGCAGCCAATATTGTCACTTATGGTGACGCACAAACAGTTGTGTAAACGCTAAGCCTGTTTTTGTGCGTGTGAATTGCATTCTGATGGGCCAACTTCACAGTTAAGATTGATAGCCATCAGATTTGTCTGTAGTCTTTACAGTGCATAATGAGGCCCCTTTTACACTTGTGTGACTTGTCCTGCGACTTGGGACTACAAAGTCGCATGACAAGTGGTACCCCACGATTTCCAATGAGTACCATTCATATCTGTGCGTCTTCCAGTCACTGCCAGACTGCAAAGTAGTCACTGCACTACTTTGGTCTGATTTTGATGCGACTTGAGGCAGAGACATCAAGATTACATAAGTATTTCTTCAAGTCGCATCAAAATCTCATCAAAGTCACAGTAAAAATTGTGGCAAAAATTGCATGACTTTCAAGTTGCTTTAGTGTGAAAGGAGCCTAAGGCCCGGTTCACACTGCTGCGGTGCGGGAGATCGCATATGATTTGCACCGCACTGCAGTTCAAATCATATGCGATCTCTGTGCGATGCAAATTCAGTCATACAGATAGTATGGCTGAATTCGCATCGCATTCGGCCCAAAATCGAAGAGGACCCTTTTTTCGGTCCGCAGCAGAATCGGATCGCATGGTGTTCTCACCATGCGATCCGATTCCTGTCCGAGTTTGCAGATCGCACTGCGATATGCGAGCGGATATGGGGGTGTCATTAAAATTTCACTGACACTCCCAGCAGCTCGCATAGGGCAGTGTGAACTGCCGGCGGGAGACATGCGGTGCAGGAACCCGCAGTAGATTCGCAGCGTTCCCGCACCGCAGCAGTGTGAACCGGGCCTAACGATTGGATTTTACTATCGTGGGTACTTCGCCCGCGGTAGTAAAATCCAAATTTTTCCTGTGCATGCGCTGTAAAGACAACGGAAAAATGTGATGGCTAGCAATGTTAACTGTGAAGTTGCCCCATCAGAATGAGGTTCACATGCACAAAAATCCGCTTTTCATTTACACAGCTTTTTGTGGGTCAGTCTGACACAACAACAATAGGATTGGGCTCTGAGAAAGGAAAATACAAGAAAAAACCTCCCCAGGACCTGCCAACCTTCTGTGAAGAATCATTCTTTTGATTCTAATCATTTAAGAAGGTTGAGTCAGAGCTGTGGTTCACTTGCTTGTCAGTAGACTCAGCAAGTGAACCGAAAAAACCGAAGAATCGATTCATTGAATCGGTTCATTTCAGTGAGTAGTTCGAAATGAACCGATTCAGTTAAAAGATCCGCCCCCACCCCCCCCCCCCCCCCCCCCCACACACACACACTCACTCACTCACAATCTCCTCCGATGCTTCTGTCAATTTAACCCTTCACTGCATCTCCTGAAGAACACATCCTCCTGAAAGTTTCTAACTTTCCAGAATAGGAGAATTCTCCCAGAAAAAAATCAGCTCACCTCCTTCCTTCCTTCCTCTGGCCAGCCCCACAGGAGCTACAGTGAGCTCCGCCTCTCAACACATCGCACTGGTGATTGGAGGGGGGGGGGGGGGGGGGGGTTGAGTCAGAGGTAACAGGCACCTTGCACAAGACTGGATGGGGAGGAGACAGAATGGAGCTGCCGAACACACACCGCAGGCACAGTGTATTCTGTACAATGCCGCTGCTGCTGTTTCACAGTCCCCGTTCTGGGCTGAGTCATGTGCCCGGGTTACAGGCAGTACAAAACCCGGGCACATGATTCAAGACCCGTACTGTCCGGGTGAGTCCCGGACAGGTGGCAACCCTAGTTGAGAACCACTGGTGTACCGGGCACCCCCCCAGAAATGTCATTCCCTGCTTGTGTGATTGGCTCACTGGATTTCCCAGAAGTCTGCACTAAGATATAAGTCAGATTTTGAGCATCCCCTGCAATAAAAATAAGGGACACAACACAACACAATCTCCTGCGCTTGGGGGGCTTAGTCTATAGGTCGGTGGTGCGGCCAACCCTTTGGATAGATTGTGGAATGTCAATGGTCTTGCTGCCCTCCCCAGAACAATGGGTATACTTAGAACTGAAACTTATAGAGAAGAAAGGAGGGCGCACCGACCTTGTGCATTACCAAAGATAAAATTGATTAACCGTTTGCCGAACAGCCGCCGCAGTTGTACTGCGGCAACATGGCTCGGCAAACTTTTGTCCCTGCCCAAAAAAAAAAAATTCATAGGGCCTATGGTCAGTAGGAAGGGGAATAGTGCCCCGTCATTGGTTTCAGTCAAAGGAATAGTGTCACATTGTTGGTGTCACATGATTGATCTCAGTTGAAGGAATTATACCTCATTGTTGGTGTCAGTTGGAGGAATAGTGTCCCATTGTTGGTGTCAGTGGAACGATTAGTGTTCCATTGACGGTGCCAGTGGAAGAATTAGTGTCCAATTGTTGGTGTCAGTGGAAGGATTAGTGTCCCATTGTTGGTGTCAGTGGAAGGATTAGTGTCCCATTGTCGGTGTCAGTGGAATGATTAGTGTTCCATTGACGGTGTCAGTGGAAAGATTAGTGTCCCATTGTCGGTGCCAGTGGAAGAATTAGTGTCCAATTGTTGGTGTCAGTGGAAGGATTAGTGTCCCATTGTTGGTGTCAGTGGAAGGATTAGTGTCCCATTGTCGGTGTCAGTGGAATGATTAGTGTTCCATTGACGGTGTCAGTGGAATGATTAGTGTCCCATTGTCGGTGCCAGTGGAAGAATTAGTGTCCAATTGTTGGTGTCAGTGGAAGGATTAGTGTCCCATTGTTGGTGTCAGTGGAAGGATTAGTGTCCCATTGTCGGTGTCAGTGGAATGATTAGTGTCCCATTGTCGGTGCCAGTGGAAGGATTAGTGTCCAATTGTCGTGTCAGTGGAAGGATTCGTGTCCCATTGACGGTGTCAGTGGAATGATTAGTGTCCCATTGTCGGTGTCAGTGGAAGGATTAGTGTTCCATTATTGGTGTCAGTGGAAGGATTAGTGTCCCATTGTCGGTGTCAGTGGAAGGATTAGTGTCCCATTGTTGGTGTCAGTGGAAGGATTAGTGTCCCATGGTCGGTGTCAGTGGAAGGATTAGTGTCCCATTGTTGGTGTCAGTGGAAGGATTAGTGTCCCATTGTCGGTGTCAGTGGAATGATTAGTGTCCCATTGTCGGTGTCAGTGGAAGGATTAGTGTCCCATTGTCGGTGTCAGTGGAATGATTAGTGTCCCATTGTCGGTGTCAGTGAAAGGATTAGTGTCCCATTGTCGGTGTCAGTGGAATAATTAGTGACCCATTGTCGGTGTCAGTGGAATGATTAGTGTCCCATTGTCGGTGTCAGTGGAAGGATTAGTGTCCCATTGCTGGTGTCAGTGGAACAATTAGTGTCCCATTGTCGGTGTCAGTGGAAGGATTAGTGTCCCATTGTCGGTGTCAGTGGAATGATTAGTGTCCCATTGTCGGTGTCAGTGGAAGGATTAGTGTCCCATTGTCGGTGTCAGTGGAAGGATTAGTGTCCCATTGTCGGTGTCAGTGGAAGGATTAGTGTCCGATTGTTGGTGTCAGTGGAATGATTAGTGTCCCATTGTCGGTGTCAGTGGAAGGATTAGTGTCCCATTGTCGGTGTCAGTGGAAGGATTAGTGTCCCATTGTCGGTGTCAGTGGAAGGATTAGTGTCCCATTGTCGGTGTCAGTGGAAGGATTAGTGTCCCATTGTCGGTGTCAGTGGAAGGATTAGTGTCCCATTGTCGGTGTCAGTGGAATGATTAGTGTCCCATTGTTGGTGTCAGAGGGAGGAATAGTGCCCCAGCACACACTTGCACCATCAATGTGCTCTTTGTCTGCAAAACCTGGTCCAAGGACTGACATTTTTTTCCCACCCAATAAATCTCCAGGCGCAGCTCCCAAAATGGATTTTAGGAAGAGGAAACTGAAAAGCCAGTTTCCTCTCAATGAAAATACCCTCCTGGAGCCCTCAACCTGCCTGGATGAGAATCCTGGGTGATAGAAAACCCCTTTTCTCATCATGGCCGGGCACAGCACTGTCACAATATATTTATTTATTTTATTTTTACCAATATACAGAGATCATGTGCTCATATGTGAAACAGCGAACATTTTTAGTTAATAAATCCTGCTGTCTGCCACTGGAGGGCGACAAATCCTTTTAAAAATATTGCATAATAACGATTCCAAATTCCAGCTTTGAGAGTATGATTACTGCATTAACTTGTAGTTGGTTTAAAAGGCATAGAAATTTTTTAACCATAACTCCCAATCTCAATTTTTTTTTTATTAAACCAATATAGCCATGCTATATAAAATAATCTTGTCATTTATTCTGGCACTTTTTGTTTAAATACTGTATTTTTGCTAGAAAATTACTTAAAACCCCCAAATATTATAATTTTTTTTTTTATAGCAGAGACCCTAGGGAATAAAATGGTGATCGTGGCAATTTTTACACGGTATTTGCGGAGCAGTTTTTCAAATGCAGTTTTTTTTTGATGAAAATTTTTTTTTTTTTTAATGAACCCAAAAACCACAATATAAACTTCAACTGTTTTGTAAAATGTGATAGAACCGCCCTGTGTCCACGGGACTTTTGGGAAGAAAAAGTCAGCCGGAGCCCGCACAAGGTCGGATTGTCCGGCGGACTCTAGTCTGGCGGACAAATCCGCCGGATAGTCCGATCGTGTGTACGCGGCATAATGGGTACCCCAATGTAAGGAGGAATATTAATGTAAAGGGGACTCTGATGCAGACCTTGACGTAGGCGGCAGGGCCGGTTTTAACCACTTCAACACCGCCCGCCGTCATATGACGCCCACAAGGTGGATCTACCATCCTGGGTGGGCGTCATATGACGTCCTCGGATTCCCGGCCGCCGGGGGCGCGCGCGCGCGCCCGCGGCATCGCTCGGGACCCGGTGCGAGTGCCCGGCGGCCGCGATGTCCGCCGGGCACCCGCGATTGCACGTTAAAACAACGGGACCGGGCGGGAACGTGGAGCTGTGTGTGTAAACACACACCCCCACGTCCTGTCAGTGCAGAGGAGACCGATCATGTGATCCCAGTACGGAGGAACACATGATCGGTCTCCTCCCCTTAAGTCCCCTCCCCCTACAGTTAGAATCACGTCTATTAGGGAACACATTAACCCCTCCAGCGCCCTCTAGTGTTAACCCCTTCCCTGCCAGTCACATTTACACAGTAATCACTGCAATTTTATAGCAACGATCGCTGTGTAAATGTGAATGGTTCCAAAAATGTGTCAAAAGTGTCCGAAGTGTCCGCCGCAATGTCACAGTCACGAAAAAAAAAATCGCAGATCCCCGCCATTACTAGTAAAAAAAAAAAAAAAAAAAAAAATTCAATAAATCTATCCCCTATTTTGTAGACGCTATAACTTTTGCGCAAACCGATCAATATACGCTTATTGCGATTTTTTTTACCAAAAATATGTAGAAGAATACGTATCGGCCTAAACTGAGGAAAAAAATAGTTTTTTAAAAAAAAAATGGGATATTTATTATAGCAAAAAGTAAAAAATATTGTGTTTTTTTTTTCAAAATTGTTGCTCTTCTTTTGTTCATAGCGCAAAAAATAAAAACCGCAGGGGCGATCAAATACCACCAAAAGAAAGCTCTATTTGTGTGGGAAAAAAAAGGACGTCAATTTTGTTTGGGTGTAACGTCGCACGACCGCGCAATTGTTAGTTAAAGCGACGCAGTGCCGAATCGCAAAAAGTGCTCTGGTAAGGAAGGGTGTTTAAAAGCCCTGTATTGAAGCGGTTAAGGCAGGGCAAAAGGGGCAGCTGCCCTGGGCCCTGTCATTGTTGTGGGGCCCAAAGCAGTTGCCTCATACTTGCCAATTATCCTGGTTTAAATTCCCTCGCCCCTTGAGGTTTTAGTCCTGTGCTGTGTCCCAATATCTCAGTGTGAAGTGCTGCTACTAATGCTGCCCAGCTCTGCCCTATTGTTGTGTTCAGTTGACTAACCTGCAGACCCTGTGTTTACATGTAAATTACCGGCATTTAATCTCTAGCAACCAATCAACAAGCAGAAATCATGTGCTGTAACCTCTAGCAACTAACCAGTGAGCTGCAATGTGTTCTGTAACCTCTAGCAACCAGTCAGTGAGCGATAATGATACCTCTGGCAACCAGTCAGTGAGCGGTAATGATACCTCTGGCAACCAGTCAGTGAGCGGTAATGATACCTCTGGCAACCAGTCAGTGAGCGGTAATGATACCTCTGGCAACCAGTCAGTGAGCGGTAATGATACCTCTGGCAACCAGTCAGTGAGCGGTAATGATGCCTCTGGCAACCAATCGTAATAGCTGCCTGATCTGATTCAGTAAATTGATTTTGAGTCTAGCTGCTATTTATTTTATGTCTCAGAGCAGGTGGAGAGCAAATCTGCATGGGGGGGGGAGGGGGCAAGAAAAGTTTTGCCCAGGGTCCAATCAATATTAAAGACGGCCCTGGTAGGGGGACCCAGATGTAAAGAGGGGATTTTATTTGACCGATTAATATTTGTAAAATATACGATGTGGCCCTTGTACTGAAAAGTTTGGAGACCCCTGCTCTACACAATATACTCCCTACCACCTGCTCTCCCCAGCTGCTCCAGAGCACATCCATAACAAGGTTCCATAACCCATAGATTGCTCTGCTGTCTCCATAGATTGGAGGAAAAAATATCCAAATCGATTTCTAAGGTTCTTTAGAGACCTACCCCCAAATCCTCACCTGTCCGCCTTGGGGATAAGCCTCTTCCATGTCAACAACCTGAACCCTAGAATGATTTGTTTCATTGCTATGGCTGTTCGTATTCCTGGAGCCACACAGTGAAGGGAATTGTCCCTATCCATAAAAATTGAATAAATAATATTATGATAAATTTTAAAAAATGTTGCAAAAAAATAATACAAGGACAAAATATTTATTCATACAGGAAAAACAATTCTATTCAACACGACCTTGAATTTAGAGTCTGAACAATATTAGTCTACAATGTGAGTATTTGCTGGATTTTATGCCATGTAAAAGTAAGCACACCCTCTCGTTATATAGCATGAAGGTTTTATTTGTTAACTCTGAATAGACATCTTAGCCCTGACCAGGAACTATTTTTATGTTACTTACCTTGTTATTGAACAAGAAAGAAATCTCCAGATCCGTCAACCACACACTAGACATGTGCACAACAAAAAAATTAGTTTATTTTCGTTTTGTTTTTTTCGTTTCCGTTGATTCGTAACGATTCATAAATTCGTAAGTTGTCGGTGTTCGTATTCGTTCGTATTCGTTCGTATTCGTAAAGATTCGTATACGAATCTTTACGAATACGAACACCGACGACTTACGAATGTACGTAAAGATGCGTACATTCGTAAGTCGTCGGTGTTCGTATTCGTAAAGATTCGTACATTCGTAAGAGTTATTTTTTTGTTGATTCGTTTTTTCGTTAGTTTAATTTTCGTTTATTTGTTTATTCGAAATTCGGACACATTCGTATTTATTCGTACATTCGTAACATTCGTAGATTCGTAATCGGAGCATAATTCATAATTTTCTGTAATGTGTATGCTATTATTACATTTTAAGAGACACGGAAAATTACGAATCGAAAAAAAAAAGTTACGAATCGAAAAAAAAAAGTTACGAATCGAAAAAAAAAGTTACGAATCGAAAAAAAGTTACGAATGTACGAATTTTTTCGATCAATCCATTCGAAGCACGTTAAGCAGCGCCATTGTAAGAGACACGGAAAATTACGAATGTACGAATTTTTTTCGCTCAATCTATTCGAAGCACGTTAAGCAGCGCCATTGTAAGGGACACGGAAAATTACCAATACAACAAAAAAAAAAAGTTACGAATGTACGAATTTTTTCGTTCATTTTCGTTGTTCCTGTTTTCGTTTTTCGGATTTTCTTCATTCGTACATTCGTTGTTTCTAATTTATTTTTTTTCGGATTTTCGTTGTTTTTCGGATTCGTTCGATTCGAACGATTCGTTAATCGGATTCGTTGAACGAAAATAACGAAAAAAAACGAAAAACGAAAAAAAAAACGAAACGAATTGCAGATGTCTACCACACACTGCTGCGATTGCACTGAACAGGTGAAGAGGTCTGACACCTACCTTTCCTTAAGACATTATTAGGGGTTCCCTGAGATTTAGCTGATTGACTCCCCTCATTTAATGTTGTTTGCATAGTTTAGGAGCCAACACCATGCCAGCTTCAGATGCCTGACACCAATGATCGTTTTGGCTGTCTGTAAGGGGGAATTCTATCCTCTGGCCACCAGTAAATAAGGGGCATTTTTCCCACTGACACCCAATGATTTGGTTTTAGCAGGGGTTCCCTGAGACCCCAAAAAATGTTATGGGTTCCTCTAGGCCAGCCATTCTCTACCAGGGTTTGGTGGAACTCTAGGGTTCCTCTGGGGTTGACTAGGGGTTCCTTGAGCTGTGGCTAAATGTCCTCCCTTCTGATGGTGTCTCCATAGTTCCCGGTCCAGTGCCACTTGGCAAAGCCAATGCAAGGGTGTCATTCTGGGCTCCTCTCCAAGGGAAGCATTTTTCAGACCTACTACCACAAATGTAAATATCATTTGTACACTGACGACACCCAAATCTATCTTTCCATCCCTCTAAAACTCACTCCATCACTAACTTACTAACAGACATCTGTCTGGATGTCACACCATTTCCTCATATTCAACTTGTCCAAAACCAAGCCCATAATATTTCCTCCCCCATGTGCCCCTTCCTCTGACTTCTCTGTCAAGAACAATGGCACAACCATCTACCCATCCCACATGCTTCGTGGACTCTGAACCTGTCCTTTCGGCCCCACATCCAATCACTTTCCAAAGCTTGCCGCCTCAACCGCCTCAACATCTCCAAACTACGTCCCTTCCTAACCAATGAAACCTCAAAGCTATTGATTCACTCCCTGGTTATCTCTCGCCTCGACTACTGAAACTCCCTCCTCATTGGCTTACCTTTACATACACTATCTCCCCTTCAGTCCATCATAAATGCTGCTGCCAGATTCATCCACCTTACAAACCGCTCAGCGCCTGCTACCCCTCTCTGCCAATCCATCCATTGGCTGACACCCAACAAATTACATTCAAAATACTAACAATAAGTTACAAAGTCATCCACAACTCTGCCCCCAGCTACATCACTAGCCTAGTCTCAAAATACCAACCAAATTGTAATCTTTGTTCATCCCAAGACCTCCTGCTCTCTAGCTCCCTCGTCGCTTCCTCCCATATTCACATCCAGGACTTCTCCCAAGCCTCTCCCATCCTCTGGAATAACCCACCCCAATCTGTCAGACTATCTCCAAGTCTATCTACTTTTAGGCGATCCCTGAAAACTTCTTTTAGGCGATCCATAAAAAACGCTTCTCTTCGAAGAAGCCTACCCTGCCTCCATCTAACAACTGTTCTTGACTGCTGAGGCACAATGGGCTTAGGTCCCACTTAACGTAACACCAAGGGATCAAATCCCCCACCACCCTTGCCCTTTACCCCATTAAATAAGACACTTACAACCATTAGGTTGGAAGGGGCAAGGCCACAGCTTTATTAAATTCAAACCCATAACATGTGAACATATTTAACCAGTGACAGTCTCAGTCGTACTGTGAGCACTTAACCAAAAGAGGGAAGTGGGGCCTGTCCTTACCATAAGTGCTGGACAGACAGCCTACTTCCAATTTTCCATCAAGGGCATAGCCCATTACAGCAACTTTAACTGCTGGCAATGTCAAGAAAACCGCAGCAAGCTGTGACATACCATAACATAAGAAAAAAAGGGGGAGGCGACTTCCATTGAAATCAATGGGTACAAGTCGCCTAGAAGTCGGATTGAAGTCTAATTAGAGTTGTTCACACCGCAACACAGCTGTGAATCAGATGCGTGCCCATAGAAGATAATGGGCCTGAATTCGCACCTGAGCCGGACCGCACTGCCCAAAAAACGCACACGTTTTTTCTGCAATGCGCAGTGCGAATGCATGTCTCCAGACCCAAACCCTATTGACCATCTGTGGGGCATCATCAAACGGAAGGTGGAGGAGCGCAAGGTCTCTAACATCCACCAGCTCTGTGATGTCATCATGGAGGAGTGGAAGAGGACTCCAGTGGCAACCTGTGAAGCTCTGGTGAACTCCATGCCCAAGAGGGTTAAGGCAGTGCTGGAAAATAATGGTGGCCACACAAAATATTGACACTTTGGGCCCAATTTGGACATTTTCACTTTTTTTCATTTTCTTTTTTTTTTTTTACCCTCAGCTTCTTTAGCAAGGCAGTGGTCTTCTTGGAGGTGTGTTTGGGGTCGTTATCATGTTGGAATACTGCTCTGCTGCCCAGTCCCCGAAGGGAGGGAATCTTGCTCTGCTTCAGTATGTCACAGTGCATGTTGGCATTCATGGTTCCCTCAATGATCTGTAGCTCCCCAGTGCCGGCAGCACTCATGCAGCCCCAGACCATGACACTCCCACCACCATGCTTGACTGTAGGCAAGACACACTTGTCTTTGTACTCCTCACCTGGTTGCCGCCACACACGCTTCACATCATCTGACACCAAATAAGTGGAACCTGTCCTGTTAAATGGCTGTATGATCTCTGCCACCGTTCTGCAGCTCAGTTTCAGGGTCTTGGCAATCTTCTTATAGCCTAGGCCATCTTTATGTAGAGCAACAATTATTTTTTTTTCAGATCCTCAGTGAGTTCTTTGCCATGAGGTGCCATTTTGAACTTCCAGTGACCAGTATGAGAGAGTGAGAGCGATAACACCACATTTAATACACCTGCTCCCCATTCACACCTGAGACCTTGTAACACTAACACTAGTCACATGACACCGGGGAGGGAAAATGGCTGATTGGGCCCAATGTGGAAATTTTCACTTAGGGGGTGTACTCACTTTTGTTGCCAGCATTTAGACATTAATAGCTGTGTGTTGAGTTATTTTGAGGGAACAGCAAATTTACACTGTTATACAAGCTGTACACTCACTACTTTACATCGTAGACAAGTGTAATTTCTTCAGTGTTGTCACATGAAAAGATAGAATAAAATATTTACAAAAATGTGAGGGGTGCACTCACTTTTGTGAGATACTGTATATATAAAGTTGTTAGTAAACACTATTTGTCAATAGGGATGGTATAATTAAAAAACACAAAACGTTTAACTTTAAACCACACATTTATTTAATCATAAACACATTTCTATTATAATTATTTGAATTATGTATAATTGATGTCTCGCTCATTTCCTTGGACGTCTTTTAGTGTGACGCAATTTACACAAACGAATATTCAACTTTTTTGGTCTTCTTCACATCGTATAGTCAGTAGTCCCCATGGTTGTCCTAGCAGACACACGCTCTGTAAGACAAAAGATAAATGTACTGACTCGACAGCACTGTGATTCTTCGCCCGCTTGTCTTCCAGATAATACAATCGCCCTCCGCTGTTATGATCTTCATTAAACTCTCAAAAATATATAAGACAGAATCCCTCCCACATGATAAAGAACATTTTTTGTGCAGAGATAGAAGAGGGTCAACTGAAGATAGGCAAGAGAAAGGAACATCCACTATGCTGTTAGCACCTCTTTAACCACTTGCTTACTGGGCACTTAAACCCCCCTCCTGCCCAGACTAATTTTCAGCTTTCGGCGCTGACGCACTTTGAATGACAATTGCGCGGTCATACAACTATGTACCAAAATTAAATTTTTATCATTTTTTCCCACAAATAGAGCTATCTGTTGGTGGTATTTAATCACAGCTGGGGGTTTTATTTTTTGCTAAACAAACAAAAAAAGATGGGAATTTTTTTTTAAAAAAAATCATGTTTAATAGTTTGTTATAAAATTTTGCAAACAGGTAATTTTTCTCCTTCATTGATATGTGCTGATGAGGCGGCACTGGTGGGCACTGATAGGCACAGTTAAGGTGGCACTGATGGGGACAGATAAGACAGTACTGATGGGCACAGATAAGGCGGCACTGGTGGGCACAGATGGGTACAGATAAGGTGGCACGGATGGGTGGGACTGATGGGCACTGATAGGTACCACTGATAGGTGGCACTGATAGGTGGCACTGATAGGTAGCACTGATTGGCGGCACTGATGGGCACTGGTAGGTGACACTGATGGGCTCTGATATGTGGCATCGAGGTGCAGCACTGTTGTTGAGGCAGATTGTGGGCACTGATGGGTGGCACTATGGGTGGCACTGTGGGCACTGATAGGTGGCACTATGGGCACTGATGGGTGGCACTGTAGGCACTGATAGGTGGCACTGTTGACTATTCTTAGGTGGCACTGGCAGGGGGCACAGGTGGGCACTGATGAGCTGGCGCCAGCTCGTCGTGATCGGGACTAATGTCCCGCTCACGGCAGCCGGTGATCGGCTTTTTCTTTTCTCCTTGCGCTGTCAGCACGAGGAGGAAAAATAGCCATTTACCGGCTCTGTTGTTATCACACGATGAGCTGTCATTGGCTGACAGCTGATCACGTGATAAGGGGTCGGGATCGACCCCTTACTCGGATCACAGAACGCGCCGCGCACGCCCTTCAGGGGGCACGCAGGCAGCTCGTGCACAGGACTACGTCAATAGACTTAGTCCCGGCAAAGTCTTAGTCCCGGATCTCTAGAGGTTAAATCTGGATATAAACCTTGCAATCTGCTTTATATCTACCACTGACTATGTAGGACAAAAGACAACCCAACTGGATACACTTGGAATGGATTTTATGTTAAGTGGGACTTCTATTATGTAATTTTGGTAGATCTGAAGGAGATTGTATACGGATTGAACAATCATATTGTTTAGTGCAGTGATGACGAACCTTGGCACCCCAGATATTTTGGAACTACCTTTCCCATGATGCTCAACTACACTGCAGAGTGCATGAGCATCATGGGAAATGTAGTTCCAAATAATCCGGAGTGCCAAGGTTCGGCATCACTGGTATAGTGTATGACCAGCTTACCAGGGATCCAAAGAAAACAGCATGGGTTCTTCCATAAAGCACCAGCCTGGGCTCCTCTATACCTCACAGGCTCTGAGGAGGAGCAGTCTAAGGCATTCATGGGCAACTTACCTGCTTTGATTATGCCCATGGTTTCCATTGAGCAGAGTGGCTTACATATCTCACAAAAGTGAGTACACCCCTCACATTTTTGTAAATATTTTATTCTATCTTTTCATGTGACAACACTGAAGAAATGACACTTGTCTACAATGTAAAGTAGTGGGTGTACAGCTTGTATAACAGTGTAAATTTGCTGTCCCCTCAAAATAACTCAACACGCCATTAATGTCTAAAGCGCTGGCAACAAAAGTGAGTACACCCCTAAGTGAAAATGTCCAAATTGGGCCCAAAGTGTCAATATTTTGTGTGATACGGTACACCTGCCTTGCTGTACTAAGGTTGTTGGTTTGAATCCAAGCCACAATATCACCTGCATGGAGTTTACATGTTCTTCTGGGTACTTTGGTTTCCTCCCACACTCAAAAGACATGCTGGTAGGTAAATTGGCTGCTATCTAAATTGGACCCAGTATGTGAGATAAGGACCTTACATTGTAAGCTCCTTGGGGGCGGGGACTGAAGTGAATGTACAATATATATAAAGCACTGTGTAAATTGTAGGTGCTATATACAGTAAATAATAAGCATGGCAGACCTCTAAAATGAGGATATATATTCAGTATCTCCAGTATAACAAGTCTGTCTATATATCAGTTAATGGAAACCCGTGCTGGGAAAAAATAAGCCGCCTTCTCAAAATGCTAGCTGCCTGGCTGTCAAGGTTATCAGTTGTTGAGGGATGACTCTGAAATGTTGAAGCTGTAGGATACGTATGACAGCAAGGTGACTAACAGGAGGAGAGGTCAGAGATGGTAGACTCCTAAAAGAAAAGCTATTCTATAATATGTTAGGGTTGGTGTATCTACTAGACGTTCTCAGCCAGGGTTCCTCCATCGCTTCCTAGGGATTCCTTGAGCTGTGGCTGATTGATAGTCCATCTGATGGTACCTGTATAATGTCAGAGCCAATCCAGCAACATGACACCAGTGATCTTTTTAGGTATCTGCAAGGAGGAAATTTTTCCCACTGACCACCAATGTAAGGAGTATTCTTCACGCTGACCTCCAATGTAAGGAACATTCTTCCCACTGACCATCATTGTAAGGGGCATTCCTCCTATTGACCACCAATGTAAGGGGCATTCCTCCTATTGATCACCAATGTAAGGGGCATTCCTCTAATTGATCACCAATGTAAGGGGCATTCCTCTAATTGATCACCAATGTAAGGGGCATTCCTCTAATTGATCACCAATGTAAGAGGCATTCCTCCTATTGATCACCAATGTAAGGGGCATTCCTCCTATTGACCACCAATGTAAGGGGCATTCCTCCTATTGACCACCAATGTAAGGGGCATTCCTCCTATTGATTATCAATGTAAGGGGCATTCCTCTAATTGATCACCAATGTAAGGGGCATTCCTCCTATTCACCACCAATGTAAGGGGCATTCTTCCCACTGATCACCAATGTAAGGCGCATTCTTCCTTCTGGACACCAATGTAAGAGAACTTCTTCCTATTGACCACCAATGTAAGGGGCATTCTTCTAACTGATCACCAATGTAAGTGGCATTCTTCCCATTGATCACCAATGTAAGGGGCATTCCTCCTATTGATCACCAATGTAAGGGGCATTCCTCCTATTGACCACCAATGTAAGGTGCATTCTTCCCACTGACCACCAATGTAAAGGGCATTCTTCCTTCTGGACACCAATGTAAGAGAACTTCTTCCTATTGACCACCAAGGTAAGGGGTATTCTTCCCATGACTACCAATGTAAGAGGCATTCCTCCTATTGACCACCAATGTAAGGGGCATTCCTCCTATTGGTCACCAATGTAAGGGGCATTCCTCCTATTGAGCACCAATGTAAGGGGCATTCTTCCTACTTACCACCAAGGTAAGGGGTATTCTTCCCACGACTACCAATGTAAGGGGCATTCTCCCTATTGACCAGCAATGTAAGGGGCATTCTTCTTACTAACCACCAATGTAAGGGGCATTCTTCTTACTAACCACCAATGTAAGGGGAATGTTCCCATTGTCCCCAACAAGTTGGTTTTATTATGGGTTCCCCAAGACCTGAAAATGACTTTAGGGGTTCCTCTGGGGCAAAATGGTCTAATAAAGACTAGTTTATACATTTTTGGTATCATGTTCTTATGGCTTAGTCTATGGTCGCGGCGGACACACAGCGGCCATGTTGTTTTGGTTCGGAATGCTGGGTGTGGTCAATTTACACTCATACCGAATCTCCAGATTCTTACATACATGCGAGGGTGACCAGGAAGACAAACACGGAGATTGTTATGGTGACGAAGATCAGAGCTTTGGTGCTCAGGAGCTTCTGGGAGAAAAAGAATCCAGGGATGTCAAAACCATCATCTTCGTCTTTCTTCGTCTCCCGACCCCAAACACTCCGATTGGTTCCCGTTTGCGATATGATCTGCTTGAAAAGCCGTTTTAGATATCTGCTTTGGTATTGATCCTTCCGGGAGACTGAAAAACAGAGATAGAGAAGAACCCTGTTCTATGGAAGATATGGGTTGTTATGATAAATGGTATGGCAAGATACACACACAACATGGTCTACCTAAAGCAGAACTCCAGTCTTAGCTTTTTTTCCCTGGTGTAAAAAACGATTACTCCCAATTCCCTGCGATCTTCCATCCCCACAATATAACTATTGAAGCAGCCGCAGTTATCTAGAGTCACCCTCCTTTCCTGTCTGGCTTCAATCACCAATCAATCTCCCCTCTCCTCCAGATCCATACTGTTGTTGCTTGCCTCTCACCGCTATTAGCTTTCTCTGCTATCATTCTTTTTGTTCCCGGAAGTGAAAGAACACATCTCTGGGATCCCTTTAGATGTGCATAAGGGTCAGCAACTGATCAGCAGATTGCGCAGCTAAGGTCTGCCGCACCCATTGAGTAAACATTACAGGGGATGAACAGCATCCCGTGTCATCAACCTATCACAGTGGTAGGAACAACATTAGTTCCTCTTACTGCCAATGCCGTTGGTCGCATCCCTACAGGGCTTTCCGATCAGAACAGGAGAGCCCAGTAAAGGCGGTGGTAGTGGCGGGGGAGGGGGGGCGCCTTCCCCCTCCTGTAAAAGTGATCCAGTAGCTGTTTAGCTGCTCGGATCCTTTTTATGTTGAGGGGAATTGCCTGCTGTAAAAAAACGATACCAGCATCATGGTTCTAAATAACAGAACCCCTGTTAGAATCGATCCCCTCTGCTCCTGATCCATACCGTTGTTGCCCGTCTCTCACAGCTATTAGCTTTCTCTGTCATCATTTTTTTTGTTCCTGAGCATTATATGGAAGAACACATCCCCGAGATCCCTTTAGATGTGCATGCTCAAGCAACTGATCAGCAGGTTGCGCAGCTAAAGTCTGCAGCACCCATTGAGTAAACATTACAGGAGATGAACAGCATCCCTTGTGATCAAACCAAAATGGTCATTGCTTCCGGTTTCTGACATCACACAGTGGTAGGAACATTAGTTCCTCTCACTGTTTCCGGAGAAGCCAATGCCGTTGGTCGCATCCCTACAGGGCTTTCCGATCAGAACAGGAGAGCCCAGTAAAGGCGGTCGCAGTGGCAGGAAGAGGGAGGGGACCCCCTTCCACCTCCTGTAAAAGTGATCAAGTAGCTGTATAGCTGCTTAGATCCCTTTTATGTTGGAGAGAATTGCCTGCTGTAAAAAAACGATACCAGCATCTCGGTTATAAATAATAGAACCCCAGTCAGAGTCAATCCCCTCTCTTCCTCATCCATACTCTTGTTGCCTGCCTCTCACAGTTATTTGCTTTCTCTGCCATCAATCTTTTTGTTCCCAAGCATTATATGAAAGAACACATCTCTGGGATCCCTTTAGATGTGCATGCTCAAGTAACTGATCAGCAGATTGAGCAGCTAAAGTCTGCACCACCCATTAGACACAGAGATGCTGAAAAAATCTGACGGGAGTTCTATTATTTAGAACCCCTACGCTATCCTAAAACACGGACATTTTTTTGGCTATCAATACAAGTGAGCATGAAGGAGAAGTCCTGAGCACACAGGTACAATAAGTGATCTATTACTATAAGAGAAGTTTACCATTCACAAAGAAGAATTTCTCAACTAGGGTGTCGCCGTCATAGTCCTGGATCTCACAGAAGTACGTTCCTCTGTGGCGGGGTTGAGTAGGACTGATTACATAGTCCAAGTCGTTATCTAATTGCTGCTTGAATTTGAAAAAGCTCAAATTGATCACTCGAAACTGTCAGAACACAAAGTATACGGACTAGTTAGGTTTCTCCAATTTAATATTGAAAGCTGACCTCCCAATAGATAGAAAAGACACAGTTTAATGCAACTCTGCAATCATTAATGCATCATTAAATGTACAGTATCTCACAAAAGTAAGTACACCCCTCACATTTTTGTAAATATTTTATTCTATCTTTTCACGTGACAACACTGAAGAAATTACACTTTGCTACAATGTAAAGTAGCGAGTGTACAGCTTGTATAACAGTGTAAATTTACTGTACACACACACATACATATGACCACAATTTTTTTTTGAGTTAGTATGCGATAGTAGGGGGCTTTCAAATTTTTAGCGCCCTCTAGGTGCCATTGAGGTTCTCTACATCTTCTGTTCACTTGTTTTGCCACACTTTCATATACAGTGGAACCTTGGATTACGAGCATAATCCTTTCCAGGAGAATTCTTGTAATCCAAAGCACTCGTATATCAAAGCGAGTTTCCCCATAGAAGTCAATGGAAACAAAGATAATTCGTTCCGCATTGACTTCTATTACATACAATACCGCATGTGGCCAGAATTGGGGGGGGGGCGCCGGAGAGCCTTGGAAATACTCGGACAGCTCGGCTGAACCAGGAAAGCCTCGGAAACACTCAGGAACGGAGTATTTCCAGGTGTCTCTGAGTATTTCCGAGTGATTCAGAGTATTTTCGAACGGCTCCGAACCGTTCGGAGTGTCCCCGGCGCCCCCGCACCTCTGGCCAAATGCGGTACTGCACACCCCATTAGCTTGAATTCTGCTCGTTTTGCGAGACAGCACTCGCAAACTGAGCCAGAATTTAAAAAATAAAGTTGCTCGTCTTTCAAAGCACTCATTAAAGCGGGGTTCCCACATTAAAAAAAAAAATTGAAGTCAGCAGCTACAAATACTGCAGCTGCTGACTTTTAATAATCGCACACTTACCTGTCCCAGGGTACATCAATGCGGGAGATCGAAGCCCCGCTCGTCCCCCCCTCTGCTCGGTGGCGCCAGCATTTTAACTGTGAGCGCCGGGGCACCCACTGCGCATGCGCGAGCTGCTCGGCGCGCCGTCACTGGCCGCGCAATCATCTGGGACCGGTCGCGTGTCCCAGATGATTGACAAGAGGGAGAGGGGAGAGGCGAGGGAAGTGATGTCGGGAGCCCAGGCGCTGAAGGAGGCAGACTACGAGGGACCACCTAGAAACAGGCATTAATAATTATTATTTTTTTTTTTGGGGTGGAACTCCACTTTAAAGCGGAGTTCCACTTAAAAATGGAACTCCAGCTTTAACCACTCCTCACCCCCTTACATGCCACATTTGGCATGTAATTTTTTTGGGGGGGGAGTGGGGGCTTCATTAGGAGGGGGACTTCCTGTCCCACTTCCTCCTTCCGCCCAGTAACCGCCTAGGCGACTCCTCCCTCTAGGCGATCTCCTGGGACACGTGACAGGTCCCAGGAGATCGCCTATCCACTCCGGGAGCGCAGCGCGGCTCGCGCATGCGCCGTGCGTGCCCGGCCGTGAAGAGGAAAGCTGTCACGGCCGGGTGCCCAGAGTGGAAATGGCGGCGCCGACGAAGAGGAGGGGGAGAGGAGCGACACCCCGTTCGGCCGCATCGCTGGACCGTGGAACAGGTAAGTGTCATTTTTTTTAAAAGTCAGCAACTACACTTTTTGTAGCTGCTGACTTTTAAAATGCCTGGAACTCCCCTTTAACCGCGTTACTCATAAACCAAGATTCCATTGTAGATTTCATGTCTTGTATTGAACTACATAAGGTTATCATTGTTTAGTAGTATACTGACCTCTAGAGGTGGTTTTACGCAACTACAATTTATTTCCTTATGTGACTTTGGTATCTTCTTCTGTCTTCCCCTCCTGTTTAGTTTTACTTGGTTTAGTTCTAGCTGGACCCTGCCTCTTTCTTCCATATTCTCTCAGTCAGTATTATTTATTCACAGAGATAAGGCATAGGAAAGTCACTGTCTGTTTACGCTTGAAAAGAGTGAAAAAACACCCTCCGTACTGTTATTAGCTGAAGTTAAATTGCATTTGATCTTATTGAAGAATTAAGCTGCCTTACTATCAGGACATGTTGGGTCTAAGGAGGTGTGCCAATGCATGAAGTGGCATGTGAAACAGAACATGGCTAATGCAGTCACTTGCAATCCCATAAAGTAGCTTAGAGCACTGCTGCAAGTGCCAATGGCAACGCTCCGGTGATCCACTGAAACCCGGGTGCTGGCATTCACAGAGCCAATCCAGGCCCAATAAGTAATGCTGCAAAAGAAAGACGCAGCACTCCAGTCAGCTCACGTATTAGATGAAGATCCGGAATGACTTCTGCTTTGGCTCCTCCCAGGCCACTAACCAACGCGTTTCGCCCCCACCCTCACGGCTTAAACATTGAGAATTGGCCAGAGCTGGTGAATGCAGAAGCTAGCTGCTATTTGCATATCAGTTTACCCCAACATTGATGGTATTTTTCTATAGGAAATATTCAATGACATACAGAGTCTATGTCATACACATCTAAAGGGATCACTGAGATGTGTTCTGCCATATAATGCTTTAAAACCATGACTTACTTTTCTCGCAAACTTCCATAGAACAGTATAGGTTTCCGGCAGAATAAAAGTCACATTGCAAGACATCTCTGTCCTTCCGTCCTCCTCTACATCGATGTCTTCAACTTAGAAGAAAGAAATATGACATGGTGACGTCATTTGTTGTGGGTGGTGAGTAGAGCAGACAAAGTATTCAGAAGGTTTGTCTGAGGTATACAATCAGTGGCGACTCTAGGAACAATATATATATATATATGTATATATAGCGGGTGGCACATAAGATACCACAGTCAAAATTGGGGGTGCACTAATAATTTTCACCATAAAAAGCCCCCCTTACCACAGAGTCTGCACAGCACCCCTTACATCAGAGTCCACATAGTCCCCCTTTACATCAGAGTCTGCAGAGCCCCCTTACATCAAAGTCCACAGAGCCCCCCTTACATCAGAGTCCACAGAACCCCCCTTACATCAAAGTCCACAGAGCTCCCCTTACATCAGAGTCCACACAGTGCCCCTTACATCAAAGTTCGCAGATCCCCCTTACATCAAAGTCCACAGATCCCCCTTACATCAGAGTCCGCAGAGTGCCCCTTACATCAGAGTTCAGCATAGCTCCCCTTAACCAAATCTTAGGGTGCACTAATAATTTTCACCACAAAAAGTCCCCCCTTACATCAGAGTCCACACAGAACCCCTTACATCAGAGTCCACAGAGCCCCCCTTTCATCAGAGTCCGCAGAGCCCCCCTTTCATCAGAGTCCGCAGATCTCCCTTACATCAGAGTCCGCAGATCTCCCTTACATCAGAGTCCGCAGATATCCCTTACATCAGAGTCCACAGATCTCCCTTACATCAGAGTCCACACAGAACCCCTTACATCAGAGTCCACAGAGCCCCCCTTTCATCAGAGTCCACAGAGCCCCCTTTCATCAGAGTCCGCAGATCTCCCTTACATCAGAGTCCGCAGATATCCCTTACATCAGAGTCCACAGATCTCCCTTACATCAGAGTCTGCAGAGCCCCCCCCCCCCCCCCCCCCCCCGCCTTACATCAGAGTCTGCAGAGTGCCCCTTACATCAGAGTCCACAGAGTGACCCCCTACAACAGAGAATTTCCACTTACACTGTAAGGGGGATCTTTGTGGGCTCTGGAATGTAAAGCAGAACCCTAATTTAAAGTGTTACTAAACCCACAACAGTAAAATCAGTCTGTTTATGCAGTAAAGCATGCTTGTTATACTCACTGTGGACCCTAAGGGGTTAATCCTCAGTAAAAAAAAAAGCTGTTTGATCCTGTCTTCGCTAATCCTCCCCTTCTTTCACTGTCCCCAACCCATCTCCTGATAAGACAGAGCCTTCGGAGTCATTTTGCACATGCTCAGTTTGGTGTGTGTTGCTTAAGAGTTTCTTTTTTTTCTTGGGAGGGTGCACGTGATCAGCACAGGGCCAATCAGCACTGTCCAGACAGAGGGTCAGGGGTCCTGTAGCCTCATAGGACAGTCAGAGTAGAATGAAAACTAGTCCTACAAGTTTTAACCAGACACTGATAGAAGTCACAAGACTGCTATATACTGCTGATGAGAAAAGGTGTTTAGCAGTTTATATTTACTAAAATAATTGCATTTCCATGTTCTGTATAGTGTGGGAGACCAGATATAGTGAATGCAGGGTCCTGGGTTTAGTAACACTTTAAGGGAGCTCTGATGTAAGGGGTGATGTTGTGAACTCTGATGTAAAGGGGAACTCTGATGTAAGGGGGTCTCTGCTCACCAAAGCCCCCCTTACATCAAAGTCCTTCTTACATTAGAGTACTCACTGAGAGGCAAGAGAGAGAAGGGAGGGAGGATGGGAAGGAGACTTCACTCACAGTGGACAGACGGATGGATAGGCGGGTTGCACCTTTCCTCCTCTGGCTGCTGGGTTTCAAACTTCCTGCCAAACACTTCCCCTTCTCTGAGGCACAACACTGCCGGGGAGTGCGGGTGGGGCAGGCACAGGTGGAGAGGGCAGGAGGAGGAGCAGAAGCAGCTCGCTCTCTTCTCTCATGTTTAGCGCTAGTTAGTTCAGTCTTATTTTAACCCATTATTACAAATTATATATATATATATTGGCACTGATATTGAATTTACATATTTCACACATTTAGGCTGCTGGCATAGGTGTGCACAGCCTATGGCATTAGGGTGTGCACCCCAAAGATGAAACACATATGCTTGTATATATACTGACAGTGTCAGTAGGGCAGTGGATGGTGTCAGTAGTTTTTATTATTTTTTTTATAATTTTTTTACAATTGTTTTTTAATTCTTTAGAAGCCCCGTTAGGGGGCTTTGGTGAAATATCAGGGGTATAAACGGCAAATCTGGGCCACACTGGGTGATTAGGGTGTGCCTGGGCACACCTGGCACACTCTGTGTGCACGCCTATGGTTGCTGGGCTGTACTATATATAAAATTCATCGTAGGAAAGCCATTGTCTTCTTCAAGACACCTCAAAAGACTGGAAAACATCCTTTGTACTGCAATTAGCCTAAATAAAATTGCATTGGATTCCACTTCAGTGTCTTATTGAAGAGTTAGGTTGCCTGTGGATGGTGGCAAACTGTCCGGACAGACTGCGTCTACGGATATCCTTCCTAATAAATTTGGCTAAATGTAGACACCAGGGATCCCTCAGGTGTGTGGTGGCAGCACTTCCACAGCAGGTACTAGACATGTGCACAATAGAAAAATGTGTTTAGTTTCGTTTCCGTTGATTCGTAACGATTCGTAAATTCGTAAGTCGTCGTTGTTCGTATTCGTAACGATTCGTATTTTCGTAAGAGTTATTTTCTCGTTGATTCGTTTTTCCGTTAGTTTAATTTTCGTTTTTTCGAAATTCGGACGCATTTGTATTTTCGTAGATTTAGTTACATTCGTACTTTCGTTAGATTGATTTATTCGTACTTTCGTGAAATTGTTTTCGTAGATTCGTAATCGGAGCATAATTCATAATGTTATGTAATGTGTATGCTATTATTACATTTTAAGAGACACGGAAAATTACGAATCGAAAAAAAAAAGTTACGAATGTACAAATTTTTTCGTTCAATCCATTCGAAGCACGTTGAGCAGCGCCATTGTAAGAGACACGGAAAATTACGAATCAAAAAAAAAAAAAAAGTTACGAATGTACGAATTTTTTCGTTCAATCCATTCGAAGCACGTTAAGCAGCACCATTGTAAGAGACACGGAAAATTACGAAACGAAAAAAAAAAAAAAGTTACGAATGTACGAATTTTTTCGTTCAATCCATTCGAAGCACGTTAAGCAGCGCCATTGTAAGAGACACGGAAAATTACGAAACGAAAAAAAAAAAAAAGTTACGAATGTACGAATTTTTTTCGTTCAATCCATTCGAAGCACGTTAAGCAGCGCCATTGTAAGAGACACGGAAAATTACGAATCGAAAAAAAAAAAAAAAAAGTTACGAATGTACGAATTTTTTCGTTCAATCCATTCGAAGCACTTAACGTGCTTCGAATGGATTGAACGAAAAAATGGCAGCGCCATTGTAAGAGACACGGAAAATTACCAATTCAACAAAAAAAAAAGTTACGAATGTACGAATTTTTTCGTTCAATCCATTCGAAGCACGTTAAGCAGCGCCATTGTAAGAGACACGGAAAATTACGAAACGAAAAAAAAAAAAAAGTTACGAATGTACGAATTTTTTCGTTCAATCCATTCGAAGCACGTTAAGCAGCGCCATTGTAAGAGACACGGAAAATTACAAATCAAAAAAAAAAAAAAAAGTTACGAATGTACGAATTTTTTCGTTCAATCCATTCGAAGCACTTAACGTGCTTCGAATGGATTGAACGAAAAAATGGCAGCGCCATTGTAAGAGACACGGAAAATTACCAATTCAACAAAAAAAAAGTTACGAATGTACGAATTTTTTCGTTCAATCCATTCGAAGCACGTTAAGCAGCGCCATTGTAAGAGACACGGAAAATTACGAAACGAAAAAAAAAAAAAAGTTACGAATGTACGAATTTTTTCGTTCAATCCATTCGAAGCACGTTAAGCAGCGCCATTGTAAGAGACACGGAAAATTACGAATCGAAAAAAAAAAAAAAAAAGTTACGAATGTACGAATTTTTTCGTTCAATCCATTCGAAGCACTTAACGTGCTTCGAATGGATTGAACGAAAAAATGGCAGCGCCATTGTAAGAGACACGGAAAATTACCAATTCAAAAACAAAAAAAAAGTTACGAATGTACGAATTTTTTCGTTCATTTTGATTTTCGTTGTTCCTGTTTTCGTTTTTCGGATTTTCTTCTTTCGTAGTGTCGTTGTTTCTAATTTGGTTATTTCGGATTTTCGTTGTTTTTCAGATTCGTTCGATTCGAACGATTCGTTATTCGTTAAAATTTTTAGCGAATCATTCGTTCATTCGTACGATAACGAATGAACGAATATAACAAATTTTAACGGAAAATGAAAAAAAAAAAAACGAAACAAATTGCACATGTCTAGCAGGTATTACAGGTATACAGCCAGACTGCATATACAGTAATAGATATATATATTTTTAATGTTCTATGTCAGGGATATGCAATTAGTGGACCTCCAGCTGTTGCAGAACTACAAGTCCCATGAGGCATAGCAAGACTCTGACAGCCACAAGCATGACACCAGAAGCATGATGGGACTTGTAGTTTTGCAACAGCTGGAGGTCCGCTAATTGCATATCCCTGTTCTATGTATTGCAGGAAGGGTTAAGATACCCCTATCTTTAGATCTATCTGAGACAGTGAGCTATTTCCAATAAACCTGATGAAGGAGGTCCAGTAACCTTGAAACGCGTTGGCTTTAGACTTATAAACTGCACTGAAGGTTGTTAAAGTCTTCAAAAGTTTGCTTTCACCCACATGTATACACATTACATGCGGACATCCCATCCATGCGTCATTCATGTTCATTTTAGCCTGAAGGTTACCCTGAGGATATACCACCTTCTATCTATTAGTCACACTAGAAGTCTAATGCCGCGTACACACGATCGGAATTTCCAAAAACAAATGTTCGATGGGAGCTTGTTGTCGGCCGTGTGTAGGCTCCATCAGACATTTTCTGTCAGAAATTCCAACAACAAAAATTTGAGAGCTGTATCTCAAATTTTTCCGACAACAAAATCCGTTGTCGGAAAATCTGATTATGTGTAGACAATTCCGACGCACAAAATTCCACGCATGCTCGGAATCAAGCAGAAGAGCCGCACTGGCTATTGAACTTCATTTTTCTAGTCCCGTCGTACGTGTTGTACGTCACCGCGTTCTTGCCGATCGGAATTTCCGAAAACAAGTGTGTAACAAGTTTCAGCCAACATCCGTCGGAAATAAATCTACGGTTTGGTTGTCGGAAATTCCGATCGTCCGATCGCGGCATAACAGATTACCAGACCATTCAGCCCCAAATAGCGTGCCTTCTAAAACCCAATTTGGGTTATGTGTGGCACCCCTCTATAGACCTCAGTATAGTTAAAGCCCCATTCATACTTCACGTAGTGGGGACTCAAGTTCCTGCTTGCGATTTTGTGGGGGGCGATTTTCACGTGATTCTGCGTGTCGCACATAAAGCAGTATAGAGAAGGGAAATGAACTCAAATGCCGCACACCATCAGAACCCGATAGTTACGGTAGTGAGAGCAGCCTCAGCCCGGCTCCACCCAAACCCCGCCCCCGATGGTCCCCGGGGATGCCATTTACAATGAGTGGTACCCAAAAAGGCGCTGATTTCCACGCAAATTTGGAATCTCCAAATGTGAATGGGGCCTTAATGGGGCTTGCTTGGCCTGAGGTGGAATAATGTATTCCTTGGGACATCATATAATAATGGCTACTGTTCCATCATCAGTTCTATAAAAATGTTGAACGATCCAGTGGCACCTACGTTCACAAGCCACAGGTATGTCGCAGTCCTCTTCTACACATCGTCTGCAGTTATATGTCCGGGATTGTTTTTGAAGGCCTATATGGAAAAACAGAAGGTAGACATTTTTTTTTTCTCTATGAGATGCTGCAATTACTGCCATGCAATTTGTAGCTTGACTGTCTGACCAGGTGTCTGTTGGTGTCTATTGTTGTATGTTGGTGCCTATCAGTGTCTATTGGTGTCTTTTGGTGTCTGTAGGTGTCTATTGGTGTCTGATGGGCTGGCCATACATTTTACAATGTTCTTTTTCAATTTACTTTAGATGTACCTTCAGTTATATAGTGCAAGAGCCTGCCTGATTGCATACAAATTGGAAGTGTTTAGGTTTGCCCTCATATTATATAGTTTTGGTAAATATAAAGGAAAGAGAATTGTATAATGCATGGCCAGACTTGTCTATTGGTGTCTGTTAGTGTCTGTTAGTGTCTGTTGGTGTTGGTTGGTGTCTGATGGTGTCTGTTGGTGTCTGATGGTGTTTGTTGGTGTCTGTTGGTGTCTGATGGTGTTTGTTGGTGTTCATTGGTGTTTGTTGGTGTCTGTTGGTGTCTGTTGTTGCTGTTGGTGTCTGTTGGTGTCTGATGGTGTCTGTTGTTGCTGTTGGTGTCTGTTGGTGTCTAATGGTGTCTGTTGGTGTCTAATGGTGTCTGTTGGTGTCTGTTGGTGTCTGATGGTGTTTGTTGGTGTCTGTTGGTGTCTAATGGTGTCTGTTGGTGTCTGATGGTGTCTGTTGGTGTCTGATGGTGTCTGTTGGTGCTGTTGGTGTCTGTTGGTGTCTAATGGTGTCTGTTGGTGTCTGTTGGTGTCTGATGGTGTCTGTTGGTGCTGTTGGTGTCTGTTGGTGTCTAATGGTGTCTGTTGGTGTCTAATGGTGTCTGTTGGTGTCTGTTGGTGTCTGATGGTGTCTGTTGGTGTCTGTTGGTGTCTAGTTGTGTCTGATGGGCTGGCCATACATTTACAATGTTCTTATTCAATTTCCTTTATGCGGCGTACACATGCTCTGACTTTCCAGCGGGATTGTCCGCAGGACCTAGTCCAGCAGACAAACCGCTGGACTTTCCAGCGGAGGTCCGCCGGACTTTCCGAGCGTGTGGACTTTTCCGGCGGACAATCCGCCGGCGTTTGGGCCAAAAGTCAGTGGGACTTTTGAAATGAACTGACTTGCCGACACACGATCGGAAAGTCCGTTCATTAAGACCATGACTCCAGGTAGACCTGGTATTGATTTAAAGGGAAATCCCTATGCCGAAAAAACGGTGTGGGGGTCCCCCCCAAATCCATCTCAGACCCTTATCCGAGCACGCAGCCCGGCCGGTCAGAAAAGGGGGTGGGGACGAGCGAGCACCCCCCTCCTGAACCATACCAGGCCGCGTGCCTTCAACATGGGGGGTGCCCTAGGGAAAGGGGGGCCCTGAAGCCCCCCCCACCCCAAAGCACCTTGTCCCCATGTTGATGAGGACAAGGGCCTCTTCCCGACAACCCTGGCCGTTGGTTGTCGGGGTCTGCAGGCGGGGGGCTTATTGGAATCCGGGAGCCCCCTTTAATAAGGGGGCCCCCAGATACCGGCCCCCCACCCTATGTGAATGAGTATGGGGTACAATGTACCCCTACCCATTCACCTAAGGAAAAAAGTGTAAATAAAAAAACGACACAATTTAAAAAAAAAAAAAAAAAATTTGCACTGCTCCGGGGGTCTTCTTTCGTCTTGGGGGGTCTTCTCGCCGGACTCCTCCGCTATCTTCTGCTCTTTTACCTAGCTCTTTCACGAGCGGAGGAGCCCGGCTTTCTCCTTCGTCGCCGCCGTCGTTGTCGTCTGGGGGTCTCGTTCCGCCTTCGGGGGTCTTGTCCCGCTCTTCTGTTCTTCTTGCCGCTGTCGCCACCGCCTTCTGCATCGTCGTCGTCCTTTTCTCCTTCTTCCGATGTTGACTCATCGCTCTCTCTGGCCGTAATGGCAGAGACACGCGGTGTTGTGACTTATATAGGGACAAGGGGTGGGGCCACTGGCTCATGTCACATGGTGACCCCGCCCCCCATACGATGTCACAGTCCCAGCATCCTCCGGAACTGTGACATCATATGGGGGCGGGGTCACCATGTGACATGAGCCAGTGGCCCCACCCCTTGTCCCTATATAAGTCACAACAACGTGTGTCTCTGCCATTACGGCCAGAGAGAGCGACGAGTCAACATCGGAAGAAGAAGAAGACGACGCAGAAGGCGGCGGTGACAGCGGCAAGAAGAACCGAAGAGTGGGACAAGACCCCCGAAGGCAGAACAAGACACCCAGACGACGACGAAGGAGAAAGCCGGGCTCCTCCGCTCGTGAAAGAGCTAGGTAAAAGAGCAGAAGATAGCGGAGGAGACGGAAGAAGACCCCCGGAGCAGTGCAATCAAATATTTTAAAAAATGGTGTCGTTTTTTTATTTACACCTTTTGCCTTAGGTGAATGGGTAGGGGTACATCGCAAGTCTGTTCATTTCAAAAGTCCCGGGGACTAGCACACAGATGGCGGGATTGTCTGCCGGACTGCTGAGTCCAGTGGACAATTTTAAGTCTGAACTTAAAACTTAGTCCGCCGGACTTTTGGGAGGAAAACGTTTTGGTACATCTAAAGGAAAATTGTACAAGAGAATTGTATAATTCATGGCCAGACTTGTCTATTGGTGTCTGTTGATGTATTTTTGGATTTTCTGCAGATTTTTGTCTTCAGATTTACGAAAACCATATAATATGAGGTCACACCTTTAAGCCCCATACATACGGTCGGACAATCCGCGGACCAGGTCCGTCGGACCATGTCCGTCATACTTTGTCTGATGTTGGTGTTGCGTACACACGGTCGGACAAAGTTGTCGGAAAATCCGATCATTCTGAACGTGGTGACGTTTGTTGCCTACGACGGGACTACGTAGAAGCTAGTAGCCAATAGCTTTGGTCTTGTAATGTGATCTGAGCATGCGTAGCACTTTGTCCGGTCGGACAACCGTACACACGCTCGGATTTGGTGTGATCGGACCGTGTTGTCGGCAAATCTTTCCAGCAGGAGATAAGACTTTGTCCGTCGGACAATCCGACGTACACTGTCCGATGGTGCATACACACGGTCTGATTTTTCAACAACATTGTCCGATCGGACAGAATCCATGAAAAAGTCCGACCGTGTGTATGGGGCTTAAGAGTTTCAATTTGTATGCAATCAGGCAGGCCCTTCCACTACATGGTTATGGTAAATCTGAAGACAAAAATATGCAGAAAATCTAATAGTTTGTATGGGGTCTAAGTGTCCATTGGTGTTTGTTGGTGTTTGTTGGTGTCTTTTGGTGTCTGTTGGTGTCTGATGGTGTCTATGGGTTTAGGCAGTCTCAAATGTGTTTGTTCTCTTTTTTCAGATAGCGAGAATTCCCACTGCATTTCTTGTGAAAAAAAAAAAAAAGAATTCCCACTGCAGCTCAGGTTTCCAACTGGTCAAATGTTAAACTGGAAAGTGAAATCAGGGACATATTTGACTGTTTATGATCATCTTAAAGCGGTATTAAACCCAGAAGAATTATTATATTGCAGCTTACCAATTCTTCGATGTAATGGCTGCATTTGTTTTCTTTTTTAGGCTTTCTTTTCTTTATTTCCACTTGGTGATCTGGCCAGTAAGTCTGTTGTTTTTCAACAGAACAAGCTGTCCTGCAGATGTAGCCATTAGAACGTTGAGACAAACCATTTACAAGGGTGCTTACAATCGTCAGCCTATTTATGTAAACCCATTACCCCCCCTAAAAAGAATGTGTGCTGTTACTGATTATAAAGTGGGAGTTGGAGTTTGGTTTCAATATGTTAACTAAATTAGTTAGTGTATCTAAATCTGTTAGTGCATCTAACATTCGTCTCCCCATAGAGTGACAATTCTGTTGTGCAATGGTGCCCCCTGTGCTCCTTCATCCAGAGTGCAGGGGCTCTAATACAGGAGGTGTGTTACTGGCCAGATCACCTGGTGAAGAAAGAAGGAAAAAAAGCCTGAAACACAGAAAAGAAAAGGAAAGCAGCCACCACATCTACTGATTGGTAATCTTCAATATATTACATTTGTGGGTTTAATACTGCATTACGCCAGTGTGAAATGTATTCCAGGACAGGGACTGTACAACACAAATCAGTCAATTCATTTTTTTTATAATTTGTGTGTAAAGCAGCCGAAGACCTTCAGATGAAGCTGATCTGGAATTCTGCTGTGTTGTGTAGGAATGCTCTGATCTGCTGTTATGTATGAATGTTTTTCTTTCACTCACCACAAGGGGGCATACAGGCTGCAAGTTGATGACCTAAAAAAAATAAATAAAAAAAAGTGAATCTTCAACCTCCACCAATAGCTTGTTTAATGCCGATGTATTGTAATGATTGCCCACTTGCTCCCACATTGCCAGTTTGATGCCTGCATATTGTATGACTGCCCATTTGTTGCCCAGGTATGGTCATCAATGCCCCATGATACCAAAATGTTCTAACATTTGCAACCTGGGTATAGCCAGGAATGCCCTTTTTGTGCTGTTTGTTTAGATAAGTGGTCTCCAAACTGTGGCCTGTGGGGAGGGTGGGAGGGCTTGCCTTTATCCAGCCCCCCCAATGACACTAGCAATGGAGAACTATTCCTTCCATCGACACCAACAATAGGGGCACTATTCCTTCCATTGACACCAATGATGGGGCACTATTCCTCTCAATTATACCAACAATGGGGCACTATTCCTTCAATTGACACCAATGATGGAGCACTATTCCTCTCAATGACACCAACAATGGGGCACTATTCCTTCCATTGACACCAACAATGGAGCACTATTCCTTCAATTGACACCAATGATGGGGCACTATTCCTCTCAATGATACCAACAATGGGGCACTATTCCTTCCACTGACACCAACAATGGAGCACTATTCCTTCCATTGACACCAATGATGGGTCACTATTCCTTCCACTGACACCAACAATGGAGTACTATTCCTTCCATTTACACCAATGATGGGGCACTATTCCTCTCAATTATACCAACAATGGGGCACTATTCCTTCCATTGACACCAATGATGGGGCACTATTCCTCTCAATTATACCAACAATGGGGCACTATTCCTTCCATTGACACCAATGATGGGGCACTATTCCTTCCACTGACACCAACAATGGTGCACTATTCTTTCCATTGACGCCAATGTTGGGGCACTATTCCTCTCAATTATACCAACAATGGGGCACTATTCCTTACAATAACACCAACAATGGTGCACTATTCTTTCCATTGACACCAATGATGGGGCACGATTGCTTCCACTGACACCAACAATGGGGCACTATTCCTTCCATTGACACCAATGATGGGGCACTATTCCTCTCAATTATACCAACAATGGGGCACTATTCCTTACAATGACACCAACAATGGGGCACTATTCCTTACAATGACACCAACAATGAGGCATGATTCCTTCAATACCAATGACAGGGCACTATTCCCACTCCTACTATTGAGAGGTGTTATGTTTTTTTTAATTTTCTTCCACTCAGCACCAAATCAGAGACGTTGGTTCCTTCCACTGACGCCGGGGCATGTTCTACTCCCGCAGTCCGGCCCCCCTAATATATAAAGGACAATAAACTGGTCCTTGGTTTAGAAGGTTTGGAGGTCCATGGTTACTATATGATGTATTCCTCTGCCAGACCATCAATATCAAAGCACAACACAACTAAGAGAAACATCTCAGCATTGCTGTCAGGTGAAGCGCATAACTACATTGTCTGTGAAGGTTCACATCTACGCATGTGAGGTTGATGCGTTTTCTGCAGCGCATTTCTGATGCACTTTTAATGCGTTTTTGGGGAGGAAGTATTGATGTTGCTAGAAAGAGCTGACTGTTGTCATGCAAGAAAACGCACCAGAAATGCATGAAAAATGCGTGTATAATTCCATTGTCGTCTATAAAGCGAACAACACACTGTGGATAAAAAATCAGTGCACCATTCCAAAAAACGCATTGCCGGGAGCTGCATAGATATGAATGGGACCCATAGGAAATAAGGTAAGCAGTGCGTTTCTGTGGATCTGCAAACGCACTGAAAACACATAGGGCCAGTTCACACCACCTGCGTCAAAAACGCATAGAAAGTAGGTTATATGGTTTCCAGTGACATAGTTCACACCAGTGCCGTCAGTTCCAGAAAAATAAAAAAGTAGAACACGCTGCATTTTTCCTACACTGGATTGTACTGGAATGCAGTAAAACGCATCAAAAATGCATCAAAAACGCACCGGACTTCAGCACAGTGAAAAAGAAGAAGAAATAAAAGCATCTGAAAGGCATCAAAAATGCAGAAACACATCCGGAACAGAACTGGGATGCGGTAAAACGCATAAAGAATGCACTGGAACTCAAAAATCTAAAATGCATCAGAAACACACCAGACCGCAGTACAGTTAAAGAAAAACAAAAAAAACAGGAAAAAAAAGAAAAAAGCATCTGGAATGCATCCAGAAACCAATCAAAAACACACCGGAATGCGTCAAAAACGCATTAAAAACATGCAGAAATGCATCCCAGATCTGTTCCGGATGTGTTTCTGCATTTTTGATGCCTTTCAGATGCTTTTATTTCTTCTTCTTTTTCACTGTGCTGAAGTCCGGTGCGTTTTTGATGCGTTTTACTGCATTCCAGTACAATCCAGTGTAGGAAAAATGCAGCGTGTTCTACTTTTTTTATTTTTCTGGAACTGACCGCACTGGTGTGAACTATGCCATTGGGAACCATATAACCTACTTTCCATGCGTTTTTGATGCAGAACCAAAAAAAAAACACTGGACTGTATGTGGTGTGAACCGGCCCTATAAGAGCACATTGATATTGTGTAAAAATAACATACAATGAGCTGCGATACCATTTAAAAAAAAAAAATGACATTAAGCACATTGTTCTTACGTGATGCAATGGCCTGTACGCCTATCACATATCTCGCCATCTTCCTTGCCAACAGAAGGTGCCATGACTGGAGATCCACTGCAAAACATTTGTGGACATTTTTTTTTTTATTATTTATTTTGTTATTTTATAGTGTCCTCGTTATATATATCCATACAGCCAAACTTTTTGAGATGAGGGACACCTATCAGCAAAAGTATGTAGGCATAGGACACACCCCTTGCCACACCCCCTTAAAGGAGAATTGTAGAAAAAAATAAGATTGGTTGAACCCACAAGGGCTTTTTTTTTAACCACTACTATTCCTTTATATTGGCTTTTGGAATTTACAAATGCAGAAATTTAGGCTGTATCTCAATAGTTACCAACTCCAAATTTGTTATTTTTTTAAATGCCCCCAAGCAGTATGAAAATAAGAAAATTGCTTTTGCTGCAATGCCCTCCTTCAGTCTGGTGCTGTCCCCTGCAGTACCCTGTTTTGCCACAAGATGCCCTCAGTCTTCCAATTTATGAGACGCCATGGGGTTTGATTTACTAAAACTGGAGAGTGCAAAACCTGGTACAGCTCTTCATAGAAACCAATAAGCTTCCAGGTTTTATTGTCAAAGCCGAATTGAACAAGCTAAAGTTAGAAGCTGATTGGTTTCTATGCAGAGCTGCACCAGATTTTGTACTCTCCAGTTTTAGAAAATCGACCCCTCTGTGTATGGCACACATTTAGGAAAAACTCAGGTTCATTTTTCATCACTGTGTAACTAGGCAGATTGTGTTTCTCCCATTTTTTTCTTGTATGGATTTCCTGTGAAGAAAAGCTCCAGGAAAGGGCAAAACTTTGCCTGTAAGTTTGTTACTCCTTGCGACCTCACGCCAAATTGTAAAAAAAACAGTGAATAAAAATTTTGAAAAATTGAGCATGTTCACTTTGCTGAAATAATTTTAAAAGATTCAGTAAAAGTTTCTGGATAATTTCCAGCATGTGCAGGAGGGAGTATGTGAGAAGGCCAGGAGTATTCTGAGCTCTGACCACTAGATGGAGTGTGTGAGAAGGCCAGGAGTAATTTTAGTTTCTGACCACTAGATGGAGTGTGTGAGAAGACCAAGTGTAATTTCTGTCTCTGACCTCTAGATGGAGCGTGAGAGAAGACCAGGAGTGATTTCAGTCTCTGACCACTAGATGGAGTGTTTGAGAAGACCATGAGTAATTTCAAGCTGTGCCCACTAGATGGAGTGAGTGAGAAGACGAGGAGTAATATGAGCTATCAATCAACATTGACTATTTGTAATCCTTATGCTCATAGCAATATATATATATATATATATATTTTTACATTTCTTCTTTTGCCCCCTGGTTTTCAGATCTAGGGAAAGGATGCCATACATTCCAGGAGTCTTCAGGAAGGGGAGGAGGGGTTTTCCCGCTAAGCACGTCCTCCTGCCTGCATGCATGAGCTAAGGGCAGATGGATACCAGGAAGTAAATGCTACATTAATCCTCTGCCTTTACTCAAGATGCCTGTGGCCAGAGACACTAGGTCGGTGTTTTTCAAAGTGATTTCTAGGCATAATAACGCATGGAGATGTGGATGGATGGGGAGTTTTATATGTTACAAAATAAACGAAATAGGGTTATTGGTTTGTGGTGCTCAGATACAGTGTAGTTCCAAAGACCAGGAGTGATCTCAACCTCTGACCACTAGATGGAGTGTGAGAGAAGACTGGGTGTGATGTGAGCTTTGACCACTAGATGGGGTGTGTGAGAAGACCGGGTGTGATGTGAGCTCTGACCACTAGATGGTGTGTGTGTGTGTGTGAAGACCGGGTGTGATGTGAGCTCTGACCACTAGATGGTGTGTGTGAGAAGACCGGGTGTGATGTGAGCTCTGACCACTAGATGGAGTGTGTGAGAAGACAAGGCGTAATTTCAGCCTCTGACCACTAGATGGAGTGTGTGAGACCAAGTGTGATGGGAGCTCTGACCACTAGATGGAGTGTGAGAGAAGATCAGGTGTGATGTGAGCTCTGACCGCTAGATAGAGTGTGTGAGAAGGCCATCTCAGCCTCTGACCATAGTCTGATAAGTATAGTATATGAAAACAATTGGAGTGATTTCAGCTTCTGACCACTAGATGGAGTGTGTGAGAAGACCGGGAGTAATTTCAGCCTCTGACCACTAGATGAAAGAGGAAGTAAAGCCTCTGTAAAAAAAAAAACAAAAGACACCCTGCAAGGCAAAGGCATAATAAGCTAGTATGCATAGCATACTAGCTCATTATGAAAAACTTACCTGAAAACGAAGCCCCCGAAGCCGTCCTTATCTTCAATCTTCCTCGCCACCATGCAGGGCCGGAGTGACTTCCGGGTCTCGCCGCTCCAGCGCTATCATTCGCTGGAGCGGCGATGACGTCACTCCCGCGCATGCGCACAAGATCGGCATATTGCCGTGAGAGCGGCATATGCAGTGCGCCCTCAGTGCGCCTGCGCGCCGCTGTCTACGGCGCATGCGCCGTAGACAGCGATGCCTTTTCATTGCTAAATATCTCCTAAACCATGTACGTTTAGGAGATATTTATTGGACCTACAGGTAAGCCTTAATCTAGGCTTACCTGTAAGCCAAAGTCATGTGGAAGGGTTTACTTCCACTTGAAGTGTGTGAGACCAAGTGTGATGTGAGCTCTGACCACTAGATGGAGTGTGAGAGAAGACCAGATGTAATGTGAGCTCTGACCACTAGATGGGGTGTATGAGAAGACAAGGCGTAATTTCAGCATCTGACCACTAGATGGTGTGTGTGTGTGTGTGAATACCGGGTGTGATGTGAGCTCTGACCACTAGATGGAGTGTGTGAGAAGACCGGTGTGATGTGAGCTCTGACCACTAGATGGAGTGTGTGAGAAGACCGGGTGTGATGTGAGCTCTGACCACTAGATGGAGTGTGTGAGAAGACCGGGTGTGATGTGAGCTCTGACCACTAGATGGAGTGTGTGAGAAGACCGGGTGTGATGTGAGCTCTGACCACTAGATGGAGTGTGTGAGAAGACCGGGTGTGATGTGAGCTCTGACCACTAGATGGAGTGTGTGAGAAGACCGGGTGTGATGTGAGCTCTGACCACTAGATGGAGTGTGTGAGAAGACCGGGTGTGATGTGAGCTCTGACCACTAGATGGAGTGTGTGAGAAGACCGGGTGTGATGTGAGCTCTGACCACTAGATGGAGTGTGTGAGAAGACCGGGTGTGATGTGAGCTCTGACCACTAGATGGAGTGTGTGAGAAGACAAGGAGTAATTTCAGCTTCTGACCACTAGATGGAGTGTGTGAGACCAAGTGTGATGTGAGCTCTGACCACTAGATGGAGTGTGTGAGAAGACAAGGAGTAATTTCAGCTTCTGACCACTAGATGGAGTGTGTGAGACCAAGTGTGATGTGAGCTCTGACCACTAGATGGAGTGTGTGAGAAGACCGGGTGTGATGTGAGCTCTGGCCACTAGATGGAGTGTGTGAGAAGACCGGGTGTGATGTGAGCTCTGACCACTAGATGGAGTGTGTGAGAAGACCGGGTGTGATGTGAGCTCTGACCACTAGATGGAGTGTGTGAGAAGACCGGGTGTGATGTGAGCTCTGGCCACTAGATGGAGTGTGTGAGAAGACAAGGAGTAATTTCAGCTTCTGACCACTAGATGGAGTGTGTGAGACCAAGTGTGATGTGAGCTCTGACCACCAGATGGAGTGTGAGAGAAGACCAGGTGTGATTTCAGCCTCTGACCACTAGATGGAGTGTGTGAGAAGGCCATCTCAGCCTCTGACCATATTCTGATAAATATAGTATATTAAAACACTCGGAGTGATTTCAGCTTCTGACCACTAGATGGAGTGTAAGAGAAGACCAGGTGTGATTTCAGCCTCTGACCACTAGATGGTGTGTGTGTGTATGTGTGTGTGTGTGTGTGTGTGTGTGTGTGAAGACCGGGTGTGATGTGAGCTTTGACCACTAGATGGCGTGTGTGAGAAGACCGGGTGTGATGTGAGCTCTGACCACTAGATGGAGTGTAAGAGAAGACCAGGTGTGATGTGAGCTCTGACCACTAGATGGAGTGTGTGAGACGGCCAGGTGTGATTTCAGCCTCTGACCACTAGATGGAGTGTGCGGGAAGACCGGGTGTGATGGGAGCTCTGACCAATAGATGGGGTGTATGAGAAGACAAGGCGTAATTTCAGCATCTGACCACTAGATGGAGTGTGTGAGAAGACCAAGTGTGATGTGAGCTCTGACCACTAGATGGAGTGTGAGAGAAGACCTGGTGTGATGGGAGCTCTGACCACTAGTTTGAGTGTGAGAGAAGACCGGGTGGGATGTGAGCTCTGACCACTAGATGGGGTGTATGAGAAGACAAGGCGTAATTTCAGCATCTGACCACTAGATGGAGTGTGTGAGAAGACCAAGTGTGATGTGAGCTCTGACCACTAGGAGTGTGTGAGAAGACCAGGAGTAATTTCAGCCTCTGACCACTAGATGGAGTGTGTGAGAAGATCAGGTGTGATGTGAGCTCTGACCACTAGATGGAGTGTGTGAGAAGCCCATCTCAGCCTCTGACCATAGTCTGATAAATATAGTATATGAAAACACTCGGAGTGATTTCAGCCTCTGACCACTAGATGGAGTGTAAGAGAAGACCAAGTGTGATGTGAGCTCTGACCACTAAATGGGGTGTGTGAGAAGACAAGGCGTAATTTCAGCCTCTGACCACTAGATGGAGTGTGTGAGACCAAGTCTGATGTGAGCTCTGACCACTAGATAGAGTGTGTGAGAACACCAGGTGTGATATGAGCTCTGACCACCAGATGGGGTGTGCGAGAAGACGAAGAGTAATTTCAGCCTCTGACCACTAGATGGCGCATGTGAGAAGACGAGGAGTTGATTTCAGGTCACTGCTTTCTGCAGTCATTATGGTTGTCATCCTGTTATATACATCAATAATATGATATAATCACATCCTGCACCTTTCCCATGGCTACAAAGGGGGGCTGGTGCCTTAAAGCAGAATGCAGGTACTATGCATGTTACCGACAAGTAGATTCAGTGTGTGAATGTTATCTGTAGGTTTAGAAACATTGAACGCAAATCATCAGAATCTTTAGAGTGTCAGCTCTTATGCACAAGGCCCTTTGAACCCTCTTGTATCTTATTGTATTGTTGCTGTATTGTCTCCCTTTATATAGTAAAGCGCTGCGCAGACTGTTGGCGCTCTGTAAATCCTGTATAAGAAGTAATTTTCCCCAAACATGAGTGAAAGGCGCGGTAAATCTTGGCACACGTTTAGAACGATCGCTCGTCAGAGCATCCGATGTTCCCATGATCGACTCCGAGTATTTCCCTCCCATTGTCCCACCAGTGTATAGAACTTTAATGTTTTTACCTTTTATAATAAAATACAAATGATTGTTCTACACTAGAATTTCATTCGTTCAGATAAGAAACTACAAAAAACGAACGTCGATCGATGCCCCGATTGAACATTAGGATATCGAACAAACATTTTCAAAAATTGAACATTTTTGAACGAAATTCTTCAGTGTACGGCCAGCTTTAACCACTTCAGCCCCGGAAGGATTTACCCCCCTTAATGACCAGGCCATTTTTTGCGATTCGGCACTGCGTCGCTTTAACTGACAATTGCGCGGTCGTGCGACGTTGTACCCAAACAAAATTGACGTCTTTTTTTCCCCACAAATAGAGATTTCTTTTGGCGGCATTTGATCACCTCTGCGGTTTTTATTTTTTGCGCTATAAACAAAAATGTGCGACAATTTTGAAAAAAAAAACAATATTTTTTACTTTTTGCTATAATAAATATCCCATTTAAAAAAAAAAAAATAATAATTTTTCCTCAGTTTAGGCCGATTCGTATTCTTCTACATATTTTTGGTAAAAAAAAATCGCAATAAGCGTATATAGATCGGTTTGCGCAAAAGTTATAGCGTCTACACAATAGGGGATAGATTTATTGCATTTTCTTTTTTTTTTTTTTTACTAGTAATGGCGACGATCTGCGATTTTTTTTCGTGACTGCGACATTGCGGCGGACACTTCGGACACTTTTGACACATTTGTGGAACCATTCACATTTACACAGCGATCGTTGCT
The DNA here is from genome assembly GCA_028564925.1 of Lithobates sylvaticus. NCBI lineage: Eukaryota > Metazoa > Chordata > Amphibia > Anura > Ranidae > Lithobates > Lithobates sylvaticus. The sequence continues at coordinate 25,952,370 of CM053035.1, read as the reverse complement.
ATAAAATTGTAAATGTGACTGGTAGGGAAGGGGTTAACACTAGGGGGCGCTGCAGGGGTTAATATGTTCCCTAAGGTAGTGATTCTAACTGTGGGGGGAGGGGACTCACAAGGGGAGGAGACCGATCGGTGTTCCTCCGTACTGGGATCACATGATCGGTCTCCTCTCCGCTGACAGGACGTGGAGCTGTGTGTTTACACACACAGCTCCACGGTTTTCACGGGCAATCGCGTGTGCCTGGCAGACATTGCGGCTGCCGGGCACGCGCACCGGGTCCCGAGCGACGCCACGGGCGCGCGCCCCCTAGGCGGCCAGGAATGGTAGGACGTCATATGACGCCCACCCAGGATGGGAGATCCACCTTGTGGGCGTCATATGACTATACGCGGGTAATGAAGTGGTTAATGACCATGCCATTTTTTGCGATTCGGCACTGCGTCGCTTTAACTGACAATTTTTCCCACAAATACAGATTTCTTTTGGTGGCATTTGATCACCTCTGCGGTTTTTATTTTTTGCGCTATAAACAAAAAAGAGCGTAAATTTTTGAAAAAAAAAAAAACAATTTTTTACTTTTTGATATAATAAATATCCAAGAAATTTTTTTTTTTATCAGTTTAGACCGATATGCATTCTTTGGTAAAAAAAATCAATAAAAAAAAATCGCAATAAGCGTATATTGATTGGTTTGTGCAAAAGTTATCGCGTCTACAAAATAGGGGATAGATTTATGGCATTTTTATTATTTATTTGTTTTTACTAGTAATGGCGGCGATCAGCGATTTTTAGTGGGGCTGCGACATTGCGGCGGACAGATCGGACACTTTAGACACTTTTTTGGGACCATTCACATTTATACAGCGATCAGAGCTAAAAATAGCCACTGATTGCTGTATAAATGTCACTGGCAGGGAAGTATTGTAACGACCACCATTTTATTCTCTAGGGCAGGGGTGGGCAACCGCGGCCCTCCAGCTGTGGTGTCCCATGAGACATTGCAAGACCCTGACAATCACAGGCATGACTCCTAGAGGCAGAGGCATGATGGGATTTGTAGTTTCACCACAGCTACCCCTGCACTAGGGTGTCTGGGGAAAAAATATATATAATGTTTGGGGGTTCTAAATAATTTTCTAGCAAAAAAAATAAAAAATCGATTTTAACTTGTAAATACCAAGTGTAAAAAATAGGCCTGGTCCTTAATTAGTTATTGCATGATGAAATAATCTCTGTTGCATTTTTATGCACATTGTGCATTGTGGTGCGTTGTAACACAGCTGCGTTCTGTAGGTGCGTTGGGCAATCATTAAAAAAAAAAATGTGGTGCACTACTACACATCACCACTAGGACATTTGAACGGTGCAGCAACGAGCATGCGTATGCGCACTAAAACTAGCTTGTTTTAGCACAAGGCACAGATGTGATTGGCCAATAAGAAACCAACACAAACATCAATTAATGTGCTGATCCTAACCACTTAAGGACCGCCTCCTGCACATTTACGTCAGCAGAATGGCACGGCTGGGCACATCAACGTACAGGTACGTTGCTCTTTAAGAGCCCAGCCGCGGGTTGCGTGCGTGCCGCCGGCAACGCGCTCACGACCCGGTCCTGAGCTCCGTGACCGCGGCTGTGGGACCCGCCGACCCGATCACCGCTGGTGTCCCGCGATCGGGTCACAGAGCTGAAGAACGGGGGAGAGGTCTGTGTAAACAAACGTGCTTCCTAGTGAGGCTGTCACTGATCGTCTGTTCCCTGTCATCGGGAAAGACGATCAGTGATGTCACACGCCAAGCCACGCCCCCCTACAGTAAAAAAAAAACACACACAGGTCACACTGAACCCCTCCCCGCCCCCTAGTGGTTAACTCCTTCACTGCCAGTGTCATTTACACAGGAATCAGTGCATTTAAATAGCACTGATTGCTGTATAAATGACAATGGTCCCAAAAATGTGTCAAAAATGTCCGATGTGTCCGCCATAATGTCGCAGTCACAATAAAAATCGCTGATCGCCGCCATAACTAGTAAAAAAATATATATTAATAAAATGCTATAAAACTATCCCCTATTTTGTAAACGCTATAACTTTTGCGCAAACCAATCAATAATCGCTAATTGCGATTTTTTTTTTTTACCAAAAATATGTAGAAGAATATGTATTGGCCTAAACTGAGGAAAAAAAAAGTTTTTGGGGATATTTATTATAGCAATTATAGCAAAAAGCAAAAAGTAAAAAATATTGATTTTTTTTCATAATTGTTGCTCTATTTTTGTTTATAACACAAAAAATAAAAACCGCAGAGATGATCAATTACCACCAAAAGAAAGCTCTATTTGTGGGAAAAAAAGGACGCCAATTTTGTTTAGGAGCCACGTCGTACGGTCGCGCCATTGTCAGTTAAAGCGACGCAGTGCCGCATCGCAAAAAGGGGTCTGGACCTTTGGCTGCAAATTGGTCCGGGGCTGAAGTGGTTAATAAATCTCCCATTACCCAGAATTCCATATAATGAGAAGAACATTGGAGAGATGAAACTTACGCAGCACATTGATCCGTCTGACTTCCTTATCGAATGTTTGTAGATACGCCTTTATCTTGCTTAGCTGCGCATAGGCTGCGGTGGAGAGAAATACGGATGTTAGTTGCACAACAGAACAAGGGGACGGTTGTCACCAGAACAGGTGTCCCCATTGGAAGATTTTGGATTTCCTAACACTTCCTGTCTTGGTGACAACGGTTACAGGATAATTAGAAAGGGGGATTCTACCTAAAACGTTTTTCTTTTATCTTTTTTGTGTCCCGTTTTGGTGATTTCTCTTCATTTCCTGTCCCGGAGACACAGCAGGAAGTAAGAGGAGATCTCTCCAAAACGAGGTTGTCACCAGAAAAGGTGTCCCCATTGGAAGATTTCCCCTCAGGTCCTGCTCTTGTGACAACTCAAATTTTTACATTTTCCATCACTTTTCTGTCCCATTGACACCACATCAAGAAGTGAGAAGAGATTCCTTGTAATGCCGCGTACACACGATCGGAAATTCGGCCAGCAAAAGACCGATGTGAGCTTTTGGTTGGAAAATGCGACCGTGTGTATGCTCCATCGGGTTTTTTGCTGGTGGAATTCCAGCCAGCAAAAGATTGCATGTTCTCAATTTTTCAGTCGGAAAAAGTTCCGATCGGAAATTCCGATCGTCTGTACCAATTCCGACGCACAAAATTCCTCCGCATGCTTGGAAACAATTTGACGCATGCTCGGAAGCATTGGACTTAATTTTCTCGGCTCGTCGTAGTGTTGTACGTCACCGCGTTCGTGACGGTCGAAGGTTCAGCGAACTTTTGTGTGACCGTGTGTATGCAAGCCAAGCTTGAGCGGAATTCCATTGGAAAAACCATCCAAGATTTTTACGATGGAAATTCTGCTCATGTGTATGGGGCATTTTGTGGGGTCAGTTGTCACCAGAACAGGTGTCCCCATTGGAAGATGTCCCCTCACATCCTGTTCTATTGACTATATTTAGATTACCCATCACCTCCTGTCCCGGTGACAACAGTGAATCTCCCTAGTGGGGACACAGATATACAGTATCTCACAAAAGTGAGACAACCACTGCCTTGCTAAAGAAGCTGAGGGTAAAGGTGATGGACTGGCCAAGCATGTCTCCAGACCTAAATCCTATTGAGCATCTGTGGGGCATCCTCAAATGGAAGGTGGAGGAGCACAAGGTCTCTAACATCCACCAGCTCCGTGATGTTGTCATGGAGGAGGGAAAGAGGACTCCAGTGGCAACCAGTGAAGCTCTGGTGACCTCCATGCCCAAGAGGGTTAAAGACAGTGCTGGAAAATAATGGTGGCCACACAAAATATTGACACTAGACATGTGCACAACAAAAAAATTTGTTTATTTTCGTTTCGTTTTTTTCGTTTCCGTTGATTCGTAACGATTCGTAAATTCGTACGTTGTCGGTGTTCGTATTCGTAACGATTCGTATTTTCGTTAGAGTTATTTTTTCGTTGATTCGTTTTTCCGTTAGTTTAATTTTCGTTTATTCGAAATTCGTACACATTCGTATTTATTCGTACATTCGTAACATTCGTAGATTCGTAATCGGAGCATAATTCATAATTTTATGTAATGTGTATGCTATTATTACATTTTAAGAGACACGGAAAATCACGTATCGAAAAAAAAAGTTACGAATGTACGAATTTTTTCGTTCAATCCATTCGAAGCACGTTAAGCAGCGCCATTGTAAGAGACACGGAAAATTACCAATCAAAAAAAAAAAAAAGTTACGAATGTACGAATTTTTTCGTTCAATCCGTTCGAAGCTTGTTAAGCAGCGCCATTGTAAGAGACACGGAAATTTACGAATCGAAAAAAAAAAGTTACGAATGTACAAATTTTTTTGTTCAATCTATTCGAAGCACGTTAAGCAGCGCCATTGTAAGGGACACGGAAAATTACGAATTGAAAAAAAAAAAAAAAAAGTTACGTAATTTTTTCGTTCAATCCATTCGAGGCACGTTAAGCAGCGCCATTGTAAGGGACACGGAAAATTATCAATTCAACAAAAAAAACAAAGTTACGAATGTACGAATTTTTTCGTTCATTTTGATTTTCGTTGTTCCTGTTTTCGTTTTTCGGATTTTCTTCTTTCGTAGATTCGTTGTTTCTAATTAGATTTTTTCGGATTTTCGTTGTTTTTCGGATTCGTTCGATTCGAACGATCTGTTAAAATTTTTAGCGAATCGTTTGTTCATTCGTACGATAACGAATGAACGAAAATAACGAAAAAAATACGAAAAACGAAAAAAAAACAAAACTAATTGCACATGTCTAATTGACACTTTGGGCCCAATTCGGACATTTTCACTTAGGGGTGTACTCACTTTTGTTGCCAGCGGTTTAGACATTAATGGCTGTGTGGAATGGCAGAGACACGCGGTGTTGTGACTTATATAGGGACAAGGGGGCGGGGTCACATGGGTTTACGTCCACACACGGGCGGATTGTCCGGCGGACAATCCTGCGGGAAAGTCCGCTCGTGTGTACGCCACATTAGGGGTGTACTCACTTTTGTTGCCAGCGGTTTAGACATTAATAGCTGTGTGTTGAGTTATTTTGAGGGGACAGAAAATTTACACTGTTATACAAGCTGTACACTCACTACTTTACATTGTAGCAAAGTGTCATTTCTTCAGTGTTGTCACATGAAAAGATAGAATAAAATATTTACAAAAATGTGAGGGGTGTACTTACTTTTATGAGATACTGTAAAAACCTGGCAGAAGTTCAGGCTCTTAGGCTAGATTTGGATGTGTGTCTACACCCGCTGCTCCTCTGAAGAGAGATCCACGCATGGATAACTATTCGGAGGCGATTGGCAGGCAGGGAGGAGGCGATGTGACACGTCCTCACTGCTTCTTTTAACCCATTTTTTTTGGAACAAAATCACACCTCTCAATTTGAGATGGGAATGAGGGACACCTACCAGCAAAAGTATGCAGGCATAGGACACACCCCCTGCCACGCCCCCTTAAAGGAGAATTGTACAAAAAAAAAAAACAAGATTGGTTACACCCACAAGTGCTTTTTTACCACTACTATTCATTTATATTAGCTTTTGGAATTTACAAATGGAGCAATTTAGAAATCGGATGAAAGGTTTAGCGCTGGAAAACACTTTTTGAAAGATAAAAAGTGCATTTTATATACAACGATATAGATCAAAATGAGGGACAAATGAGGAGGAATGAGGGACAGAGGGACATTGCTCCAAATCAGGGACAGTCCCTCCAAATCCGGGACAGTTGGGAGCTATGCAAATGCGCCATAACCGCATGTTTTTCAAGCGGTTTGCGGGGCGTTGCATTGGGTGGCAGGCTTGCCTGAGTGTAGCCATAGCAACCAATCAAATTTCAGGTATCATGTTAGTAAACAATATCTGGTTGGTTACTATGGGCAACGCCCCCCATGTTTTGTAAACAGTACAGGTAAAAAAAGACTCAGCGTATCCATAGCAACTGATTAGATTTAAGGCTCTTATGTTAGTAAACAATATCTGGTTGGTTGCTAGGGGCAACGCTTCTATGTTTTGAACCGAGACGCCCTATACAGGACAGCTAATAGATGATGAAGAAGGATGTCAGCGTACGTATCCATAGCAACTGATTAGATTTAAGGCTCTTATGTTAGTAAACAATATCTGGTTGGTTGCTAGGGGCAACGCTTCTATGTTTTGAACCGAGACGCCCTATACAGGACAGCTAATAGATGATGAAGAAGGATGTCAGCGTACGTATCCATAGCAACTGATTAGATTTAAAGCTCTTATGTTAGTAAACAATATCTGGTTGGTTGCTAAGGGCAACGGCTCCATGTCTTTCAAACACTACAGGGAAAAAACACTGAGTGTAGCCATGGCAACCGATCAGATTTCACCTCTTAGCTTAGTAAACAATATCTAATTGGTTGCTAGGGGCAACGCTTCCATGTTTTGAACTGAGACGCCCTATACAGAGCAGCTAATAGATGATGAAGAAGGATGTCGGCGTACGTATGGTGCCGTTGTCCAGGGGCTGGAACCCTCTATTGAGCGCCTCCTTGCACTTCTCCGGATCCTCCATTTTGCTGGCGTCTTGGAGGTATTGGCAGAGGTCTTGTAGCTCCTCTGTGGTGGCGATGCAGGTGTAGCAGCCATGGCGGAGGCCCCAGCACAGGAGAACAGTACAGAGGAAGAGGAGGCAGGAGGAGTGAGACTGCCAGGGGGCACAATGGCCGAGCGCCATCTTCTGTGAAGGCGCCCCCTGCTGAGACAATGGAGGATCTGTTCACCCGGGGAGCCCTATTAATTATAAGGAGATGTATTGGGGTGGAATGCGTCTGGTCGGCGCTGCTAAGGAGCCAGGAGAGCAGTTATAGTGGTCACATGATGTGCGACCTCCAATCACAGAAGAGGGGAGGAGCCAACAGTCAATTTTGGTTGCCTAAATTCCTGTTCAATGATTGGAGGAAGCAGTGCATGTGATCTGTATGGTTACCCATCCGTGGCTGTCTATAGAACAGTTCCTAGCGGGAGTACCCCACCCCCTTTCCATGGTGGGATGAGGGTGGTCCTGCTTTTTCAGTTGTACCGGCTCCTCTCCTGGACTGAAATGGCTTACTCTTTCGCCGCACACTGTGAGCTTCTCACAATGTGCATTAGAAGATGCAGCAAGTCAGATAGCACCCGCCGCCTCATTTCCTGGGTGGAGAATGACCAGCATCAACTAGCCCTCTCCTCCCTAGCCTTACTGGCCTGCCCCTTTCGTCCATTGGATTTCAATGTAAGTTATTATGTATGTAAGTAAAATTATGTAAGTATGTATGCAAAATTGGACTGATAAGCCTACGTTTTACTGCCCACCCGAACTGTAAAATAATAACAGCCAGACGGGGCTGTACACATATCGTGGGCGCCAACGTCCGTCAAACTTGCCAATTGAAATGAACGGGACCACTCTGCAACCACGTGCAAAACAGGCAATTGAGGTGTGGTAGTGAGCCATTATATATTATATACCCGCGCCGCGTTCAAAACGCACTCAGTGTGTGATCTGCTGCAGTGTCAATATATTCCTAACAACACCCCACACGCAGATTGCAAAGCAGTGCATTTGTCTGCACCAGATCGCATGGTACTGCAGTGTCATGTGATATGGTGTAGTGCGTTTTTGAAAAGTAGAGCATGCACTATTTTTGGTGCAGCCCAGTGCGATTTCAGGCCATTCAAATGAATGGGCGGAAAATCCCACTGCACTGAATCCGCGTTCCTGTGCGATTCAGGTGTAAACTGGCTCCTAGAGTTTTGTGAATGTGCACAAAATGGCACCACTGCCCACTAATGTAAGGAGATCCTTCTCCCACAATCCACCAATGTAAGGGGTTCTTCTTCCGCTGTTCACTATTCTAAGCAGATCCTTCTCCCAATGTCCACTAACCTAGGGGGATCCTTCTCCTACTGTCCACCAATGTAAATTCTTCACTAATCTAAAGGGATCCTCCTCCCACTGTCCACCAATCTAAGGAGATCCTTCTCCCACTGTCCACCAATGTAAATTCTTCACTAATCTAAAGGGATCCCCCTCTCACTGTCCACCAATGTGAGGAGATCCTTCTCCCACTGTCCACCAATGTAAACTGGTCACTAATCTAAAAGGGATCCTCCTCTCACTGTCCACCAATGTAAGGAGATCTTTTTCCTACTGTCCACTCATCTAAGGAGATCCTTCTCCCACTCTCCACCAATGTAAATTGTTCACTAATCTAAAGGGATCCTCCTCCCACTGTCCACCAATGTAAGGAGATCCTTCTCCCACTGTCCACCAATGTAAACTGATTACTAATCTAAAGGGATCCTCCTCTCACTGTCCACCAATGTAAGGAGATCTTTTTCCTACTGTCCACTCATCTAAGGGGATCCTTCTCCCACTCTCCACCAATGTAAGGATATCCTTCTACCACTGTCTGTCCACCAATGTAAGGAGCTCCTTCTCCCACAATCCACCAATGTAGGGGGATTCTTCTTCCACTGTTCACAATTCTAAGCAGATCCTTCTCCCAGTGTCCACTAACCTAGGGGAATTCTTCTGTCCAACAAAATGTAAGGAGATCCTTTTCCTACTCTTCACTCTTCTAAGGGGATTCGTCTCCAACTGTCCACCAATGTAAGGAGTTCCTTTTCCCCCCAAATCCAAGTCAGACCCTCATCCGAGCACGCAGCCTGGCAGGCCAGGAAAGGGGTGGGGACGAACGAGCGCCCCCCCCCCCTCCTGAGCCGTACCAGGCCGCGTGCCCTCAACATGGGGGGTGCCCTGGGGAAAGGGGGGCCGTGCGGCCCCCCCACCCCAAAGCACCTTGTCCCCATGTTGATGAGGACAAGGGCCTCTCTTCCCGACAACCCTGGCCGTTGGTTGTCGGGGTCTGCGGGCGGGGGCTTATCGGAATCTGGGAGCCCCCTTTAATAAGGGGGCCCCCAGATACCGCCCCCCACCCTATGTGAATGAGTATGGGGGGCTCTATTTCCTACTGTTCACTCATCTAAGAGGATCCTTCTACTGTCCACTTATTCAAGGGGATCCTTCTCTCACTGTCCACTAATATAAGGAGATCCTTCTCCTATTGTCCACTAATCTAAGGGGATCCATCTCCCAGTGTCCACCAGTGTAAGGGGTTCTTCACCACTGTCCACTTATCCACTTCACCACTGTCCACTTATGTAATGGGATCCTTCTCCTATTGTCCACTAATCTAAGGGGATCCATCTCCCAGTGTCCACCAGTGTAAGGGGGACCTTCACCACTGTCCACTTGTGGGATCCTTCGCCTATTGTCCACTAATGTAGTGGGATCGTTCTCCAATGTCAACTACTATAAGGGTAGCCTTCCCCCACTGTGCACCAGTGTAAGGGGGCCCTTCTACCACTGTCCTCAAATGTTAGGGGATCCTTCTCCACTGTTCACCAATATAAAGGGATCCTTCTCCCACTGTCCACCAAAATAAAGGGATCCTTCTCCCACTGTCCACCAATATAAATGGATCCTTCTACCACTGTCCACCAACATAAGGGAGTCCTTCTCCACTGTCCACCAATATGAGGGTCATAAAGCGGAACTTTACCTATTACAACTTGATAAAAATAATGTTCTTTAGCACGGACATACATTCCACATTAATACTTACGCTACCAAATTTTGTTTGTGCTGTGATTTGCCTCCAGTATTGCTCCTGTTTCTTCTTGCTGGAGGCCACCAATTTTTGTTGAAGCCCAAAAACCCTGAACAGCAGTAAATCATAAAGCGCAACTAAACCCATCGATTTAAGGTTTTCAAAAAACAGTTACATTCCTGGAATGCTGGGATTGCTAACTGTCACATTGGCTGGGTCCTGAAACCGAACTGCCAAACCATAAAATGTCTGGTGTCATAACTGATCACATGTGCAGCACCATGGCAGTTGCAGATCAAACAGAAGCAGCTTTCTTGGCTGTAAAAGGAGGGTTTAAGTCGGCTTTAAGGCTGTCAGCAGATCGGCCTCTACAAATTCAGCAGTACATAGAAATCAAGAGCAACTGAGCATGTGCAGAGCAGGGTGAGACAGTGTATTGATGGATTTTTATATAGTATGGATGCTTATTTTTAATGTTTTATATAGCTATACCTGAAAAAGGGACCTGAAGTGATCTAGCAGGATTTAATTTTCAGACTAAAGTTCCACTTTAACCATAAATGTGAGCGAACCCTACTATATTTTTCTGTCTGTATTTGTTTTCTGGCCATTATTTCATTACTGATACTAAAGATAATGTTGTTGTACAGAGCAGCCCTGAGTGTCAAATACCATAACCAAACCACATCATTTATTATTTCATTTATACCCAGATTTCAGGTTACTGTTCACGCAAATGTACCCTAAGCTGTAGATATAGTCATTAGCAGGGGTTCCTTGAGACTTGAAATTTGTATATTTTAAAAGGGTTGATAACTTAGTGAATTGAGACGATTACCTGTTTTTTTTTTATTTTTTTAACATTTTATTATATTTTTCAATTTTTTTAATACTCCTCCTCAATGCATTTTCCTCACAACAGAAGAGGGAAGAGAAAGCACACACAAGCACTCATTGAATGACACGGTTTTATTTTATGTATACTTTATTGAAGAATAACCAACTATTAAAAAACAAAATCCTGTACAGCATTTCTACTTGTTTTTCTAAGGTTAATAAAATGCAAGAAAATGAAAAAAGTTGACTACATTCATAACAGATTGAGTAAAAATGTACCGTATATACTCGAGTATAAGCCGAGTTTTTCAGCACATTTTTTTGTGCTGAAAATCCCCCCTTCGGCTTATACTCGAGTCAAGCTCTTTTCTGCAGCAGAGAATGACATTTTCCGACCAGATTTTGGGGCCCCGTATCTCATATCCAAAGATGGGGTTCCTAGCACCAAGTGGCCCCGAGATACGGGGTCCCAAAGTCGGTTCGGAAAATGGCATTCTCTGCTGCAGAAAACTGCTTGACATTTTCCGAACTGACTTTGGCGCCCCATATCTCGGGCCACTTGGTGGTAGGAACCCCAAATTTGGTGTGCAAACACAGTGGAACCAGCACTGCAACAAAAATATCCAGAAGATGGGGTTCCTAGCACCAAGTAACCCCGAGATACGGGGCCCCAAAGTCGGTCAACTGTGTCCATCTGCAGCAATGTCATTTCAGGACCCTTTGGGTCCAGAGACTTTTGGCTGCATCTAGGAACCCTTAACTACCAAGTTTGAAGTTCGGGGGACCTATGGCTGCAAATGGGCACAGTGAGGCATGCAAATGGGCACAGTGAGGCTGCAAATGGGCATTGTTGACCCTCTTTTCCACTTACAGTAGCTGCACATTTCTCACCCTAGGCTTATACTCGAGTCAATAGGTTTTCTCAGTTTTATGTGGTAAAATTAGGTGCCTCGGCTTATACTCGAGTATATACGGTATCCATTTGATAGCATGATAGTAGATAATTTCAGTAGGGGGGTTACATGAATGTTGGGTAGGGGCTGTAGGAGGTCTAAGGAACTAGAATTATAGTTTTAAAGGATGGACCAAGCAAGTGTCCAGGGTAGGCAATATTGAGACTTGGCGTCTGGTTCCTCAAGAATTTCTTAAAGTGGTTGTAAACCCTCCACTTTCACTTTAGCTCATTCTAATCTATATATAACCAGTGATGTAAGTAACTGAGTTAAAATAAACTGAGTTACCTAACACAGTTACTTTAGAGGGTAACTAGTAATCTAACTGATTACTTTTCCCCTCATGGTAACTCAGTTCCCATTACTTTGGCTTAGTTACCCCAATTACATCTACTGCCACTAGATGGCAGTAGTGTAATTCCGGTGTCCTGTCGAAAAAGTTCCCCCTGCCAGATAAGGACCCCCTGTACTGCGCAGGCGCAGGGCTTGCGCAGTACGAAGGACTACGGAGCTTCCGAAAATTGCCGAACCTAAACAGCTCTGAGTGAACTCTACACCACGCAGGCGCAGTTAACATGTAATTGTACGAGGCGATGCCGCACACTCCCGATGCTCGTGCTACTCTGCAAGGGGCGTCTATCGTGTAACTAAGGGGCGAGTCTAGTATTACTGTAACCAAGGGGCGCATTTATTATTATTGTTATATATCGAGCTCTGCCCATTAATTTAACATTCGCCCTCTTCTGTAGCCATCCGCCCCTTACATGATATAATAATAATAGACCCGCCCCTTACATGATATAATAATAATAGACCCGCCCCTTGCTTACACGCTATAACAGATCTGCCCCTTGGTTAGAGTAATAATAGAGCAGCCCCTTAGTTACACGATATATAACAATAATAATAAATGCGCCCCTTGGTTACAGTAATACTAGACCCGCCCCTTAGTTACACGTATAGAATATTTAAAAAAAAAAGTCAGTTACTTTGCTGAGTAACTAATTACTTTTCCAATGTAGTAACTGAGTTACTAATGCAATTACTTTTTGGGAGAAGTAATTTGTAACTTAACTAATTACTTTTTAAAGTAAGATGACCAACACTGTATATAACAGGCAGCTTATCACTGCCTGTTAAATTTCACTCACTCTTTCTGTTCCCTTAGAAACCGTTCTGCAATCTGTAGTGACATCAGCCACGCTTGCGCAATCCATAGATTCATTAACGACACGCTATGTGTGCCGTTTCACTATCCTCTGCATGCCATTGACTTTCATTGAAAACGGCACAGAGAAAGAAGCCTCGCGATGCTGTACTCTCATCCTCTCCTTCCTGGTTCTCCCCCTTGTGACTGTATAAGACGTCACACAGGGGGAGTGAACCAGAGCAGCACAGATAGCTATTTGCCATCATTAATGGCTTAGCTCGGTTGCCGTAGTAACCGCAATCGAGATAGAGGCTTGGTTTAGACTTGGACAGGAAAACAAAGTAAGGGCAGAAATGACGTCCACAAAAGATTCATCAATCACTAGTAATGATGGAGCGGCCAATACCCGGAAGAAACAAAATTTGAGAAAAGGTATTTTACAACCTCGTTTTTGTCACATTTAAATGTGTATGGCTTACCAATACATTCCAGTATTATTATATTTAAAAAAAAAAAAGAAAACTTACGGGGTTTACTTCCTCTTTAAGGATCTAGAGTTTTAGTTTTAAAGGAACCCGAGTCCTTGAGAATTTCTTAAGGAGCTAAAGGTATAATTTTAAAGGATGGACCATGCAAGTCTCCTGGATAGGTAACATTAAGATATGGCATCCGGGTCCTCAAGAATTTCTTAAGGATCTAAAGTTATAGTTTTAAAGGACAGACTATGCAAGTTAACTGGGTAGACAACATTAAGACTCGGCGTCCGGATCATTGAGAATTTCTTAAGGAGCTAAAGGTATAATTTTAAAGGATGGACCATGCAAGTCTCCTGGGTAGGCAACATTGAGACATGGCGTCTAGGTCTTCAAGGATTTCTTAAGGATCTAGAGGTATAGTTTTAAAGGACAGACCATGCAAGTCTCCAGGGTAAGTAATATTGAGACTTGGTGTCTGGGTTCTCAAGAATTTCTTAAGGATCTAGAGGTATAATTTTAAAGAACAGGCCATCCAAGTCTCCTAGGTAGGCAACATTGAGACTTGGTGTCTGGGTCCTCAAGAATTTCCTAAGGATCTATAGGTATAGTTTTAAAGGACAGACCATGCAAGTCTCCTGGGTAGGCAACTTTGAGATATAGTTTCCGAGTCCTCAAGAATTTTCATGAAATACAGTTTTAAAGGACGGACCATGCAAGTCTCCAGGCTAGGCAACATTGAGACTTGGTGTCTGGGTCCTGAAGTATTTCTTAAGGATCTAGAGGTATAGTTTTAAAGGACCAACTATGCAAGTCTCCTGGGTAGGTAACATTAAGATATGGCATCCGGGTCCTCAAGAATTTATTAAGGATCTAAAGTTATAGTTTTAAAGGACAGACTATGCAAGTCAACTGGGTAAACAACCATAAGACTTGGCGTCCGGATCATTGAGAATTTCTTAAGGAGCTAAAGGTATAATTTTAAAGGATGGACCATGCAAGTCTCCTGGGTAGGCAACATTGTGACATGCCGTCTAGGTCTTCAAGGATTTCTTAAGGATCTAGAGGTATAGTTTTAAAGGACAGACCATGCTAGTCTCCAGGGTAGGCAATTTTGAGACTTGGGGTCCAGGTCCTCAAGAATTTCTTAAGGATCTAGAGGTATCATTTTAAAGAACAGGCCATGCAAGTATCCTGTTTAGGCAACCTTGAGACTTGGCGTCTGGGTCCTCAAGAATTTCCTAAGAAACTATAGGTTTCGCTTTAAAGGACGGACCATGCAAGACTCCTGAGTTGGCAACATGGCATCCAGGTCATCAAGAATTTCTTAAGAGTATCATTTATCATGGCTAAATTTAATTGATTATTGTACCATTAATGCATCCTCATCAAGCAACCTTATCCATTGAACTGTAATTATATGCTATGTTTGCTATTGATCTGTGAAAATGACCAGAGCTAGACAAATCTCTGGAGCCATATAGACAAAGTGTTACTAGACCTACAGCAGGTGATTAAAGGGCAAGTACACCCAAACATGATATTTCAGTTTTTTGGGAGCTTCTGTAGAGTTAGATCACCTGTCAGTTTAATTTATTTTTGGGGACTTTATTGGTGAGATCTCTGTGCTGAGTTTCTGGGTCTCCACAGTTGCTGTGGACATGATGAGAATCTTCTGTTCTCCCTGTTTAATTTTTTTTTAAAGTATTTTATATTATGGAGAATGTAACAGAAGGCGCTGGAATACACAAAGGTGAATGGGAACAGCCAAAACTGGCACAGGGACAGAGTAGGATACACCAATAGCAAAAATCTCCCTGCCAAGCTCCATCTAATAAATACATAAAATATAAAAAAATAAAAAATAAACTAAAAATATAAATAGTAAAAACTAAACTACATTAAATAACATAAAACATATAAACAATAAAAAGTATTTAAAAAATATCTAAACATAAGGACTAACCCTTAAAAGCAGCCCTCAAGCTGCAGGTTTATTTAAAAATTTAGAAAAAATCTACATAAAAATATATGAAAAGGTGCTAAAATAAAAAAACAACCTGGCCTGTAATACCTGGAGTTCAGGCTTTTTTCAGCAGCAGGTTTCTAGACCAATGGTGAGACATTGGTCATGTGGTTTCTCCCTAAGAGGACTGGAATTAAAGCTAGCCAATCAAAAGGTCTGCCTGATCTGCTCACATGGCCAGCTGCTGAGAATGATGGCAGAACAAGCAACATTGTTCAGCACTTTCTTCAACATTTCCATATCAAATTTTTGCTGTATTTTTTAAAAATAAAGAAAGCGTAGTCCCAGAGATTTGAACTATGTTTTTTATTTCCATAGGTGTAAAAGTAGAGGTTTACCTAGATATAAGACATTGGAGAATAAAATGATTACAATACTACTGCATAATTTCAGCTAATCCAAACATTAATGGTTAATCCACGGATTTTTCCTTGTGCATTTCCCATTGCCCAGCTGTGCCATCTAGGTGGTTTTTATTCTCTGTCCAATGCTGTAGTGAATACGGGCCACTCGGCTCCTCAGAACCTCACCTGTGACATATTTTTTTCTCACAGGTTAAGGGTCTCAGGGACAGAGGGACATGCTGACATCACGGGCTGGTGAGAAGACCCTTACCTGCATACTTGGACATCCTTAAGCAACCTGAAGGAGAAGAACGAGAGTGGTTAAAGTTGTGTAAGGTCAATTATATTGGTAGAGTCATTCAGATGTAATCATAATGTAATCATAATACTGAAGCATCATTAACCCTAAGCACATTCTCTGGCAAGTTAAATAACTTTACAACATATGGCCACATCTTTGTAGACACTTGTCCATTACATCAACCTCTATGGTCAAAAGTATGTGCCTTCCTCTCCAAATAATTGAGCTCTGGCATTTTTAGTGAAGGGTACTGGTTATTCTACAACATACAACTGTTCAAACCTTGTGGTAATAGTTTGTGAAAGGACCTTTTCTGTTCCAGCCTGATTGTGTTCCTGTGTACAAAGCCAGCTCCAATAAGACATAAGGTTTGATGAGTCTGGTGTGGTGGAAAATGAATGGTCTACACAGAGCCCTGAGCTCAGCCCTACTGAACATCTCTGAGATGATTTAGAATGAGCAAGACCTTCTCTTTGAACATCTCCATTAAGACATGGTTTGATGAGTTTGGTATGAAGGAACTCGAGTGGACTGCTCAGAGATCTCAACCCTACTGAACACCACTGGAATGATTTGGAATGAGCCAGGTCTTCTCAGCCAACACATCCATAAAAACATGGTTTGATGAGCTTAGTGATCCTGGTTTTTGGTTCCTGTCCACCTATTCATTATCAGAAAAAGAAAAGGGGGATCCCCTGTGGGTTGGACTTTTAAGGCATAAAATGCTTTAACCCCAAATTAAAGATTAAATAGTATATATTGAAAATATATCAATTTGAATATATACTATTTAATCTTTAATTTGGGGTTAAAACATTTTATGCCTTAAAAGTCCAACCCACAGGGGATCCCCCTTTTCTTTTCTCGAATATAGGATGTGGCATATACTTTAAATTCCCCTCTCTGTATGTGTGTAGCTTCTGCTAGCCTACAACCTTTTCTATTCATTATCAGGAAGGAAATAACATTAGAATTTTATATTATGAGTTATATGTGTCTGCTGTATGTATGGTGGTTTTGGGTCATTTTTATCTCTCTCATACACAAGACTTCATCAGTAGTGTTGAAGAACTTGAGTGGCCCTCACAGATCCTTGACCTCAACCCTACTGAACACCTTTGAAATAAATAAATTGGAAAGCAGATAATGATCCCGGTCGTCTCATCCGTCATCCATACCTAAACTCACAAATGTTCTTTTGGCAGAATGGACACACATTCCCACAGACACACTATACAATCTTGTGGAGAGCCTTCCCAGAGGAGTGGTGCTGTTCTTGCAGTTTTAATAACCATAGATTTGGAATGGGATGTCCGATAAGCTCATATAGGCCTGACCAATAAATGACTATGGCCAAAATGTTCTGGAGACCTGACCATCACAGTCAGGTCTCCAGAACATTTTGGCCATAGTCATTTATTGGTCAGGTCTCCAGAACTTTTTGCCCATGGTAATTTATTGGTCAGGTCTCCACAACCTTTTGGCCATAGAAATGTGTTGGCACAGTTTGCCACGTCATATTTTGCTATTGTTTTTGTTTAAAATGCAGGACCTTCTTTGAGCATTATAGCTAAAATATAGGACAGTACAACAGCTGGGCACACATGGCCCAGTATTTAAAAGCCAAGCAAGAGTCTTGACCATTTGTTGCAAAGTTTAGGTCATATAGGAGATTTTCCAATGCTCTTCCCTAGCATATGCCTCCAGACCTCTTACCAACCTTTCTTGAAAAATCTGCCCATAAATGACCACTGGTTATAAATAAATTGAAAAGAATCTCATCTGTTGCCCCAGAGAACTTTAAAAGAACAATTTTGTTTCTGCACTATTTATATTTTAACACAGTTTGGGCAAAATTTCAATAAGGTCTTTTTTATTTTATTTTACGTGAATAAATAGATACTGATTAGCATGATGCAGTTCTATATCTCTGCAATATGTAAATGTTTTCCTAGGAACCTCGTATTCAATTCCAAATGTTTGTGTTGTCAGTGGTTGAATCCGTTGTGTTTGGCACCAATGTTTCTTTTTGGGTTTTTGCCATTGATTTCTTGGTCTGTTGTATGACAGTGCCAACATTTTTGTTGCTGATGTATAACAACATAGGTTTGTTTTGGCGCTAGAAAGTTTTGGCATTAAAGTAACTTTCCGTGTGAGATTTATGAGGGTTGTAAGGTTATTCTTGGGGATGGAGAATCGGGTTTAGAGTTAGGGTTTAGATTAAGGCAGTGGTCTCCAAAATGTGGCCCAGGGGCCAGATGTGACCCTTTCTTTTATCTGCCCCTTGGGGCATTATTCCCCCTCCACTATCAGCCACTGACACTGACAATTGGGCACTATTCCCACTGACACCATGGATGGGGCATTATTTCTCCCACTGACACTAACTGTGGGGCACTATTTTTCCCAAGGGAACGAGTGCCCTCGGCACCCCCGCACCTCTGGCCAAATGCGGTTCTGCACACCCCATTTGCCTGAACCCTGCTCATCTGCAAATCGAGTCAGGATTTTTAAAAATGAATAGCTCCTATTGCAAAACACTCGTAAACCGCGTTACTCGCAATCCGAGGTATTACTATACACAGGACAGGTAAGTATAACATGTTTGTTATTTAATTTTTTTTTAAAGCTGAAGCTTTAACCACTTCCCTACCCACCCATAGTCATATGACGTCCACAAGGTGGATCTCCCATCCTGGGTGGACGTCATATGACGTCCTCCCATTCCCGGCGGCCTAGGGGGGCGCGCGCGCGCCGCGGCGTCGCTCGGGACCCGGTGCGCGTGGCCCGGCGGCCGCGATGTCTGCCGGGCACCAGCGATTGCCCGGGAAAACAGCAGGACCGTGGAGCTGTGTGTGTAAACACACAGCTCCACGTCCTGTCAGTGGAGAGGAGACCGATGGTGTGTTCCCAGTACACTGGAACACCGATCGGTCTCCTCCTCTTGTGAGTCCCCTCCCCCCACAGTTAGAATCACTCACATAGGGAACATATTAACCCCATGCAGTGCCCCCTAGTGTTAACCCCTTCCCTGACAGTCACATTTACACAGTAATCACTGCAATTTTATAGCAACGATCGCTGTGTAAATGTGAATAGTTCTAAAAATGTGTCAAAAGTGTCCGAAGTGTCCGCCGCAATGTCGCAGTCACGAAAAAAAAATGCAGATCGCCGCCATTACTAGTAAAAAAAAAAAAATGCAATAAATCTATCCCCTATTTGTAGACGCTATAACTTTTGCGCAAACCGATCTATATACGCTTTTTGCGATTTTTTTTTTTTTACCAAAAATATGTAGAAGAATACGTATCGGCCTAAACTGAGTAAAAAAATAGTTTTTTTTAAAAAAAAAAATTGGATATTTATTATAGCAAAAAGTAAAAAATATTGTGTTTTTTTTCAAAATTGTCGCTCTTCTTTTGTTTATAGCGCAAAAAATAAAAACCGCAGAGGTGATCAAATACCACCAAAAGAAAGCTCTATTTGTGGGAAAAAAAGGACGTCAATTTTGTTTGGGTGCAACGTCGCACGACCGCGCAATTGTCATTTAAAGCGACGCAGTGCCGAATCGCAAAAAGTGCTCTGGTAAGGAAGGGGGTAAAATCGCCTTGTGCTGAAGTGGTTAAAATAAACAAACATGTTTTACTTACCTGTTCTGTGTCATGGTTCTGCAGAGAGCAGCCCGGACCCTCCTCTTCTCAAGCCCCCTGCCGGAGCTCCTGGCTCCTCCCTCCTGAGCCACAGCTCTGTGTGTCCATTCACACACGGAGCCACGGCTCAACCCCCCCCCCCTCCTGATTGACTCACTGGCTGTGATTGACAGCAGTGGGAGCCAATGGCTCACGCTGCTGCCAAAAGCCAATCAGGAGTGCAAGTTCCCGGAGAGGCAAGGCTCCTGTGGAGATCGCTGGATCGAGAAGGGCTCAGGTAAGTAATATGGGGGCCTGTGGGGCTGTGGCACACAGAAGGTCTTTTACCTTCATGCAAAGAAAGATTCCTCCCTTCTAGATTCCCTTCCCTTCCAGGGCCCTCTGATCCCTCCCGTATTGATTTGTATTGCAAGTGTACTGTTTGCCCTCATGTTGTAAAGCACTGCACAAACTGTTTGCACTATATAAATCCTGTATAATAATAATAATAATAATAACAATGAAGGTAAAAAACCTTGTGCCTTTACGACCACTTTAAGGATTAGTGGTTGTGCTAAGGGTTCTTTTCAGGGTTATTGTACAATATAAAATGTAATTTAATTTACAGAAAATCATGGATGGAAATGTATTAATGCTCAACGTTTGGCATTGATGTCCCAGGGCTAACACTGACTAGGTTTCCAGCAGTTGTCTTCCTAATGGGCATCTACGATGAAATATGATGAAGGGGAAATGCTTGTGTGTAGAAGAAGCGGGCATCATTTCACCCCATGTAAGGGCAAAGAAGCTCTACCAGTTCTGTTTAATTTCCATTGATGTGACTGGACCGTAATTATGCCACCTAGTGGTCATAGAGGTCCTATGCAAATAGAAGTTCTAGGAGGGGGTATTTATAACTTCCAGCTTGTGTCTATATTGGCCTGACTACGGTTTATATCATCCTATCTACTAGTGCATGATGGGTTGTGTTTATAACAAGAGAAAAACTCACCCAAGCTCTACCGCTATATAGTATAGTTGGTGTGTAGAGTAGTCGGTGCCAGGGCCGGGACAAGGGGTGGGCAGGAGGGGCGGCTGCCCCTGGTGCAATGGTATATTGCAGGGGTAGGGGGCACCCTGAGCCTAACCCTAAGGGAAAGGGGGGCAAAGTTTAGCATCTTTGCCCTGGGCACTGGATGACCTTGTCCCGGGACTGGTCGGTGCCCTCGCTAATAAAGCTCACAAAAGATCCATAGAAAGTACAGGTCGGCAACTCGACAGCTTCTCAAAAGAAAATATTTATTTAAGCATTACAGCAATAACATCGTCCAAAAATGTTGACGCGTTTCGGCCTTAGGCTTTTGATGAAGGCCTAAGGCCGATATGCGTCAGTATTTTTGGATGATGTTATTGCTGTAATGCTTAAATAAATATTTTCTATGGAGAAGCTGTCGAGTTGCCGGCCTGTACTTTCTATAGATCTGTTGTGTTTCTAACGCCCCCTCCTTCCCACACACACATTACTTCTCAACATCAACTTGCTTTGGTTGTCTGTTGGTTCCCGGTACTTTGGAGTATGGGGAGGCATGTGACCTTCTCTTCCTCCCTAGATGCAGTCACCTTGCCTGGACATTGTCACACAGGGCATATAGGATGGCAGCTATCAAGAGAACCTGCCATTTTGCCCATTGAGCCAATACAAGATATAGAGGACTGGGCTCATGCCAGCTTTCAATAATGCATGCAGTGGAATGAGCATCTTTCATAATGGATCAATAACCTGATGATTTAAGCATATAATAATAATAAAAAAAAAGAATATTGTTTGGAAGATTGCGTTGGCATACCATGAAAAAAAAAAGTGCCATATCTTGCTAGCAGTTCTGTACTTTTCAATGGTAAACTCTAGGGGGCGTACAATTTAAACACTGCAGACATTTAAAGGAGAATTCACTAAATTCTGTTTAAAATTAGCTAAACCCAAAACTTTTATTTTTTATAATTGTGTATTTATTTGGTTTTTCAAAATAGTACAAAAATGTATCAAATCGTATAGAAAAAGTTACTTTTTTTTTTTAAATAGAGTAAGGGAGGGTTATTTTTTTGTTGCCCTCTGTCCCATTGGGGAGATTCCCCTTCACTTCCCATCCCTTATCCAAAACAGATACACGAGGAAATCCCTCCAAAGTTAGGGGTTGCCACCAGAACTAGTGTCCCCATTAGCAGATTTCTCCTCTAATCCTGTTCTGGTGACAACCCAAAATTTGGGATTTTCTTTTTTTTTACTTTTGGTGAAAACAGTAGAACAGATGAATCCCCCTAACGGGGGCACAGACAGCAATAAAAACCTGACAGGTGTTCTAATCCCTCTCCACTCTATCTGAAACGGAAAAAAAATGTTTTGCCTTTAGGTTTACTTTAACCACTTCCGACCCGGAAGGATTTACCCCCTTCCTGGCCAGAGCACTTTTTGCGATTCGGCACTACGTCGCTTTAACTAACAATTGCGCAGTCGTGCGACGTTGCAACCAAACAAAATTGACCTCTTTTTTTCCCCCACAAATAGAGCTTTCTTTTGGTGGTATTTGATCACCTCTGCGGTTTTTATTTTTGCACTATAAACAAAAAAAGTGCGAAAATTTTGAAAAAAGCGTAATATTTTTTATTTTTTGCTATAATAAATGTCCCCCAAAAATATATAAAAAAAATATTTTTTTCCTCAGTTTAGGCCGATACGTATTCTTCTACATATTTTTGATAAAAAAAATCGCAATAAGCGTATATTGATTGGTTTGCACAAAATCTATAGCGTCTGCAAATTAGGGGATAGATTTACAGTGGTGTGAAAAAGTGTTTGCCCCCTTCCTCATTTCCTGTTCCTTTGCATGTTTGTCACACTTAAGTGTTTCGGAACATCAAACCAATTTAAACAATAGTCAAGGACAACACAAGTAAACACAAAATGCAATTTGTAAATGAAGGTGTTTATTATTAAAGGTGAAAAAAAATCCAAACCATCATGGCCCTGTGTGAAAAAGTGATTGCCCCCTAAACCTAATAACTGGTTGGGCCACCCTTAGCAGCAACAACTGCAACCAAGCGTTTGCGATAACGTGCAATGAGGCTTTTACAGCGTCCTGGAGGAATTTCGGCCCACTCATCTTTGCAGAATTGTCCTAATTCAGTTACATTAGAGGGTTTTCGAGCATGAACGGCCTTTTTAAGGTCATACCACAACATCTCAATAGGATTCAGGTCAGGACTTTGGCTAGGCCACTCCAAAGTCTTCATTTTGTTTTTCTTCAGCCATTCGGTGGTGGACTTGCTGGTGTGTTTAGGATCATTGTCCTGCTGCAGAACCCAAGTTCATTCAGCTTGAGTACACGAACAGATGGTCGGACATTCTCCTTCAGGATCTCTTGGTAGACAGCAGAATTCATAGTTCCTTTTATCACGGCAAGTCTTCCAGGTCCTGAAGCAGCAAAACAGCCCCAGACCATCACACTACCACCACCATATTTTACTGTTGGTATAATGTTCTTTTTCTGAAATGCAGTGTTCCTTCTACGCCAGATATACTTGGACACACACCTTCCAAAGAGTTCCACTTTTGTCTCATCGGTCCACAGAATGTTGTCCCAAAAGTCTTGGGGATCATCAAGATGTGTTGTGGAGAAATTGAGACGAGCTTTGATGTTCTTTTTGCTCAGCAGTGGTTTTCTCCTTGGAACTCTGCCATGCAGGCCATTTTTGCCCAGTCTTTTCCTGATGGTGGAGGCATGAACGCTGACCTTAACTGAGGCAAGTGAGGCCTGCAGTTCCTTGGACGTTGTTGTGGGGTCTTTTGTGACCTCTTGGATGAGTCGTCGCTGCGCTCTTGGTGTAATTTTGGGCGGCCGGCCACTCCTGGGAAGGTTCACCGCTGTTCCATGTCTTCGCCATTTGTGGATAATGGCTCTCACTGTGGTTCGCTGGATTCCCAAAGCTTTGGAAATGGCTTTATAACCCTTTCCAGACTGATAGATCTCAATTACTTTCTTTCTCAATTGTTCCTGAATTTCTTTGGGTCTCGGCATGATGTGTAGCTTTTAAGGATCTTCTGGTGGACCTTACTGTGTCAAGCAGCTCCTATTTAAGTGATGCCTTGATTGTGAACAGGTGTGGCAATAATCAGGCCTGGGTGTGGCTAGAGAAATTGAACTCAGGTGTGGACAACCACAGTTATAGTATGTTTTAACAAGGGGGCAATCACTTTTTCACACAGGGCCATGATGGTTTGGATTTTTTTTCACCTTTAATAATAAACACCTTCATTTACAAATTGCATTTTGTGTTTACTTGTGTTGTCCTTGACTATTGTTTAAATTGGTTTGATGTTCCGAAACACTTAAGTGTGACAAACATGCAAAGGAACAGGAAATGAGGAAGGGGGCAAACACTTTTTCACACCACTGTATGTCATTTTTATTATTATTTTTTTTTTTTATTAGTAATGGCGGCGATCTGCGATTTTTACCGTGACTGCGACATTATGGCGGACACATCGGACACTTTCGACACTATTTTGGGACCACTGTCATTTATACAGAGATCAGTGCTATAAAAATGAGGGGTTAAGTAAGCAGTGATCTCTGTCATGATACTAGGCAGAACGGGGAAATGCTTTGTTTACAAAGGCACTCCCCTGTTCTACCTCTAAGTGACACGATCGCGGGCACCCGGCGGACATAGAGTCCGCGGGACCTACGGTCACGGAGAACGCGTGGTTTTGCGTGCGCCAATGAGAGTATAACAAAAGCAGTGCCGCTTCTTAAAGGGGATGTACCTGTACGCCCTTTTGCCCACCCGTGCCATTCTGCCGACGTATATCGTCGCGCAGCAGTCGGGAAGCGGTTAAGGGTGAACTCCAGGAACAAAAACTTTCATTGAAATATATATCTCAATAGCCACAAAGAATATGAATCCTCTTTGTGTGCACCACATGTCATACAAACCCGGATATTACCTTGTAAAGTTAGCAGTGACATCATCACGGGGCTGTACATGTGCCTGTGTAGAGAATAGAGCTGTGGGAGGGGCCCAACAGCTCCACCCACCACAGGATGTCTGTAGAAAACAACAGGAGGGGGCGGAGACAAGACCAGTCATCCTGCACAAGGAGAGAGAGCAGCAGTGAGCGGTCTTTATTACAGGAAGCTCCCCCACAGAATATCAATTTCACACTGGATGGGGGCAAACTCTTCAAATATGGATGGCAAGACAAAGGCAAAGGGGCACCAATTTTTGTCTCTACTTTGCTGATTTTTAATTTTAAAATTTTTTGGAGAATGCTGTTGGCCTGGCTTTTCATGCTAATCCAGGGGCTTCAATCACTGCTGTCCATCACAGCCAGTAAGGCTAAAGCGGAGGGGGGAGGGGCTGAGCAGAGAGCTAGCTCAGGAGAAAGCATGCATAAGTGCCCCAACAGCAAGCAGCTTGCTATGGGGGCACTTGGCAAGGGAGAGGGGTCCAGAGCGCACCGGCGGGGGACCTGAAAAGAGGAGGATCGGGGCTGCTCTGTGCAAAACCACTACACAGAGCAATTAAGTAAAATATGTTTGTTATTTTTTTTTAATTTTTTTCCTTTTTTCCTTTACAATCACTTTCAGGTACCGCTCCAAACAGTCGTCCAGTTTGCACACTTCCTTTCAAGGTGTAATTTCTTATCTTGGACTACAGAATGATTAGCCTTTATGTTGTAGAGATCTGAGAGCGGGGGGGGGGGGGGGGTTTGTGTTTGAGATAGGGTTTAAGCAAAAGAAAAGACTAAATATAGCGCTGCTTTACCGTCACCGCGGCTCCCCGCCACAGTGTGAAAGGGGCCTTAAATAGGTATCGCTCCAAACAGTCGTCCAGTTTGCACACTTTGGACTATAGAATGATTAGCCTTTATGTTGTAGAGCTCAGTGCATTTCTGGACGATCGACAGGGATTTTTCTGTACTTGCAGGGGGTTAAAACACAGGAAATGTGCATGCACTGCATGTGAAACATACACTTATAGATTTCACAGCAGACGGGTCCTAATCCAGAAAACTAGGTTTCAGGCTCTACATTTGTTGCAGAAAAACACATGAAATTTACAGCATTCCTTCCTGTGGCTGGTTGACATCGATATGCTGCAGGAACTATAAGGGCCCATTAACACCTACTTGTACATTACAACACAGGCTACAACATCCTCAATTAGGTGTAAATGGGCTCATATAGATGGTCTGAGATTGATGGAATTATAATGATGTATGTGGCCTCTGTGCTCCTATGCTCTGTAATATCATCTGTCCTGACTCTCACTTGAAAGTCAAGAAATGCCCCGCCTTACACTGTAAGTCTCCGCCCCTCTGTGCTCCTATGTTCTGTAATACCATCTGTCCTGACTCTCACTTGAAAGTCAAGAAATGCCCCGCCTTAGACTGTAATTCTCCGCCCCTCTGTGCTCCTATGCTCTGTAATATCATCTGTCCTGACTCTCACTTGAAAGTCAAGAAATGCCCCGCCTTACACTGTAAGTCTCCGCCCCTCTGTGCTCCTATGCTCTGTAATATCATCTGTCCTGACTCTAACTTGAAAGTCAAGAAATGCCCCGCCTTACACTGTAATTCTCCGCCCTTCTGTGCTCCTATGCTCTGTAATATCATCTGTCCTGACTCTCACTTGAAAGTCAAGAAATGCCCCGCCTTACACTGTAATTCTCCGCCCTTCTGTGCTCCTATGCTCTGTAATATCATCTGTCCTGACTCTAACTTGAAAGTCAAGAAATACCCCGCCTTACACTGTAAGTCTCCGCCCTTCTGTGCTCCTATGCTCTGTAATATCATCTGTCCTGACTCTAACTTGAAAGTCAAGAAATGCCCCGCCTTACACTGTAAGTCTCCGCCCCTCTGTGCTCCTATGCTCTGTAATATCATCTGTCCTGACTCTAACTTGAAAGTCAAGAAATACCCCGCCTTACACTGTAAGTCTCCGTCCCTCTGTGCTCCTATGCTCTGTAATATCATCTGTCCTGACTCTAACTTGAAAGTCAAGAAATGCCCCGCCTTACACTGTAATTCTCCGCCCTTCTGTGCTCCTATGCTCTGTAATATCATCTGTCCTGACTCTCACTTGAAAGTCAAGAAATGCCCCGCCTTACACTGTAATTCTCCGCCCTTCTGTGCTCCTATGCTCTGTAATATCATCTGTCCTGACTCTAACCTGAAAGTCAAGAAATACCCCGCCTTACACTGTAAGTCTCCGCCCCTCTGTGCTCCTATGCTCTGTAATATCATCTGTCCTGACTCTCACTTGAAAGTCAAGAAATGCCCCGCCTTACACTGTAAGTCTCCGCCCCTCTGTGCGCCTATGCTCTGTAATATCATCTGTCCTGACTCTCACTTGACAGTCTCCGCCACTCTGTGCTCCTATGCTCTGTAATATCATCTGTCCTGACTCTAACTTGAAAGTCAAGAAATACCCCGCCTTACACTGTAAGTCTTCGCCCTTCTGTGCTCCTATGTTCTGTAATACCATCTGTCCTGACTCTGACTTGAAAGTCAAGAAATGCCACGCCTTACACTGTAAGTCTCCGCCCCTCTGTGCTCCTATGCTCTGTAATATCATCTGTCCTGACTCTGACTTGAAAGTCAAGAAATGCCCCACCTTACACTGTAAGTCTCCGCCCCTCTGTGCTCCTATGCTCTGTAATATCATCTGTCCTGACTCTAACTTGAAAGTCAAGAAATACCCCGCCTTACACTGTAAGTCTCCGCCCCTCTGTGCGCCTATGCTCTGTAATATCATCTGTCCTGACTCTCACTTGACAGTCTCCGCCACTCTGTGCTCCTATGCTCTGTAATATCATCTGTCCTGACTCTAACTTGAAAGTCAAGAAATACCCCGCCTTACACTGTAAGTCTTCGCCCCTCTGTGCTCCTATGCTCTGTAATACCATCTGTCCTGACTCTGACTTGAAAGTCAAGAAATGCCACGCCTTACACTGTAAGTCTCCGCCCCTCTGTGCTCCTATGCTCTGTAATATCATCTGTCCTGACTCTAACTTGAAAGTCAAGAAATGCCCCGCCTTACACTGTAATTCTCCGCCCCTCTGTGCGCCTATGCTCTGTAATATCATCTGTCCTGACTCTCACTTGACAGGCTCCGACACTCTGCCTCTGTATCCAGAGTGGGGGCGCTCTAATACAGCAAGTTGTTACTGGCCAGATCACCAGGTGAATACAAAGGGAAAAAAGCCTAAAAAAAAAAGAAAAGAAAGGCAGCCACCACATCCAATGATGGGTAAGCTGCAAAATATTCAATTTTTGGTTTTGGGTTCAATACCTCTTTAAGACCGGATTCATACATACATGGCTGCAGTTGGCAGTCCGCACCGTTTCTGTTCACCATTTCAGGTGCGATTCCTGAATCGGATCCAAAAACGCACAGGACCCTTTTTAAAACCGTACAGCCGGTTTGGATTTTTTCTGCCGACAATTCCCTTATTAGCAGAAGTTTCAAGTGAGAGTCAGGACAGATGATATTACGGAGCATAGGAGCACAGAGGCCACATACATCATTATAATTCCCCAGCCCCCTCCCGCCACCGCCTTTCCAGGGCTCTACCGTCTGATTGTGGAGACCTGGGAGCGCTGCATCCGACGGCGATGCATGTCGTCACTTTCGGTTTCGGCTCTTAGGACAGCAACCGATCAGACGGATCTGTGTCTGATTGGCTGCATGAGCGGCCAGAGGAGAGATCTGGGGTTTACTAGACCCCAGATCTCTCCATAAAGAGGACCTGTCATGGCCCATGCTGTCACGAGGGATATTGTTCATCCCTTGTGATAGCAATAAAGTTAAGCTCCAAAAAAGTGTAAACATTTATTTTTTATATAACAAATAATAATAATAAATTTTTTTTTTAAAGCATCCCATCACCCCATGCTTAGGTGCAAATGCGAACGCATACTTTACTCCTGCACGCATATGTAAACGGCGATGGAACCACACATGTGAGATATTGTTGCGAACGTCAGAGTGAGAGCAATAATTCTAGCACCAGACCTCCTGTATATCTCTAAACTGGTAACCTGTAAAGGCATTAATAGCATCACCTGTGGAGAATTTCGAAGCACCGTAGTTTGCCGCCATTCCACGGGCAGGCGCAATTTTAAATCCTGACATGTTAGGCATCTATTTATCATCTTTCATATTATACCAAACTAATGGGGTAAATATTGTGGTTTTTTTTTATATTTATAAAAGTGTTTTTTTTTTTTTATTGCATTTGAAAAATCACTGTGCAATTACCGCGTGACATAAAAAATTAAAGCCTGACATGTTAGGTATCTATTTATTTGGCGTAACATCATCTTTCATATTATACCAAACAAATGGGGTAAATATTGTGTTTTTTCTTTTTTTTTTATCGCGCTTGAAAAATCACTGTGCAATTACTGCGTGACATAAAAAATTGCAACCCCCATTTTATTCTATAGGGCCTCTGCAAAAAAAAAAAATATATATATATATATATATATATATATATATATATATATAATTAATTTAATTACTTTTTTTTCTTTTTTTTCTAGAAAATTACTTAGGACCCCCCAAACATTATATAAATAAAAAAAAAAATATATATATATATATATATATATATATATATATATATATATATATATATATATGTATGTGTATATATATATATATATATATATATATATATATATATAATTAATTAATTAATAAATATATATAAATATATATATATATATATATATATATATATATATATATATATATATACACATACATATATATATATATATATATATATATACATATATATATATATATATATACACACATACATATATATATATATATATATATATATATATATATATATATATATATATTATATATAATGTTTGGGGGGTTCTAAGTAATTTTCTAGCAAAAAAAAGAAAAAAAAAGTAGATTTTTACATGTAGGAGTGAAGTGTCAGAATTGACTTGGATATGAAGTGGTTGAAAAGTTGTCTTTAAAACCACGTGACCCACCAAAATCCAAAACTCACACCAATATCTGGGTTCATTTTAAAAAGACTGCTCAAATTTCCTTCTTTTAGCATGTGTTTAAAGGAACCCTTCCATGACTGTCCCACAAAATGCTGGTCCCCCCCACCTGTCATGTTGTTTCTCTTTCTTCAATACCTCCAGGGTCTCTGACTGAGAACAAGCATGCAACAAGTGAAGGCAGAATTCCTGATCTCCATGTTTGTTGCAGACCATTCCTTTAGAAAGTGCAGAAGCCAGAGGCAACCAGAAAGCCAACGTTTTTAGAAGAAGGCCAACAATGGCAGCCTAAGTATTTCTCTACACGACAGGTTCTCTTTAGAGATGGCTGTGCCTACAGTCCCTAAAATAATAAGTAGAAATTCTGAAGGCTCTGAAGTTTTTATTCGTTAACTGGCCGCATTTGATGTTCTTCTGGTTAGAAGCTCCAGAACAGGGCCAGAAATGACAGACAAGGGCCGCGGCATCAATGGAGATAGATGCGGCAATCCTCGTCTATTTTAGCACGATGTGGAGAAAAGCGTTAGTGCTTTGCTCAGCACTCTTGTATATTGAGCTATTCTTAAAAAAAAAAACTGTTATGTGGTCACATGGTTAGCAGCTAAAAACATTTTTGAACAGCACATGCCTCAAGTGAAGTGTTTGAAAGCATGCACAAAGAGAAATGTGCTACATGGTGAGGGAGGAGGACATGTTTTCCAGAGTGCTATGAAAGAAGGCAGTTCAGGCCTCCATTTAGATCATCATGCTCCATACTCATTCCTGCTAGCTAATAGCAAGCAAGCCTGCAGAGCATGTACAGTCTAAGGCAGGAGTGCCAAAACTGTGCCGGGGCCAGATGTGGCCCTTTGCTTGCCTTTATCTGGCCCTTTGGGCACTATTACTCCCATTGACACCAACAGTGGGGCACTATTCCTCCCACTGAGACCAGCAGTGGGGCACTATTCCTCCCACTGACCCCAACAGTGGGGCACCATTCCTCCCACTGACCCCAACAGTGGGGCACTATTCCTCCAACTGACCCCAACCGTGGGGCACTATTCCTCCCACTGACCCCAACAGTGGGGCACTATTCCTCCAACTGACCCCAACTGTGGGGCACTATTCCTCCCACTGACACCAACAGTGGGGCACTATTCCTCCAACTGACCCCAACAGTGGGGCACTATTCCTCCCACTGACACCAACAGTGGGGCACTATTTCTCCAACTGACACCAACCGTGGGGCACTATTCCTCCCACTGACACCAACAGTGGGGCACTATTCCTCCCACTGACACCAACAGTGGGGCACTATTCCTCCCACTGACACCAACAGTGGGGCACTATTCCTCCCACTGACACCAACAGTGGGGCACTATTCCTCCCACTGACACCAACAGTGGGGCACTATTTCTCCCACTGACCCCAACCGTGGGGCACTATTCCTCCCACTGACACCAACAGTGGGGCACTATTCCTCCAACTGACCCCAACCGTGGGGCACTATTCCTCCCACTGACACCAACAGTGGGGCACTATTTCTCCAACTGACCCCAACCGTGGGGCACTATTCCTCCCACTGAGACCAGCAGTGACACCAACAGTGGGGCACTATTTCTCCAACTGACCCCAACCGTGGGGCACTATTCCTCCCACTGAGACCAACAGTGGGGCACTATTCCTCCCACTGACACCAACAGTGGGGCACTATTCCTCCCACTAACACCAACAGTGGGGCACTATTCCTCCCACTAACACCAACAGTGGGGCACTATTCCTCCCACTGACACCAACAGTAGGGCCCTATTCCTCCCACTGACACCAACAGTGTGGTTACTATTCCTCCCACTGACACCAACAGTAGGGCCCTATTCCTCCCACTGACCCCAACTATGGTGCACTATTCCTCCCACTGACCCCAACAGTGGGACATTCTGGACTCCTACTGGCCACAGTCTGGCCCCTCTAACGTCCAAAAGATAATAAACTGGCACTTTTTTTAGAAAGTTTGGAGACCCCTGGTCTAAGGGGATGCCTAAGATGCCTTCTCGGATAAAGCTACACACACAGGCAGCCCTGTTGACTTGCCAGGCTATATTAAGGGAGCTAAGATAAGTTTTAAGGGCCTTTTTAATAGTTTGTTATAGGTCACACCTTACCATAGACGGGCAGAGATCTCTCAAAGAAAGACTTCTTCCGCCCTTTTTAGTGCTGGGAGATGTCGCGATTTCTCCTATGACTTGGCGGATGAAGCAGCACACTCATGGTTTGTATCAGTCAGATCAAACCGAGATTTTGCAACAGATCGAAAAACCTCTGTCAACATTACAATTGTGTGTCCAGTAGAAGCCTCTTTTACAGCCAGCTTCTAAGCCCTGATGAAGGGGAAGTCTAGGGCCCCCCGAAACGTGTTGGTTTTGTATTCTGATTTTTTAACAAGATTATTTAACTTTTAATGGACTTGACTAACCTCTGCAAAAACCCTTTTTTTCACTTTAATTTAATTAATGAATTTGAAGAGTTCATTATTGCTCCCTAAACATGCTGACTTGCAGACCATTTATGCCTTCTGAACACTTACATTTTTACATATTTTTCACAAGCTGTAACAAAGCTTAAGATAAGCCCTTATTGACCTCTGTAGCTGCATGTACTGTGGAGCAATTCATCCTCACATTTTACCACTGTGAACATTACAATTGTGTGCCCAGTAGAAGCCTCTTTTACAGCCATGTTCCAAGCCCTGATAAAGGGGAAGTCTTGGGCTCCCGAAACACGTTGGTTTTGTATTCCGACTTTTTAACAAGATGAATTAACTTTTATTGGACTTGACTAACCTGTGCCACCCCCGTGCTGTCTCTTTACTTTATGAACATTATTAAATAATTTATTATTGCTCCCTAAACATGCTGATCCTTGACTTACAGACCATGTATGCCCTGTGACCTCTTAATTATTTACATATTCTTCAAAGACATAAATGAGCTTTAATTTAAAACAAGGCCTTATTGACCTCTGTAGCTGCATGTACTGTGGAGCAATTTATCCTCACAGTTTACTTTTGTGAACATTACAATTGTGTGCCCAGTGGAAGCCTCTTTTACGGCTGGCTTCCAAGCCCTGATGAAGAAGAAGTCTTGCCCCCCCAAAACGCGTTGGTTTTGTACTCTTTTTTTTTTAACAAGATTAATTACTTTTTATTGGACTTAATTAACCTGTGCTACTCCCGTCTTTTTACTTTATAAACAGAAGTTTAAAGAATTTATTATTGCTCCCTAAACATGCCGATGGTTGACTTGCAGACCATCTGAACACTTAATTAATTGCATATTCTTCACAAGCAATAAATAAGGTTTAATGTAAAACAGGTCCTTATTGACCTCTGTAGCTGCATGTACTGTGGAGCAATTCATCCTCACAGTTTACAGCAGAAGCACTATAATAGGTCAGGTCCTTCTCAAACGCTTTTCTGCACCCGCAGCAAAAACGCACTGCTTTTAGCAAAAGCACAGGGGTGCCATGAAATCTTAATGGCACCCCCACGCACACTGGAAACTGCAGCGTGTTTTCCCGTGCTGGGAACTATGCATTTTCCACGTGGCTGCAATTTTAGAAAAAGTGCAGGGACCTTTTCCCTGAATTTTACGCATCTTTGGAATACCATTGAAATAAATTGCCACAGTGAAACCATCAATGTGAACTTAGCCTAAGTGCAACTGCACTGCATCTATGTTAGAGATTAGAAGCCTGGAAAGCTGCCGAGCCACTGCTGGGAAAGTGTGGAGCTGAGCAGCTGAGTCGCTGCTGGGAGGAGGAGCAGGGGGGCTGAGCTGCGGAGTCACTGCTGGGAGGAGGGAGCAGGGGGCGCTAATCTGCTGAGTCATGTAGGAAGAAGCGAGGAGGTGAAGCTGAGCTGTTGAGTCACTGCAGGGAACAGGGGTATTGAAATGTTGAGTCACTCCTGGGAGGAGGTTGCAGTGAAGCTGAGCTCGTGGGTCACTGCTGGGAGGAGGGAGCAGGGGAACCTGAGCTGTTAAGTCACTGCAGGAAAGAGGGAGCAGGGGTACGGAGCTGTTGAGTCACTGCAGGGAAGAGGGAGCAGGAGTACGGATTTGTTGAGTCAATTCAGGGAAGAGGGAGCAGGGGTACGGAGCTGTTGAGTCACTTCAGCGAAGAGGGAGCAGGGGTACAAAGCTGTTAAGTCACTACAGGGAAGAGGGAGCAGGGGTTCGGAGCTGTTGATGCACTGCAGGGAATAGGGAGTAGGGGTACGGAGTACTGCAGGGAAGAGGGAGCAGGGGTGCGGAGCTGTTGATTCACTGCAGGGAAGAGGGAGCAGGGGTACAAAGCTGTTAAGTCACTACAGGGAAGAGGGAGCAGGGGTACGGAGCTGTTGAGTCACTGCAGGGAAGAGGGAGCAGGGGTACGGAGCTGTTAAGTCACTGCAGGGAAGAGGGAGCAGGGGTACGGAGCTGTTGAGTCACAGCACAGAATAGGGTGTAGGGGTACGGAGCTGTTGAGTCACAGCACAGAATAGGGTGTAGGGGTACGGAGCTGTTGAGTCACTTTTTGAAGGAGGGGCAGCTGACATCACTTCATAAAAAACTATCAATAAATGGTGTATCCCCAACTCGGCTAGGAATTTTGCAGCTGTGGTGGCAACCCTGCACATGCTCAGTTTTCAGTGAGTTTCTATGCTGAGCATTTCCTCCCTATCACATCTGAGCAGCCCATGCGACTATAGAGTCACACATGTGAGCATATACACAGTGCTAAATGACAGTCCACTCCCTCCCTCCTCTTCCATGCCCACTAACCAGCTAAACACAATGGGGGTGGGATATTACATGTAGATTGATGGAGGCTTCACCTCCCCCTTATTCTAAGACACAGAGAGGTGTGACACAGCCTGTGGCTGGCAGAAATCCGCCCACACCATGTTATTTCCACAAAATATAAAGATTTGATTTCAAATATATATTTGTATGACAATTTAAAACAGTTTATTGATATTATTTATTTATTTTAACTCTGTGTTCCAAAGGCAGTTTTTTGGAGTTTTTTTTTGATCATGTGACCAGCAGCAGAGCACTAGAAGCTCCTCCTGCTTATGTTTCCCTGTGGACAGGCTGGGAATGATCTGGGTCATGTGACAGCTGTATATCCATTAGGAAAAAGGTACTTAGATGTTTTTTTTTTAAATAATTACAGTGCCACCATCCACATACAGAAATAGAAGGGACAATGTAAATTACACAGTGTGTGTTTAGTACCACTTTAAGTGCTTGGGGATTAATTACTCCACAGTGTCAGCAGCTACAGAGGTCAGTGAGGGCTTGTTCATTTACTTCTCGTTAACAATATATAAATATGTTAATGTCCATAGCCTGGCCACAAATTCACTTTAAGGACAGAAAGTCCTTGAATCGTTGCTTATAAATGTTAACTTAAAAAGATATCTGAAACAGTACTTAGCAATTAGTAAGCATCTATCAAACTCAGCCAAGTAGTCTTCCCATGCTTGCAAAATGCCTGCTAAATGATGGCCAAATCTACGGACAGCACAGATCTGTATTCAGCACTCCCAGAATGAAGGCGAGGAGCACTTAGAGGGCTTCAAGAAAACTGCTTGATGCCCTTTAAATACTTGCTGAGAGTGGTACTCTTGGGACTTGCATGTACAGTACTTAGTCATGGATCAACGTTTTATAATTTCACGTGGACACATGTTCGGTTTTGGTGTTTTTGTTTTTTTTTTGTTTTTATTTAAACCTAAGAATTGTGTGTTGAGATTTTTCAACATGTTGAATATTTCATGGGTGACAGGATGGCGATCGATTCCTAGAATCAAAGCTTCCGTCATGCGTGAAACCAAACCTTGCCTGAGTCATGGAGAATATGGCGTTGAGTCCCGACACTGTAAAGAGCTGAGCGAGAGGGAGCAGACGTGTGGCCAGGGCTTTTTTTTCCAGCGGGAACGCAGGGGAACACAGTTCCGGCACCTCTAGCACTGCTTGTATGTAATGGCAAGGGGTGCTGGGATATGCTGGAGGATCTATTAATGATAGCTGCTGGGAGATCTATTGATGCTGGAAGGGGTCTATAGATGGAAGGGTCTGTTGTTGATGGTGGGGAATCTACTGTTGCTGGGGGGGTCTACTGTTGCTGGGGGGATCTACTGTTGCTGGGGGGATCTACTGTTGAGGGAGGTGTCTATTGTTGCTGGGGGGAGAGGGATCTTGAGTGAGGGGTCTATTGTTGTTGGCTGCTGAAGGGTCTATTGATGTTGGCTGCTAGGAGATATATTTTTGCTGGGGGGGGGGGGGGTCTATTGTTGTTGAAGTGGATTTTGTGTTGTGGATGTGGATGAAGTGTTTTGGTGGGGACATCTATTGTTGCTGGGGATCTATTGTTGGTGGTGGGATCTAATTGCTGGAGGCATCTATTTTGTTATAAATTCCATACCAATTACTTATCACCAAAAAAAAAAATGATACTTGGTTCTGTATTCTCTAAAAGGGGGCGGTACTGGGAGGTGGGTAGGGGGTGGTACCAAGGCATGTGCTAAAAGGTGGGTAGGGGGAGGAGACAAGGGGTGACTCAGGGGGGGGGGGGGGGGTACCTGCACCTATTCTCTGAGAAAATAAGGCCTTGCATGCGACCAATTTTTTAGATCTGTAGGAAGAATGGGTGCGTATTTTTATATAGAGGGATTCTTCTTAATATAAGTAAAAAAAACGTCAACGTGTTCAAACCAGCTTAACCATGTGACCTAAAGCAGCCTAAAAGCAGTTGTTCCTTTGCCATTTTTTGCCGCTGGGGATATGTTACCGGGAATGCAGTTTCCTAGAACTAAGGCTTCAGATTTAGTAGGATTAAGTTCCTATAACTGGTTTACTGCACTTGGCACCTAACAAGAAGAGGTGGGTTCTTGGCAGTGGTAAGGCCTGTAAAGTGACGTCAAGTAGTTGGCTGAAGGTCGCTTTAGCAAAGCATGGGTTAATATGTTCGCATGTCTGCAGAACTTGTGGAATGTACTTCTATACGAGTTTTGGTGTGCAGTAACCCATAGCAACCCATGGTGTGCAGTAACCTGTAGCAACCAATCAGCCGTGAATCTTAAAAACCATTAAGGGATGGTTTCTGATTGGTGTCTACTGGACAATTGAGTTCTCTGCTTAAATTACTAGCCATTGGGGAAAAGGAAATGTGCAGTAACCATGACAACTAATTATCAGTCAGAATTACGCAGCTGCTTGATAAAAGGTCATATTGGTTGCGATTGGTTACTAAAGTTTGGCTTGTCTTTAATGCTGGTGGGGATACATTCAAATAAGTACAATTGTTTAGAACTTCAGCATTATCAAGCTCTTGACTCTCTCAATAGACAAACCCATAGAGGTCAATTCCTGCATTGTTCCAAATTTGGCGCTGTCTCTCACTTTAACCTTGGGGTTCAATAATCCTATAATCAAAAGGTCTGTGGTGCTCCAACTTTGCTGAACATGCAGGCGGGACTTGGATGTCCTCTTAAAAAGGCAATGCATACAGGCCCAAGCCTCCTCATGTAAAGACCTGCCTCTTCCTACTTTCAAGCATCTAGCAAAAACACGTCATTTTCATCCCTTCTTCTAGTTTCTGGTCTGTGAACTGTCACAGACCAGTAACTAGTCCATGAGAGTCATTCAATAGTCAAAACAGATGGACAACTGTAAGATTCCAAATTTGGCGCTGTCTCTCTCCTTGTCCAAGGCCCTCTTTTGCCGCGTACACACGGACGGATTTCTCGTCAGAAAAAGCTCTGATGGTTTTCCCATCGGAATTTCCGACGGAATTTCGCTCAAACTGTCTTGCCTACACACGGTCACACCAAATTCCGACGGTCAATAACACCACGCCTTAAAAAACGTTCGACTGCACTATAAAAGGGAAGTTTAATGCTTCTGAGCATGCTTCGAATTGTTTCTGAGCATGCTTCGAATTGTTTCTGAGCATGCATGTTGGAATTGCATACACACGATCGGAAAATCCGATAGAAAGGTTTTCCGTCGGAAAAATTAAGAACAGGTTCTCAATCCAAAGTCCGTCGGAAATTCCGACAGAAAAAGACCGATAGGCATACACACGGTCGGAAAATCCGATGAAAAGCTCCCATTGGACTGTTTCCATTGGAAATTCCGACCGTGTGTACGCGGCATTTCTCTTGCTTCTGCTATGTCTACATAATATTGGGTGGACTGCTTTAGGGCTTGTGTAGATGGCCTTTTAAAGCCAGCCATAAACAGAGCAAATTTATTTCCTGCAACCAGGGGCTACAGGAAAGAAATTCACTTGATTCCCTAATCAACACAGACAGTGTTGACAGGAGAATCCCTCCTGCCTAGCAGTTGTATTCTCCCAGCAGGGAAGGCCATCCCAACCAGGAGACGACAGTGATTATTGCTAGCGGGTATACCAGCAGGCTGGTTGTAAACTCCAGCAGGCTGGTTGTATCCAAGCTAATCGATCGGTCAACCTGGGTACATTCTGCCTGCCCATACATGGTTCGAATCTTCCTGCTAAACCAACCCGAGATTCAAACCATTTATGGCCAGCACAAGTCCTCTGTTTCCATTCAGTCGGATTGGACACTGCGCAAAACAGAAAATAGCATTTGCACACAAAGGGACCACTGCTCTTAGGGTTCAATAGTCCTATAATCAAAAGGTCTCTGGTGCTCCAACTTTGCTAAACATGCAGATGGGACTTGAATGTCCTCCTAAAAGGCCACCTATGCAAGCCCAAGCATGGCATTGCAAAGACCTGCCACTTCCTACTTTCAAGCCTCTAGCAAAAACACATCATTTTTATAAATCCTTCTAGTTGTTGGTCAGGGAACTGTCACAGACCAGAAATTAGTCCACGAGGGTCTCTCAATAGACAAAACAGATGGATGTCACTTCCTGCAGAATTTCAAATTTGGCGTGGCCTTTCACCTTGTCCAAGACCCCCTTTCTTTTGCTTGTGCTACTTCTACATAGTATTGGGTAGACTGCTATAGGGTTTATGTAGATGGCCTTTTAAGTTCTCTCTCATTTAGTCACAGTGTACACCCTGCACAAAGCAGAAAACAGAATTTGCTCACAAAGGAGCCGCTGCTCTAGGGGTTCAATAGTCCTATAATCAGAAGGTTTTTGGTGCTCCTGCTTTGCTGAACATGCAGGTAGAACTTGGATGTCCTCTTAAAAGGCCATCTATGTAAGCCCAAGCCTGGTTACTTAAAGACCTTCCTCTTATTACTTTCAAGCACCTAGCAAGAACATCCCTTCTAGTTTCTGGCCTGTGAACAGTTACAGACTAGTTATTAGTCCATGAGAGTCCATGAGAGTCTCTCAATAGACAAAACAGATAGACATCAATTTCTGCAAGATTCAAAATTAGTCCATGAGAGTCTCTCAATAGACAAAACAGATAGACATCAATTTCTACAAGATTCAAAATTTGGAGCTTCTCTCACCTTGACAGAGACCTGTCTCTTTTGCTTGTGCTACTTCCACCTGGTATTGGGTGGACATCTTTAGGGCTTGTATAGATGGCCTTTGAAGTTCTCTATTTCTATTCTGTCAGTGTGGACAAAATATCAGAGCTCATGTGCATATTAAGGGAGGGCTGCTCATAGGGTTTAGTAATCCTATAATCAGAAGGTTGGTGGTGTTCCAGCTTTGCAGAACATACCCCAATGCAGATGGGAATTGGATGCCCTCGTAAAAAGGTCATCTAGACAAGCCCTAAGTCTAGCCACATAAAGATGTGCCTCTTCCTATTTTTAAGAATCTAGTAAAATACATTTTACTACGTCTACTACAATTTCATTACTCCTGCTCGTTTCTGGTTTTCAACTGTCACAGAGCAGTAACTAAGTGTCTCTCAATAGACAAAACAGATGAACATCAATTCCTGCAAGATGCAAAATGAGGTGCTGCGTCTTACCTTCACCTAGCCCCCCTTTTCT
The DNA here is from genome assembly GCA_028564925.1 of Lithobates sylvaticus. Classification (NCBI taxonomy): domain Eukaryota; kingdom Metazoa; phylum Chordata; class Amphibia; order Anura; family Ranidae; genus Lithobates; species Lithobates sylvaticus. The sequence goes on along the minus strand of CM053035.1, from coordinate 25,912,883 downwards.
TTTGTTTGTGTTACTTCCACATGGCATTGGATGGACAGCTTTAGGGCTTGTGTAGATGGCCTTTGAAGACCTCTGTTCGTTTTATGTTGGTGTGCACACTGCGCAACACGGAAACTCGCTCGTGCACACAAAGGAACCACTGCTCATAGGGTTCAATAATCCTATAATCAGAAAGTTGGAGGTGCTTCAGTTTTGCTGAGCATACTCCAATGCAGATTGGACTTGAATATCCTCTTAAAAGTTTGTCTAGACAAGCCCTAAGCCTGGACATGTAAAGAATTGCCTTTTCCTACTTTCAGGCATCTAGTAAAATACACATTTTCATTACTACTGCTAGTTGCTGGTTTTCAACTGTCACAGACCAGCAAATAAGAGTCTCTCAATAGACAAAACAGATGAACATCAGTTCCTGCTAGATACAAAATTAGGTGCTGCGTCTTACCTTCACCTAAACCCCCTTTCTTTTGTTTGTGCTACTTCCACATGGCATTGGATGGACAGCTTTAGGGCTTGTGTAGATGGCCTTTGAAGACCTCTGTTCGTTTTATGTTGGTGTGCACACTGCGCAAAACAGAAACTCGCTCGTGCACACAAAGGAACCACTGCTCATAGGGTTCAATAATCCTATAATCAGAAACTTGGAGGTGCTTCAGTTTTGTTGAGCATACCCTGATGAAGATTGGACTTGAATATCCTCTTAAAAGTTTGTCTAGACAAGCCCTAAGCCTGGACATGTAAAGAATTGCCTTTTCCTACTTTCAGGCATCTAGTAAAATACACATTTTCATTACTTCTGCTAGTTGCGGATTTAGAACTGTCACAGACCAGTAACTGGTCCATAAAAGTCTTTCAATAGGCAAAACAGATAGACATCAGTTCCTGCAAGATTCAAAATTTGGTGCTGCCTCTTACCTAGACCCCCCTTTCTTTTGTTCGCGCTACTTCCACATGGTAGTGGGTGGACAGCTTTAGGGCTTGTGGAGATGGCCTTTGAGGACCTCTGTTCCTTTTCAGTCGGTGTGCACACTGCGCAAAATGAAAAAAGCGCATGTGCACACAAAGGGACCACTGCTCATAAAATTCAATAATCCTATAATCAGTAAAATCGGGGGTAGGCTCCAGTTTTGCTGAGTATACCCCAATGCAGATGGGACTTGGATGTCCTTTTAAAGGGTCATCTAGACAAGCCCTAAGCCTGGCTATGTAAAAAACTGCCTCTTCCTACTTGGATGTCCTCTTAAAGGGTCGTCTAGACAAGCCCTAAGCCTGGCTATGTAAAAAAACTGCCTCTTCCTACTTTGATGTCCTCTTAAAGGGTCGTCTAGACAAGCCCTAAGCCTGACTATGTAAAAAAATGCCTCTTCCTGCTTTGAAACATCAAGCTTTGTGTGCATGTGCACACAAAGGAACCAGTGCTTATAGGGTTCAATAATCCTATAATCAAAAAGTCAGTGGGTGCTCTGGTTTTGCTGAGCATACCACAATGCAGATGGGACTAAGATGTCCTCTTAAAGGGTTGTCTAGACAAGCCCTGAGCCTGGCTATGTAAAGAAATGCCTCTTCCTACAGAAAAAGCATTTTTCTTACCTCTTTCTAGCAGAAGAGATGAAAATTTGAGACTTTTGCTAGATGCTTGAAAAAGCATCTAGCAAAAACTCACATTTTCATCTCTTCTACTAATTGCTGGTCTGTGAACCCGTAGACCAGTAATTAGTCCACGAGAGTAACTTTAATAGTTTTTGGAACATCTTCTGGTGCTGGGACAAAAGAGGCTAGGTGAGGCTGAAGCCAGTTGGGTGAGGTTCCAAAGCTGTACATGAGGGTGAGAACTGGGTTGCCTGACATGTATTGTATCTTACTATGGATACCTTTTCATTGATTTGTTTTTTTTTTCAGAGCAGATAGGGCAGTATAAGTCCAACATATTCATCTCCAAGTACATTGCAGACAGGTAAAAGTTTTTGAATCTTTTTGTACAAAGTGCGAAACTTTGTGCTAACGCATATCTGTACATTCAAATCTC
>CM053035.1:25878360-25908360 GCA_028564925.1 Lithobates sylvaticus | reverse complement strand
AAAAAAAAAAGAAAGCAAAAGGAAAGGGGCTTTTAGACCGCCGTATTGAAAAAAAAATAAAGTTGACCGCAGCCGCGCACACCTTTATAAATCTCGCCTCGTAGGATTGCAGAGGGAACAATCGCACGCTTGGCATCGATCAGAGACATTGACACTCAGTACCTGACCTCCAGCTCCCGGTGCCACACTCTCAGCTGCTGCATCTCTCTCTCTCTCTCTCTCTCTGTCTCCATCCTCAGTCTGTGCAGCGAGCACGTCATAAGCGAGTGTATCCCACCCCCCTCCTCTGCCCTCACATACACTCTCACCCTTCTGCATGCAAAACCTGACAGCCAGAAGCACTTCTCCTGCTGTGCGCTGCCTAGCTGCTGTAACAGGTAGCCGCCTTCGTCCCCCCCCCAACCAACCCCCCCATTGTGTTGCGCGCACTGCAGGCCTCCTAAGACGCTGCTCCCTGCGTCCGATGGGGCTTATTCACAAATGCGCGCAACGTGCCTTCCCCCGGTAGCCAAATCTTTTACCGGTCCACCGATTGGATTGGTTGCTAGGCGTTATGGCACTGCCGTCTTTTTTAAAATAAGCACGTCAGGCTTTCTCTTTTTTTGCTGTCTCTACAGTTCCAAGCAATTGATCCCCTTCTTTCTCTCTCCCTGTTTAATCAATATCTGCTGAGTTCCTTGCGCGCTCTGATCACATGTTGTCGCCTGCATTTTTTTTTTTTTTTGCTTAATTTTTTTGTTCCTGTGCACCGTTCCCTGGTGGCTTCTTGGCTTTGTTGCTTTGCATTCCTTTGTACCTTTTGTCTGTCACCTGCCACTCTCCTCCACTACCTCTTTGTCTGCCGGCGGCTGCCTTTACCACCTTTAGCCCCCCCTGTCTGTCTGCCGTTGCACGCTCTCTTTGCTCCTTTGTCTTGCCCCTGCTGCAAAATGCGTTTTGCATTTTCCAATTTTAGCACCTGCCGTGTTGGCATTCTGGTTAACCCCTTAGGAAAATATATATTTTTTTTTATTTTTTAATCGAATCGTGCCCTGTTTTAGCTGGCACCCTGATCTCTGATAGTGGTGCGGAGCGTATCGCGTCTCCCCCGAGCGTTCCCCCCTTACCTGTACGGCTTCTTCATTTCCTTGTCTCTGACCATCCTGTCTTCCTCACTGCTCTTTCTCCATTCTGTTACCCCTCCCGCTGTCTCTCTCGATTCTCCCTTGCTCCATCCATCTCTCCCCTCCCTCGCTGCTCGCTCTCTCCCCGCCCCTGGGCTGCCTTTCCATTCCAGACAAGCAGAAAGCGCAATGCGGCTTTGCTCAGGATGGGGGGGATTTATTAAACTTGTCTGGCTCAAGACAGAGAGAGGGAGGGTCTGTGTCTGTGTGTGGGGTGATAGGATACAGCAGACACAGAGAAAGAAAGAAGTAAATGGGGGGGGGGGCAAGGTAGTTAGAGTAGCAAAAGTGGAGAAATATTCCAAATCCTTTCCAATCTAAGGCCAAATATTTTAACTCTTCACTCGGCTGGCGACATTGGCGCATTGCAGAGCCTTGTCCGTTGAAGGGTTAATGTGCCGTGCTAAAAAAGACACGTCGACCCTTTAAAGGATATACAACTTTCAACCCCCCCCCCAAACAAGAGAAACCCGAAATGCCTGTTACAGGTGGTTAGTGGTCAAGTGCCCAACACTTGCATTGGAGTACCTACATATACATTCCTTGTGCAGCGTCTGTAGACTGCTGCGTCATTGGCTATATGAGAACCTTGCCTGTGCCGTCTTTTTTGGCGGTGGTATATTTGTTTGATCCTGCAAATAAAACTGTCTCGTATGTTGTGTGCCCGTCTCCAGAGCTTTTTAAAGAAACTGTGTGCGTTTGCATGGATGTTCGTGTTTGTCTGTCTATGAATCTTGGTATTTTTTTTTTTTTTTTTTTGCTTCTTATCCTCTGTCTAGACGGACGTTTGGTTTATTTCCGAAGGGTTCGCAAATACTGTCTGTCGCGTTACTGTTCATGTTTCGTACATTTTGCACTCAGGTGATACTCGGAGATGAAATTCCAGTTCTTTGCTTTGTAACAGGGGAGCTTCTGCTATTCTTCTGTTATTCATCTGTATGATATGGGTTAATTCTTCTCATTTTTCCTTCCTCTCTCTTATCATTCCCTCCTTTCTCTTCTTCCTTTCTTCCTTCTTTATTTTTCTTTCCTCTTACTTCCCCTCTCATGCCTCCATCCTTCTACACTTCCTTCCCTTCTTCATTCTTTTTTTCTTCCCTCATTCATTCTACTCTCATTCCCTATTTCTTCCTTCCCCCTCTTCTTAATTTTTCCCTCTTTTCCTATTCCCTCTTTTATTCTTCTCTCCTTTCATGATCCTACTTTCATTCATTCTTCTCTCCTCACTCCTTTCTCCTTTTCATTCTTGTCTTCTTCTCTCTTTAGTCACTCCTTCATTCTTCTCTCCTTCCCTCTTTTCTTCATTTTCCTCTCTTTCCCTCTTTCTTTCCTTTCCTCCTCTCTCCTTCCCTCTTCCTTCTCTTCTTAATTCCTCTTTCCTTCCCTCTTCCTTCTTCCCTTTCATTCCTTCCCTCTTTCTTCTCTTCTTCATTCCTCTTTCCTTTCCTCTTCCACCTCCTCTTAATTTTTCTCTCCTCCCCTCCTCTCTCCTTTCGCTCCTCCATTCTTCTCTCCTTCCCTCTTTCTTAACCTATTCATGTTTCTCTCCTTTCCTCTTCCTTCTTCCTTCTTTCTTCCCTCTTCTCCTTCCCTATTCTCTCCTTTCCTCTTCCTTCTTTTCTTCATTCATCTTTCCTTTCCTTTTCTATCCCCTCTTCGTTTTTCTCTGCTTCCTTCTTCTCACCGTCCTTATTTCCTCCCTTCTTCTCTCCTTCCCCCTTCCATCTCTTCTTTATTCCTTTATTGTTCCCTCTTCCATCTCCTCTTAATTTTTCTCTCCTCCTCTCTTCTCTCCTTCCTTCTTCTCACTTTCCCTATTCGCTCCTTCCCTCTTCTCACCTTCCTTATTCTCTTTCCTCTCCTCCTCTCCTTCTCTATTCATTCATTCCCTCTTTCATCTCTTCTTCATTCCTCTATTCCTTCCCTCTTCCATCACCTCTTCATTTTTCTCTCCTTTCCTCTTCCCTTATTCTCACCATCCTTCTTGCTTTCTTTCTCTCTTTCCTCCCTTCTTCTCTCCTTCCCTCTTCCATCTCTTCTTTATTCATTTATCCTTCCCTCTTATCCCCTCTTTATTTTTCTCTCCTCCTCTCTACTCACCTTCCTTCTTCTCACCTCCCCTCCTCTCTCCTTCCCTATTTCATCTCTTCTTTATTCCTCTCTCTTTCCCTGTTCATTCCTTCCCTCTTTCATCTCTTCTTTATTCCTCTCTCCTTCCCTCCTTTTTATTTTTCTCTCCTTCCCTTTTGTTTTTTTCTCCTTCCCTCTTCTATCTCGTTTTATTTTTTCTCTCCTCCCCTCTTCTCTCCTTCCCTTCTCCTTCTATTTTTTCTCCTTCCCTCTTCCTCCCTCTTTCTCCCCTCTTCTTCTGTATTGCCTCCCTCCTATCAAACTAAAACTAAATTTTTTTTTCTCGAAAATATATCCATTAAAATGGAAAATGCGCACCATGCAGTTATCCATAGTAACCAATCAGATCACAGCTTGCTATAGCCAGATAGAGGACAATTGATTTCTCATAGGCCCTGGTTCTGCATTTAGAATTTTGCTTAATAAATAAATCAGAACATATCTCACTTCAGGGCATGTTATGGCAACCTATGTGTTGTTTACGGCTATGAATCTTAAAGCCCAGCTACAAATGGTTGTCCAACAGCTGCCAAAAGTCCATGTGTCTCCCCCTGTTTTCATTGCAGTGTTTAAAAATATTAGCGTTTTCTATATATAAATATATTCCAAATGGTACCAGGATTAAGTCTTTTTATTTTTGTACCTCTGTAGCTATGAATATCTGTGTCTGCCCCTGTTGGAAGAGACAGCCTAGTGATAAATTTAGCTTTACCATCCAGGTCCACCAGGGGGCGCTGCAGGGTTGTCTGACAAGCTAAGTTTAAGAAAGGTGCATCGGAGGCCGCCAGCAGCTGAATAAAGTCTGGTGATAGTCCCGTGTACAGATAGTATTAGGACAGCAGGTGACGCTGCAGCACCGATGAGCCGGCTTAGTGATGGAGCAACATGAGGCTTCAAATAAAAAAAAAAAAAGAAAGAAAAAATCCGCCTTCTACTGCATGGCAGCACAGACACAAAAGATTAAAAATGATTCTGCAGTCTGGAACTCGGCTGTTCGGTGACAGCGCAGGCTAGCAGAGGGCGCCCCCCAAAATAAATGACAGTTTATAGAAAACTTTCTAATTAAAACGTCTGATGGCAAGAAATCACAGCCGGCTGCAGACAGCAGAAGCTCACAATGCGCACCGCGAGGAGTGGCGGAAAACGAGCACTGAATCCCAGTTACCATGGACAATGCAGCATTTTGCTGCGCTCTTTTGTGTCATAGATACACTGTAGGTAGCCATGGACATTAAACAATGGTTGTAAGGTTGGCCCGGATCAGATCGCTAAACGATTATTTTCTAAGGCAGTGTTACTCAACTCCAGTCCTCAAGCGCCCCAACAGGTCATGTTTTTAGGATTTCGCTCAGATGAAACGGCTGTGGTAATTACTAAGGCAGTGAAACTGATTGAATCAAATGTGAAAAATAATGGAAAGCCTGACAAAAATTACCTGTTGGGGCGCCTTGAGGACTGGAGTTGAGAAACACTGTTCTAAGGTGACCATGGCATAAATATCACAAACCAAAAATAGTGGGCTTGGTGCAGACACTACTACCATGGGTTTAGAAAAATACTACCACGGGTTATAAAAATACAGAGAAATGGTTATCCCCTCTCCCCGAGAATAATCTGTGAGTCTTCTAGGGCACCTATACATAAATATTTTCTACTCAATCCAACGGTCAAGGGTCACCTTACATGTCTTTGTACACTGGTGAATGGACACCCATTTGCACCGTGTTTGATTTAGGTTTCGAAGTGTGTGCAATGGGTCACTTTACAAATAAAGCCAAACTTAGGCCAAAGCCTAAAACTTATTACACTGTATATACACTGTAAAAAATGTATGTGTGTAAGGAGTGACTTGTATAGAAAGTTGTGCAGCTCAGTGGTTCGGTTCAAATTAGGCTGGTGTTTGGTCTTCAAATTCGGGCTTCAGTGATGATGATGTGATAGAAACATGTATTGATCCTAGGATGAGGTGTGTCTTGCATAGAGAGTTGTACAACCACTGCGTTGTCCATGTTTGTGGTTTGGTTTACAGTGGGTACAATTTTTGGACATCAAATTTTGGCTTCAGTGGTGGTGTGCTGGGATCATGTATTGGTCCTAGGGTGAGGATCATCTTGTATAAAGTGGTTGTACACACTGAGTTGTGCAACTCATTTGGTTCAAGTTAGGCTGATTTTGATCTTCAAATTTGGAGTCCAGTGGTGGTGGTGGTGTGCTAGAAACCTGTATTGATGCTAGGGTGAGATGTTTCTTGCATATAGAGTTGTACAACCATTGAGTTGTGCATCTCAGTGGTTTGGTTCATGTTGGGCTGGTTTTTGGTCTTCAAATTCGGGCTTCAGTTGCAGTGCTGTGCTAGGACCATAGATTGATCCTAGGGTGAGGACCATCTGGTATAAAGAGTCGTACAACCACTGCATTATATAATAAAGTGGTTTGGTTCATGTTGGGTTGGATTTTGGACTTCAAATTTGGGGTTAAATCGTGATGGTGTGCTGGAGCCATGTATTGGTATTGTATTGAGGATCATCTTGTATGGAGAGTTGTGCAACTCAATGGTTTGGTTTATATTGGGCTGTATTTTGGACTTCAAATTCAGGGTTCAATGATGGTGGTGTGCTAGGACCATGTATTGATCCTGGGGTGATGAGCACCTTGTATAGAGAGTTATTTATAAAAATGATATCTGCGCTCGGTTAAACAATCAGCAGCTGAACACTATAACCCAGATATTGGGCACGGAGGAGTAATGCAAAATATAAAGTGCAACGCTAAATTAATACTGAAAATATGAATGACACAATGCCTACCAGCATGTGAAAATAAAGTGCAATGTGCAATGATCAATATGCAATATCACTATAACTAATATGCAACATTGAATAGTGAAATTAATAAAAATCTACATACAACTAACATAATACAGTATAGCATATAACATACTATAATGTGCAAACGTGCAATAAGCAAATGTGCAATATGGAAGGGAATTCCACATCCTTGCTGCTCTTACAGTAAATAACCCTCTACGTAGTTTAAGGTTAAACCTCTTTTCTTCTAATTTTAATGAGTGGCCACGTGTCTTGTTAAACTCCCTTCCCTAAAAAAGTTTTATCCCTATTGTGGGGTCACCAGTACGGTATTTATGAATTTAAATCATATCCCCTCTCAAGCGTCTCTTCTCCAGAGAGAATAAGTTCAGTGCTCGCAACCTTTCCTCATAACGAATATCCTCCAGACCCTTTATTAGCTTTTTTGCCCTTCTTTGTACTCGCTCCATTTGTAGTACATCCTTCCTGAGGACTGGTGCCCAGAACTGGACAGTATACTCCAGGTGCGGCTGGACTAGAGTCTTTTAGATTATTGTTTTATCTCTGGAGTTGATCCCCTTTTTAATGCATGCCAATATTCTGTTTGCTTTGTTAGCAGCAGCTTGCCATTGCTGAGCCTATCATCTACTAGGACCCCCAGGTCCTTTTCCATCCTAGATTCTCCCAGAGGTTCTCCCCCCAGTGTATAGATTGCATTCATATTTTTGCCACCCAAAAGGCATTATTTTCCATTTTTCTACATTAAACCTCATTTGCCATGTAGTTGCCCACCCCATTCATTTGTTCAGGTTTCCACATTCTGCCGAGAAGTTATTGCCCTGCTTAGCTTAGTATTGTCCGCAAATACCGAGATTGAACTGTTTACCCCATCCTCCAGGTCAAGTATGAACAAAATAATTAGGATTGGTCCCAGCACAGAACTCTGGGAAACCCCACTACCCACCCCTGACCATTCCGAGTACTCCCCATTTATCACCACCCTCTGAACTAGCCCTTGTAGCCAGTTTTCAATCCATATACTCACCCTATGGTCCATGCCAACCGACCTTATTTTGTACAGTAAACGTTTATGGGGAACTGTGTCAAATGATTTTGCAAAATCCAGATACACCACGTCTACGAGCCTTCCTTTATCTAGATAGCAACTCACCTCCTCATAGAAGGTTAATAGATTGGTTTGGCAAGAACGATTCTTCATGAATCCATGCTGATTACTGCTAATGATACCGTTCTCATTACTAAAATCTTGTATGTAGTCCCTTATCATCCCCTCCAACAGCTTGCATACTATTGATGTTAGGCTATCTGGTCTGAAATTGCATCCCAGGGATGCGTTTTGGGCCCTTTTTAAATATTGGCGCTACATTGGCTTTTCTCCAATTTGCTGGTACCATTCCAGTCAGTAGACTATCAGTAAAAATTAGGAACAATAGTCTGGCAATTACTTGACTGAGTTCCCTAAGTACCCTCGGATGCAAGCCATCTGGTCCCAGCAATTTATTAATGTTATGTTTCCCAAGTCTAATTTTAATTCTGTCCTCTGTTAACCATTGAGGTGCTTCCTGTGATGTGTCATAAGAATAAACACTGCAGTTTTAGTTACTGAGACCCCCCCGATTCCCTTGTGATTACATTATAGTATGTTATATGCTATACTGTATTATGTTAGTTGTATGTCGATTTTATTAATTTTACTATTATTAAATGTTGCATATTAGTTATAGTGATATTGCATATTGATCATTGCACATTGCACTTTATTTTCACATGCTGGTAAGCATTGTGTCATTCATATTGTCAGTATTAATTTAGCGCTGCACTTTATATTTTGTATAGAGAGTTGTACAACTCACTTTCTTTATTTGTATTTACAAAATGATACATACAGTGGGGGTTATTTACAAAAGCTGAAAAGTGCAAAATCTGGTGAAACTCTGCATAGAGACCAATCAGCTTCCAGGTTTTATTGACAAAGCTTAAGTGAACAAACTCAAAGTAGAAGCTGATTGGCTACCATGTACAGCTGCACCATATTTAGTAAATCTCCCCCAATGTGTCTTGTGGGATTGGGGCTTTCCTAACTTCAGGGCTTTAGCTAATGTTCAATTTGCGAGGCATGTGGAGACTGAAGTTGGTGTCCAGTAGAGATGTGCACAACGGAAAAATTTGCTTTGTTTCGGATTAATTTGTTAAGTTAATAATTTAGGTTCGTCATGTTCATTATGTTAGAATAATTCGTTTTTGGAATTAATTTCGTATATTCTGATTTATTTTGTATATTTTGATTCTGTTAGTATATTCTTTATTTACAAATAGTTTAGAACTTAGGAAGATATATTCTGATCATCATCTTATTTCACGTTTTATATCTTTCTGTATTTATTGCAATATGTTTCAATTTCGAATTCAAATTCATTTTCTATTTTGAATTGGTTTTCTAATTCAACCTAATTTAAAAAAATTTAAATTTCAAATAAATTTTCTAAATTTTCAGATTCGTAATTTTGTTATGTTATTCTGTTTTGTTATAACTTATTTCAGATTTGTTGAAATTCATTACTATTGTGATTTGGAAATTCGGACACATCCGAATCTCAGAATAATGAAAATATTGTTTGAATTTCAGTTCGTAATGAAACGAATTGCACATTTCTAGTGTCTAGGTCAGGCTTTCTCAACCTTTTAACCCTAGGAGGAACTCCAAAAATAATTTTCAGGTCTCGAGCAACCCTTACTAAAACCAATTCATCACGGGTCAATAGGAACAATGCCCCTGATACTGGTGGCCAATAGGAAGAATGTCCCCCTTAAAGTGGTGCTCAGATTGCCATCCTTAAAGTGAAGCTCCACCCTAAAGTGGAACTTCCGCTTATCGGATTCCTCCCCCCCTCCGGTGCCACAATTGGCACCTTTCAGGGGGGAGGGGGGTGCAGATACCTTTATAAAACAGGTATCTGCACCCACTTCCGGGACTAGCTAGCCGAAGCTGGCCCGCCCATATCCGAAGATGCCCCGTTGTGTCTTGGGAAACACACAGTTCCCAGGACACAATGGGGACCAATAGAGACGCGCAGCGCAACTCGCGCATGCACAGTAGGGAACCGGGCAGTGAAGCCGCAAGCTTCACTTCCTGATTCCCTGACAGAGGATGGCGGCGGGGGCAGCCGAGAGACGAGCGATCGCTCGTCATCTTCTGCCGACATCGCTGGAACCTGGAACAGGTAAGTGTCTATTTATTAAAAGTCAGCAGCTTCAGTAATTTTTTTAGGTGGACCTCCTCTTTAAAGACAGCTAAAAATATATTTTGTGTCATGCTGCTGGCTTTGCTAAGTGATGCTGAACCTTGAACTCTGTAGGCATCATCAGAAAAGTGGTTCATCAGCCACAGCTCAAGGAACCCCTAGAAACCTCTGGAGGAACCCTGGTTGAGAATGGCTGGTCTAGGTATTCTGGTACTCTGGTATTCAGTCTAAATGGCAAAAGCTGTGTGTCAATTGGGCTGGAACAGCATAAAACCCAAAGTAATCAGAGATCGACTCCATTCTACATGCAGCTAAAACTTACATTTTATCTAAAGCTCCTACTAATGCCGCGTACACACGAAGGGACTATCCCGCGGGATTATCCGCTGGACCGAAGTCCAGCGGATAATCCCCTCGTGTGTGGGCGCCGGCGGACTTTTTTGGCGCCAAAGTTTTAAGTTTGGTTTTAAAATTATCCGCTGGACTTGGCAGTCCGGCGGACAATCCCGCCGTTAGTAGGCAAGTCCGCGGGACTTTTGATCGGCTCATCGGCAAGTCCGTTCATTTAGCACGTGACTTCAGGTTACGTAGCTAGCGTAGGCAGTACATGCCGCCGCGCTAGCTCCGTGACCTGGCATGGATTTAAAGGGACTCCCCACGCCGAAAAAACGGCGTGGGGGTTCCCCCCAAATCCATGTCAGACCCTCATCCGAGCACGCAGCCTGGCAGGCCAGGAAAGGGGTGGGGACGAACGAGCGCCCCCCCCCCTCCTGAGCCGTACCAGGCCGCGTGCCCTCAACATGGGGGGTGCCCTGGGGAAAGGGGGGCCGTGCGGCCCCCCCACCCCAAAGCACCTTGTCCCCATGTTGATGAGGACAAGGGCCTCTTCCCGACAACCCTGGCCGTTGGTTGTCGGGGTCTGCGGGCGGGGGCTTATCGAAATCTGGGAGCCCCCTTTTATAAGGGGGCCCCCAGATCCCGGCCCCCCACCCTATGTGAATGAGTATGGGGTACGATGTACCCCTACCCATTCACCTAAGGTGTAAAATGTAAAGTACAAAAACACACACACTTTTGAAAAAATATTTTATTGCACTGCTCCGGGGGTCTTCTTCCGTCTTGGGGGTCTTCTCGCCGGACTCCTCCGCTCTCTTCTGCTCTTTTACCTAGCTCTTTCACGAGCGGAGGACTCCGGCTACCTTCTTCGTCGTCGCCGCCGTCGTCGTCTGGGGGTCTCGATCCGCCTTCGGGGGTCTTCCGGGGGTCTCTTCTGTTCTTGCGGCGGTCGTCGTCTTCCGCGCCGCCGGCGCCTTCTTCTTCTTCTTGTCCTTCTTCTTGTTCTTCTTCTTCTTCCGATGTTGACCCGATGCTCTCTCTGCCCGGAATGGCAGAGCCACGCTGCGCTGGGACTTATATAGGGACATGGGACAGGGTCACATGCTCATGTCACATGGTGACCCTGCCCCCTTGTGTTGTCACAGTCCCGGAGGATGCTGGGACTGTGACATCGCAAGGGGGCGGGGTCACCATGTGACATGAACATGTGACCCTGTCCCCATGCCCCTATATAAGTCCCAGCGCAGCGCGGCACAGGCATTCCGGGCAGAGAGAGCATCGGGTCAACATCGGAAGAAGAAGAACAAGAAGAAGGACAAGAAGAAGAAGGCGGCGGCGCGGAAGACGACGACCGCCGCAAGAACAGAAGAGACCCCCGGAAGACCCCCGAAGGCGGATCGAGACCCCCAGACGACGGCGGCGACGACGAAGAAGGTAGCCGGACTTCCCCCGCTCGGTAAAAGAGCTTGGTAAATGGCGGGGGAGTCCGGCGAGAAGACCCCCAAGACGGAAGAAGACCCCCGGAGCAGTGCAATAAACTATTTTTTCAAAAGTGTGGGTTTGTTTTTTTTACTTTACATATTACACCTTAGGTGAATGGGTAGGGGTACATCGTACCCCATACTCATTTACATAGGGTGGGGGGCCGGGATCTGAGGGCCCCCTTATAAAAGGGGGCTCTCAGATTCCGATAAGCCCCCGCCCGCAGACCCCGACAACCAACGGCCAGGGTTGTCGGGAAGAGGCCCTTGTCCTCATCAACATGGGGACAAGGTGCTTTGGGGTGGGGGGGCCGCACGGCCCCCCTTTCCCCAGGGCACCCCCCATGTTGAGGGCACGCGACCTGGTACGGCTCAGGAGGGGGGGGGGGGGGCGCTCGTTCGTCCCCACCCCTTTCCTGGCCTGCCAAGCTGCGTGCTCGGATGAGGGTCTGACATGGATTTGGGGGGAACCCCCACGCCGTTTTCCGTTTTTTCGGCGTGGGGAGTCCCTTTAAATCCATGCCAGGTTACGGAGCTAGCGCGGCGGCATTTACTGCCTACGCTAGCTACGTACCTGAAGTTACGTTCTAAATGGACGGACTGCTCCGTGTGTGGGCAAGTCCGTTCATTTTCAAAAGTCCCGCGGACTTTTGGCCGGCGGATTATCCGCCGGAGAAGTCCGTGCGTGTGTGGGCAAGTCCACACGCTCGGAAAGTCCAGCGGACCCAGCTGGAAAGTCCGGCGGGATTGTCCACTGGACTAAGTCCGCCGGCAAAAGTCCGCACGTGTGTACGCGGCATAAGACTGACCCCAATCCCATGTGTTGATTTGTATATACACAGAATGTGAACCAAACAGCTGACTTGTACGAATATATATACAAAATCCTTCTGACACTATGGGGGTTGATTTACTAAAGGTAAATCCACAGTGCACTGCAAGTGCACTTGGAACTGCAGTCGCTGTAGATCTGAAGGGGAGATCTGAAACGAGGGGAAGCTCTGCTGATTATTATCATCCAATCATGTGCCAGCAAAAATGCTGTTTTTTATTGTCCTTGCATGTCCCCCTCAGATCTACAGCGACTGCACTTCCAAAGGGTTGATTTACTAAAACCGGAGAGTGCAAAATCTGGTGCAGCTGTGCATGGTAGCCAATCAGCTTCTAACTTCAGCTTGTTTAATTTAGCTTTAACAATAAAACCTGGAAGCTGATTGGTTTCTATGCAGAATTGTATCAGATTTTGCACCCTCCAGTTTTAGTAAATCAACCCCTAAGTGCACTTGTAGTGCACAGTGGATTTGCCTTTAGTAAATGAACCCCCGTGGTCAATACACAGTCCCAACTCTGATTTTGGAACTCAAAAATTGTTGTCTGTACCTACCCTAACTTAAGATCAGTGGCAGGATGTTGGAACTATACTTTTCTTGTACTGTCGCCAACAATGCTAAGGAAGACCAGTGGCCACATACAGTTCTTGACTGAATTATTCCACATGGATGTACCTGTTAGAGCCAAATAGGACCTATACATAGCGGGTACCTGTTGAAGGTTGAATCATTTCCTCTTAATTTTTGGATCAAATAATAATTTGTGGGAGGATCAGCGTTCATTTTGTTCCAAAATCTTCAGAAAAGATCATATGACCGAATGCCCAGGTTTTTGGTCACCAGCACTGGAGGGGCCGTGGAAGGGAATTTGCTCCTGGAATGGAAAGTATTTCAGTCTTTCTTTTACTCATAATTTATACCTCTGAGCAACACTGTAATATTGTCTAAAGTTGTCGCCTGACTCTGCTTTAAAAGGCATGTTCCAGTCAAAACGACTTAACAGCAACATTAGCCTACAAGGTACAAACACAGCAGTATACAAACATAGGAATCATTTTTCTGCCAAAAGGGCTGTAAAGTAATGGAAATACTTATGCCATCTACCCATATCTGCTGTGCTGAATGAATGCATTACATAAGAAATAAGACAATGGGGGTTATTTACTAAAAGCAAATCCACTTTGCACTACAAGTGCACTGCAAGCGCACTTGAAAGTGATTTTTATCATCCAATCTTGTGCAAGCAAAAATTCTGTTTTTTATTTTCCTTGCATGTCCCCCTCAGATCTACAGGGACTGCCCTTCCAAGTGCACTTTCAAGTGCATTTGCAGTGCACTTGTAGTGCAAAGTGGATTGCCTTTAGTAAATAACCCCCCAATGAATTTTAAAAATTGCTCTGTTGATTCCATGTCAAGGCCTGCCTCCTTTTCAGTGAACATAGCCATTCAAGAGATGCCACCCTGGGCTTTTCCTGATTGTTAGTCCCCATAGACTTACAGAGAAGGAGCTCCTGCTGCAAGCCGGATTTAAACTTTTAGCTACTTAGGGGCAAGTAAAGTTAGGCCATTTAATTTAAAGCTGAACTCTGGGATTTAAAAATTAAATTACCCTTGCAGTGGGACCCGCCTGCCCTACAGAGGTTATATGCTTCTTAGGTCTAGGGGTAGAAAAAAAAATAAGCTGTAGTTACCCCACACCTCCCTCAATGTTGTGCAACCAGTCCCTCGAAGCCTCTTCTCTAAGGAGCTCTGGAGGTTGCACTCTACTGTCATCACGAACAATGCAGTCCTGCAGTGTATATGAGGACCATGAGGGCCCCCCTTACCACAGTCTGGAGTGTCAGAGAAAAGAGGAGGAATAAGGTAAATATATTGCTTATTCATGTAGTACAGACCCCAGATTGGGCTGGCTAATTTATTCCAGGTTCCATTCCCGGTGAGGCACATGGCAGCCAGGCACACAGCAGTACACAGTCTTTCAACTCCATACACAGGTAGGGCATGTCTTTTTGGAGTTTAATTCTGATTCAACTTGAGTGGGGTGTGGGGTAAACCTTGGGATACTCCAAATTTAGCAGAAAAGGATAATGGAGGACACTTCTAACTGTGCTGTGACTTCAAGGTGCAGCCACCCTCTTGAAGTCAGTGACTAGTGAACTACAGCTCAAGTGACACCTTTTCAAAGGTAAAATCCTGAGCCAGCAAACTGGAATGAGCTCTCCCAAAATTCTCAGGGATTTCGGGCTGGTCCTCACTGTGCCCTGGGTACTTGAATGCTTTCCTCCAGTACATGCCCGCCTCTGTACTGTTTGCTTCCAGGTCAGATCCTCTGTGGACTTCCTGCGACTGCTCTTATGAACTCTGGACGTGTGTCCCCTAGCTCTAACTGGAGCTGGGATCCTGATGACCTTTTCTAAACTTTCAGCTCCAGAGGGCCACAGCCCTCAGGCTGGGTATTCTCTCACAGCACAAGGACCCTGCTGTTCCAGGCCCCAGCCTACTTATACCCACCTCAGCCCCCTACTGGCCATTCTTCTTCCCAGGGACTGGCTGAAGCAGTATGAATATGCAAGAGAGGGTCTGCCTCTTACATCCACTAAATTCTGAAACCTACCAGAAACCAGGGGAAAGCAGCTAAGCCTGCTACCAGCAGAACACAGAACAGCCAAAAGCAATCAAACTTTGCTCCACTGCTACAGAGGAGCCAAAAACTAAATGTGCCCCAATTGTTAGCAACCTAGCCAAGAGGGTGCTACATTTCTCTAATCCAAGACTTAATGTTGAATGAAACTCATCATGTCACTAAAGTCCCAAATATTTGGTGTAAGTTTGCTTTAGTCTCTATTATACAAATTAATATTGAATCCTTAAAAAAGTTGCTTTAAAAAAAAAAAGAATTAATTGCAGTCACATGACTGCTAACCCACGACGTGTGTTCTCTCTCCTACGAATGGAGGGTGGAGCTCTCTTTACAGCACTGACACCAGTACAAGAAGAGACACTTGGATCTCAATCAACAATTTAGCCCATGCACAATGGAGAAAGCCTCAGAAGCGCTCAAGGCTTTGGAGTAATGAGGCACCAAGGCTTTTCTGGGTTCTGACAACGCTATGGGGATCAACAATTTCAGCAGCTAATCCTTGTTGTCAACCCAGAACATAAAAAATAAAGAGATATTGAGGGCAACAGCAGAAATAACAAGTACAATTTATATGTAATATGGGGCTGAAAGGATGTCATAGATCAAACGTTGTGGGAACCTTTTAAAGCATACTATGCATTTTTGGCTGGAGAGACTTTTTAACAAACAGTTAACTTGCAGTGAGGGATAGGGTTGGTAGTGTGAAGGTATCCCAGAGTTCAGCTTCAAAACAGAATTGTTCTTTTGCTTTATCCTTTTTTTTAAAGTATTACCTATAGGCCATCTTGCAGAGTCTATTCAATGGTGCTACTGTCTGATGGAGCAAAGTATTCATTCGCACACAAAAGGTTCTCTGCAGGAGCTACTTTTATCTTTTACTGGGAAGCGGATGTGTAATAGGATGGTTCAATCCCTAACATAACTCTCCCTCTCTCCTGATCCCCTGTAAAAAAAAATGTCCTCTTTACAGTGGTGGTCAGAACGAAACTCTCACAAAAAGCTTAAAATATCACTGGTGTCAGGTATCTGACTCTGCCAAGTGGTCTTGCACCCTTGTAGGCTTCATGGGATGGGAGGACAATCACTCATAACGTAAGGAACCCCTATCAACGTACCTTATTTTGCCTACCACTGGATCAGTGGTCTCCAAACTTCAAACACCAATGAGGGGGCACTATTTTTCCCATTGATACCAACAATGGGGCACTATACCTTGCCCCCATATACAAATGATGGGGCATTGTATACTCCCACTGATGCCAGGACATTTTCTACTCCCACTGGCCACAGTCTGCCCCCTTTCCCGCCTAAAGTTGGAAAGACAATAAACTGGCCCCTTGTTTAACAAGTTTGGAGACCCCTGCTCTGAATCAACTAATGCTGCGTACACACGGTCGGACATTCAGACAGAAAAAGCTTTTGGTTGGATATTCCGACCGTGTTTATGCCCCATCCGTCTTTTTTTTGTCGGCATTTCCGACGGACTTAGATAGAGAACATGTTCTAAATTTTTCCGTTGGAAATGCCGACGGAGGTTATCCCGTTGGCAAGTCCGACCATGTGTACACGGCATAAGAGTATGGGATAGTGTATATGGATTTTTTCTATTTGTGTGTGTGTGTGTTTTTTTTTTAATTGGTTGAACTGGATGGACTAGTGTCTTTTTTCAACCTAACTAACTATGTAACCACTGTATGCAAGATTGGTCCACTTTAAATGGATGACTGTCTGATATGTAAGCAGCACACCATGCTTTGTAAGGAAGGGAGATTGATCAGTGAGGGAAGGCTGGGCATCTCTAGGCAAAAACCTTTTTTATTACATTTTGGCTGAGGCCCTCTGTCATGTTTTGATTGCTGCCCGAGTCTTCATTGGGGAGATTCACCACTCTTGTTTGGCCAGATGACTATTATCACAAGACCAAAACTGAATGGAAATACAAAATTTCAAACTTGCCCCGAAATGAAAGGTTCCAATTGGGAACACCTGTCACTGGTCTTCTTCTCCTTTGGGAGATTTCTTTCAATTTTCTGTTGAGTCTTTAAGGCGGAAAGTAAAGGGAAAATTTGCCAATGGTACACAAACGAAAAAAATAAACTGGCATTGATTTTAAGGCCCCTTTCACATGGGAGATTCTCATGCTGACGGGAGCAGAGCGGACGGATGACACATCTGTGTCTAGTCAGTTTCTGCAGACCGGAGCCGGACAAAGCCCACTCTGACCTATGGGTGGCCGGGAGTAAACAGACTCCACTGTCCCTTCGATCTGCTTTGTGAAGAGAATGGATCCCATTCTGTTTCTTTTTAAGCAAACCTGGTCAGAATCGGAGGCAGGCTGGTGTAAAACGGACACAAGTCCATTTAAACTCACCTGCCCATAGGGATTAATGGACCTTTCCGGTCAGGTCCGCTTGAAAAACTGACAGGCGGACCTGATCAGAGTGGTCCTGTGAAGGGACCTAACTCTTCCCCCTTTCTATCCACAACAGCAACAACAACAAAAAAGTTTTGGCTAAATGTTATTGGCAGTAGATTGTCACTTCAGTGCTACAGGAATAAGTACAATTTTATTGGCTGGCTACATCACCCAAATCTAGCTGGATATTATGGATAGAAAAACCTTTAAATTCTAAACAACTTTCCTAATTTAAATGGAATATTGGATCATCCTATCAAAACACAGATAAACAGTATCGGAGGCCCCTTCAAATTCAACCTATTCTAGCTTAAAACGGGCCAAAGGTATCAACTACACTAAATGCAAGTACTTATGTTCCACTGGTGCCCCTCGAATGCCAGAGTCTCAGTGGCCAGCCGAGGGTCTAGAATTTTACGGTTAAATGTCAGGGGATTGGGCTTTGGTGACTGGAGAGACGAAGAAACCTTTAAAGAGCGAAATATGGAGGCTGCCATTGCTGATCTCCTTCTTAAAATGGTAGGTGCCTGGCTGTCATGCTGGCTATCCTGCTTTTAATACTTTAGTCACTTAGGCTGGCCAAAGATGGAGTCAGTGTTGTTGGGGGAATTCCTCCCATGGGGCTATTCTCCCAGTGTTCTCCCAGTGGGGGTGGGGGAAATTGTTCAAAGCCATCCCCATAAGGAGAACACAGCCATTATTGCTAGCGGCTATAACAGCTGCTAGCTATAATTGCATCAATTTGTGTGCATTCAGCCTGCCCATGCATTTTTTTGAGTCTCAGCTGGTTCCTGTTGAGATTCAAACCATCTATGGCCAGCTTAAAGTGGTTGTAAACCCTTACAAACCACTTTGACCTACAGGTAAGCCTAGATTAAGGCTTACCTGTAGGTCCAAGAAATATCTACTAAACCTACATGGTTTAGGAGATATTTGCCAAAAGACAGGCACCGCTGTCTACGGCGCACAGAGTGCGCCACTGTCAACTGCTATATGCCGCGAGTGGCGGCTCCCGTGTGCATGCGTGGGAGTGACAGCGCCAGAGCCGCTAGGCCCACCAAGAAGATGGAGGCTCCGTACACAAGGGGGCAGCGGTGACTTTGCTGGCTCCTGTGTCAGGTAAGTGACACATAATGGACTACTATGCGATGCATAGTAGTCCATTATGCTTTACCTTTGCAGGGAAACAAAGAGGAAGTAAACCCATCAGGGTTTACTTCCTCTTTAATTCAAACATCAGATAAAGACCTCTGACTTTTCTAATCTTTAGACTTGGTGTGGGTCAGAGACCAAGGTATTACTACAGCCAATGGGTAAACCTGGGTAATGGGTAACAGCCAGTCAACTAGCATGTTCAGAAGGAGATTAGTAATAGCAGGACTGTATAGCCAAAAGTATGTGGGAACCCCTCCAAACACGAGTTCAGGTGTTTCCAGTCAAGGTTATAGTTACATAGTTAATCGGGTTGAAAAAAGACACAAGTCCATCTAGTTTAACCAATAAAAAAAAAAAAAAAAAAAAAAAATCATACAATCCCATATACACAATTCTATACCCACAGTTGATCAAGAGGAAGGCGAAAACCCCCAGCAAAGCATGATCCAATTTGCTACAGCAGGGCAAAAATTCCTTCCTGACCCCGAAGAGGCATTCTGATTTTCCCTGGATCAACTTTACCTATAAATGTCAGTACCCAGTTATATTATGTACATTTAGGAAAGAATCCAGGCCTTTCTTAAAGCAGTCTACTGAGCTGGCCAGAACCACCTCTGGAGGGAGTCTATTCAACATTTTCACAGCTCTTACTGTGAAGAAACCTTTCCATATTTGGAGATTAATTCTCTTTTCCTCTAGACAAAAAGAGTGCCTCTTTGTCCTCTGTGATGACCTTAAAGTGAGTAACAACACCAAGTTCACTATTTGGACCCCATATGTATTTGTACATGTTGATCATATCCCCCCTTAATCTTCTCTTCTCAAGAGAGAATACATTCAGTTCCTCTAATCTTTCCTCATAGCTGAGCTCCTCCATGACTCTTATTAGTTTGGTTGCCCTTCTCTGCACTTTCTCCAGTTCCCTGATATCCTTTTTGAGAACTGGTGCCCAAAACTGAACTGCATATTCCAGATGAGGTTTTACTAATGATTTGAACAGGGGCAAAATTATATCTCTCTCTCTGGAGTCCATACTTCTCTTAATACAAGAAAGGACTTTGCTCTCTTTGGAAACCGCAGCTTGGCATTGCATGCTATTAAGCCTATGATCTACCAAAACCCCCAGATCCTTCTCCACTATGGATTCCCCCAGTTGTACTCCCCCTAGTACAGTGATGGCGAACCTTGGCACCCCAGATATTTTGGAACTACATTTCCTGCAGTGTAGTTGAGCATCATGGGAAATGTAGTTCCAAAACATCTGGGGTGCCAAGGTTCGTCATCACTGCCCTAGTATGTATGATGCATGCATATTCTTAGCTCCCACGTGCATAACTTTACATTTATCAACATCATGTATGTATGGCCAAACACAAACATTAAGTCGTATGGTTATATTCTACAAACATGCATACTTATGTGAACACACAACTCCAGTACTGCTGCTGACTTGGAACTGAGGACTAAGAGGCTAAATCCCAACCTGGTCAAAAGTTTTTCTCTCTTAATGAAGCACTTCAGGGATCCGGCCTGTATACCAAATGAATAACAAAACTGCAAGAATCAGGTGTAGGGGTGGGGTAATATGTGTGGGCACCTTAACACTATTGGTTTGATTGGTTTACAATGCCAAAGCTTTGGCATAATACTGTTTTTATTTATGAAGTGGGGCAGATTGTAAAACAAGGATTGGTCTTTATTGCAGTCTGGTCAACCCTTGGCCCTACCATGAAAGAAAGGTTCTTCTCTCGAGTGGTTTCTCCAAAATTTCAAACAGAAAGAATTGAGGTTTCCATGGGATTATATAGAGAATGCACTCTACAGAGCTGAACCAAGATGTTCAGGTCATAGCAAACCTATGGCTGTCACATCTATTGTGAGCTTTAGTAGATCTCATGCCACCATGGTCATGGATTGTGATAAGGTGTTAAATCTGTCTGATTAACCCAAAGAAAAGAAAAAGTCTTTGATTATCTTCCCATTTAGTTTAAATGCAGTTTATATTTTAGGCATGGCATACCAAGAACAATTTATCTTTAAAAAAGCATTCTAGATTTTACAACCCTTACATCTGTTACACATTTTATAATTTCCCCGAATTAACTTACATCTATGACTCAGAGGTATTAATTATTTAACCTTTGTGTTTTATCTGTGCCTGAAATGAACCCTCTGTCTAGTGGTATGGCTTACTTGCTGGTAGCATTCCATGTTCGTTGTGAATATTTCAGCTTCGATGTCATGGCAAAACCCCAGGGAAAGATAGGAGGCTGTACAGTTATCTCCTGTGATGTTATCCTCAACTATACAACCTACTACCTCATCCCGGAGTTCACCGGTCTGAGAACGGCAAGAAACGATGGCCCAGTTGTTTTGGAATGTACGTACATATGCAAGATTCCTTCTAACAGTGGTAGCATGACTTAACAAGACAAAATGAATCCATAAATCTTACATCCAAAAAGTGCTGATCACACTGTTTGACTACAGCAGGTTGAGTATCATATAAAGCAGTACCAACAAAATAGTCATGCAGTCAACTTTTCAATCTTCACTGTAGGAACCCCATAACATGCTTAGGTGATATGGAACTTTTCATGCCGCCGTAGCTAAGCCGACACAGACCCGCACACTCGAGCTTGTGAGAAGGGCACAGCACAAGTTCGGATCTACGGGTTTATGGCAACCAGCAGAAGATCTACACTATACACAAACCAGCTTCTTATTAGAAGTACACACAAATAAAAAAATCCCAACATTAGAAAATGCTTCAATGACTAACAATAAAGGGTTATATGCTTTAACTACAGCAAGTGCCTATGTGTAATTAAAGATGGCACATATTTTGGACCTGCATAACTGCTTGGATCAACTCATCTTCATTCTAATAAACGTAATTTTCAAATTTTGGTTTGAAAACAAAGCTGTAGTCAATGAAACATAAAATAAAGCAAGGAACCCTTTCCTCCCGCTGCATAATTCTTAATGAATAAAGCATGTTAATTGTTGCAGAGAAGAAACTGTATCATCACCAGCTGTATTCCCTTTACAAAATAGCTTTTTGGAATCCATCGTTTACCTTATCCACTGCTTCCTAATACCACGGCGTTCCTATGCGTTCTCTCCCCATGCTTGTTTTGGAAGTAACGGCCATGTTAAATGCTGCCTGGTGGGGGTGGAGGCACTGGGCCCTGTGCCACGACACTGAAGGCGGTGTTGCGTTTTCGCGGCCTCTCTTTCCTTCCTCCCCATCCCCCTGGGCAGTCTCCGTCGCAACTGAAAGGAACAAAGGAAAGCAATGAGCAGGGAAATGCAGGACACACATTGGCGCAGACTGGCACATTAGCTTGCCATCGGTCGGCCTACAAAGATGGAAGTATTCCCTCACCTTCCTCCGTACCAATATCCAATTTGTTTTTCTCATACTCTTTACGTTTTTGTTTTTTTATCTTCAAAAGTGATCATAAATTAGGCTGTGGCAATTTTCATAAATACATTTTTTTTTTTCATTTCAACTACACAACTAATTATGTACTATCATGTCCTCTAGTATGCTTCTTTCATTATTTAACAATCATCTCCTAGATTTTCCCATCTTTGCCCTGTCAACTTGTTTTCAGTACTTCTGTCTAATTCTTACCTACTTCCCGAACCCAACCAACCTCGGGCTTGGTCAGTCTTGACTCGTACTACTTATTCGGCCTTTCCCTCATCTGTTTGCATGCCCGGTTATCCTAATTCATCTTTTTACTCCTCCCTTTTAACACTGTATGGCCGCTGTTTCTTCCTTGTCTCCACCCTTGTCTCGGCTTTCTTTTTCGACACTTCTTCTCCTTGATACGTCTCTTTATATTTTTTTCCTCCACTGCAATTTCCTTCAGTGTTCACTGTCCTTTCCTCCGCCTATCTTAGTTTACGGCCCTCCCTATATCCACCCTTCTTGTTCCTTTCCTGGCTTTCAATTTTCCCTTTTCTATTCTTCTTTCCTATCCCGTAGGATACTAAGATTTGTTTTTTGAGCTGCAAATCAATACAAGGAGGCCTGTGGATCCCACCAACCCTTGCAGTGCCTGCCATTATTAAATAGACATGTTCTATATTTTTGAAAAATACAAGCAATATTTTTGTATAAATATCTATGATAATAATCAATGTACAACCAGAGCAGTCCCTTTACTCTAAATCGCCAACGTCAACCTTCAGAGCATCCTGGCACAGTAGATGTTAAATTAAAAGGCATTCCCAAACAAGGAAGACTGCCAAACCTCTCAGCATGTGCTTGTCGGAGCAGAGGCCAAGAACATTCTCTAGCTAAAGCTCACTAACGGATAAATATTGTTATCCTTCAATTATATTATGCATTGTATTATATGTGATCATATTACATAGCATGGTACAATCAGATAAATGTATTCAAGTACGTAAGTCGCTGCCCCAAAGGTTATTACTGTCTAAAACTGGCCATAAAAATGTTTTTGGTTTGCAAACCATCCCATATTAAATATTTCTCCCTGTATGAATATGACCTATTGCAGCCTTTCTCAAACTGTGGTTGGTCATGTACAAGCATCATGACCTTCACCATGCGTGAATGCTTCCTGGAGTCCTGGTGTTCACAATTTGGCACAAACTACATTACTTGGATCTCTGTATGGACTCTCCTTCCTGCCCTCCTACCTCCGTGGGCAAGGGCTTTGGCATGTATAAGATCAGTATGTACAACAAGCATTTCCAAAGAATTTCTAAAGCTTTCAACAAGGCCCTAACAATTTTCTTGAAGTTCTTAAAGGCTAAGTCAACTGTTTGTTAAAAATAATAAATACGTAATGACCATGGCCATGCTACCTGCTGTTTAGTTTGACCAACATATTTACTCTTTTTCCTCCAGGTTTCCCTTTCCTCCTCTTCTATCTTTTTTTTTAAATCTTTGGAGTATTGCCCCGCATTCCGCACTCTGTGTGACTCATGGAGTTTTGGGTTGCAGCCCTTACTGTACCCTTTTAGTTAAGTGTGGTGACCCTTTCCAGAATCTTTTGATGTTTAAATCGCATTACGCCCCATATGAGGCTGATGATATTTGTAGAGAAAATTTGATTGTGGGCTGTACCACATTGTTGCAACTTTTCTGTTTTGGTCTTTCTTCATGACTCACCAGTACCTTGGCTATTATTTGGCATACTCTTTTATACCTCATGTTTGATACTATTAATAAAAAAGATTAGAAAAATAATAAATACACCTATACTAATTAATTTAAAAAAAGTGCGCTTTTTTATATATTTTTTTTGGATTGAAGCATACAAAGCACTGAAGTCGCGATTAGAGGATCTTGGGTGTATTGCTCTGGCTCCTGCAGACAATTTCTTCAGCTGAGAGTCTGTACCAAGGGTGGGACCATCAGTTATGGAACTGGATGAAGTATCAATGGGCTACAAGTGCTACAAGTGCTCCATTAAGAACTACGAATCCCTCTTCTGCGGTGGAAGATGGGATTTGTAGTTTATTCCCATCACAGATTCTTGTAAATGAACGGCATGCCAAATTCAAATAAGGACAGGAGCTGGAGAGGAGAAGAACCCTCAGATTCTGTAAAAGCAGACGGGGTCGGTTTTGGATTTGGCGGGCAGCAGGCTGTGACCAAGTTGCATGTTACACCTTAAATATGGTCAGAAAGGTGGACTAACCTACTATATATCCACTTCAGCTCCAGAAGGTTTTATCCCCTTCATGACCAGGCCATATTTTGCTATTCAGCACTTTAACTGGTAATTGCGTGGTCATGCAACGCTGTACCCAAACAAAATGTATACAATTTTTTTCATACAAATAGAGCTTTCTTTTGGTGGTATTTGATCACCAGTAGTTTTTTTTCTTTTTTAAATCTGATCAAAAAAACACAAAAAAGTTTGAAAAAGAAAAAACGATTTTTTTTTTTTTTTTTTACTTTCTGCTATAAAACATATTCAAAAAAAAAAATCAAAAAAAAAATCGAATTTCTTCATATATTTTGGCTAAAATGTATTCTGCTACATGCCTTTGGTAAAAAAATTTAATCCCAATAAGTGTATATTGATTGGTTTGCGTGAAAGTTATAGCGTCTACATTACAAACTATGGGATATATCCTGGAATTTAAATTTTATACCACTAATGGCGGTGATCAGCGACTCATAATGGGACTGCGATAGTGCGGCGGAAAATCTGATGCTAACTGACGTGGGGGCAGCACAAACTTTTTTTTTTTTTGGATGGTGGGAGGAAAGGGGAATTAGAACCCCTATCTTGATTTATACTGCTATCAGGACCACTGTTAGAGGGATCTCTCTAACACAGCCCCGGATAGCAGTAAAAACTCGCCACGGCCAAGTTTTGCCTGGACATATACTTTATTTGGTAATACCGACTGTCCCTGTAAACAAGCCACCAGCAGCTTTTAGCAAACACTTATCAAAACTAGTTTCAAAGCCTGCTAAAGACCACCCATATCTTGTTTAAAGTAACAGCCAACATACTCATTAAGATCCGAACATCCCCAAATTGGAGCTGAAGACTTTAAAAACAAAGTGCTTAAAGCTTGCTAAAAGCTTTGCAATTGCTTTATAAAAGCTTGCTGCACACACTGCGTATATGGCTACTAGAGAATATCCCATTACTGCTAAACATATATAGGTTAACATCTTTATCTTTTAGCAGGTAGACACAAGTGTATTTTTACATACGGTCAATGGTGATAGACACGGTGTGTTAGAATACACATTTGATTCATTACAGGGAGGCTCCCATGTATGACTCAATACAGGTGGGCGCAGGTGGGTTCCTTTATGCAGAGAGACGTACAGTTGCCTGAGGAACTGATTCATCAAGCTGCCATCCCACTTAATGCACACTTAATAATGCTAAGGTGGATTCTGAGTGATTTTAGCATGCCTTAAGTGCTAAGTGTAAATACACCTGTTTGCTGATGCTCCAATACAGTGTGATATCTGGCTACATACTGGTATACTATAGACATGTTAACTCACTGGGTGTATTCCTATATACATCTCATCACAGACAGGCACAGGTGTGTTTCTAAATATATTTGACAACATTACAGGTAGGTACAGATGAGCTTCTATATTTGTTATATTACAGGCAAGTACAGGTATGTTATTATCTCTATGTCTTGTTACAGGTGGGCCTAGGTGTGTCTCCATATCTCACTACAGGAGGATGAAGGTCTGTCCCCAAATTTGTCTCCATATAGGTTATATAGCATTACAGGTAAATCTGTCTCTGTATATATCTTGTTACAGGTAGAAACAGTTGTGTTCCCATATACAATATGTCTTATTGAAGGTAGACACAGGTGTGTTCCTCTATTTGTATAGTTACAGGTAGATCCAGTTGTGTTCCCATACAGTATACTTATTACTGGTAGACAGAGGTTTATTCTTCTCTATGTCTTGCTACAAAAACACATAGGTGTACGCCCACATTACATATAACCTATTTCAGGTAAATACAGGACGTTTCTTTACTGTATGTTCCCATTACAGGCAGACAAGGTACATTAGTGGCACTGCATTACAGATAGACCCAGGTATTTTCCAATACATTTCACATTACAGGTAGACACAGGTGTGTTCCTACATATGTCTTGTTACAGGAAAACACAGGTGTATTCTGATTACTGATAGATACAGGTGTGTCCCTAAATATGTCTTGTTACAGGTGGACATGGGTGTGCTTTCATTATAGGTAGACACAGGTGTGTTCCTATATATGTCTTGTTACAGGTGGACATGGGTGTGCTTTCATTATAGGTAGACACAGGAGTGTTCCTATATATGTCTTGTTACAGGTGGACATGGGTGTGCTTTCATTATAGGTAGACACAGGTGTGTTCTTATATATGTCTTGTTACAGGTGGACATGGGTGTGCTTTTATTACAGGTAGGCTCAGGTGTGTTCCTATATATGTCTATTTAGAGGTGAACATAGGTGTCTTCTGATTACAGATAGACACAGGTGTAACCCTACATATGTATTGTTAGTGTTACAGGTGGACACAGGCGTGCTTTCATTACAGGTGGACACAGGTATGTTCCTATACTGTATATGTCTTTGTTCCCATAGAGTTCATTACAGGTAGACACAGGTATTTTCTCATACAGTTCTCATTACAGGTAGACACAGGTATTTTCTCATACAGTTCTCATTACAGGTAGACACAGGTATTTTCTCATACAGTTCTCATTACAAGTAGACACAGGTGTGTTCATATATATTTCTTCTTACAATTTCTTGATACAGGTGTCTACCCAAATAAGCGGTACTGCAGAGAGACAGGTATTTTCCCATACAGTTTGCATTGCAGGTAGATACAGGTGTGTACTTACATAAGTGTTATTGCAGGTAGACACAGGTATGTTTCTTCATACATAATGTTCCATTATAGGTATACATGTGTGTATTCCCATATATGTCCTGTTCCTGGTAGTGCTCCTTTTATATGTCTGTTACAGGTAGACATAGGTGTATTCCTATGTCTTGGTATAGATAGGCATAGGTATGTTTCAGCATATGTCTTGTTTTAGGTAAATGCAGGTGTGTTCCCATATGTCTTATTACAGTTAGACACAGGTGTGTCCCCACATGTCTTGTTAGACACAGGTGCATCTCCATATGTCTTTTTATAGGTAGACACAGGTGCATCTCCATATGTCTTGTTATACGTAGACACAGGTGCATCTCCATATGTCTTGTTATAGGTAGACACAGGTGCATCTCCATATGTCTTGTTATACGTAGACACAGGTGCGTCTCCATATGTCTTGCTATACGTAGACACAGGTCCGTCGCCATATGTCTTGTTATACATAGACACAGGTGCGTCTCCATAAGTCTTGTTATACGTAGACACAAGTGCGACTCCATATGTCTTGTTATAGGTAGACACAGGTGCGTCTCCATATGTCTTGTTATACATAGACACAGGTGCGTCTCCATATGTCTTGCTATACGTAGACACAGGTCCGTCGCCATATGTCTTGTTATACATAGACACAGGTGCGTCTCCATAAGTCTTGTTATACGTAGACACAAGTGCGACTCCATATGTCTTGTTATAGGTAGACACAGGTGCGTCTCCATATGTCTTGTTATACATAGACACAGGTGCATCTCCATATGTCATGTTATACGTAGACACAGGTGCGTCTCCATATGTCTTGTTATAGGTAGACACAGGTGTGTCTCCATATGTCTTAGATGTGCTCTTGTATACATCTTGTTACAGATAGAGACAGATGTGTTCCAATATATGTCTTTTTCTAGGTAGACACAAATCTGTTCCTATATATATATATATATATATATATATATATATATATATATATATATATATATAGCCTATCTTAAGCAGACAGGTGTGCTTCCATGTACAGGTGTGTTCCTTCATTACAGATTGACAAATCTGAAAGATATCCAATAACAGTGCCACTGGCTTTCGGAATGCAAGATTATTGATATCAATGCTCAACTTAGTTACCATGTATAGTATGATCAGGATTATGGTCCAATGTGAGAAATTGTGCTAATTATAATGGTATTAGTAAATAACTACCCGATCTTTCTTATTCCTGAGCAATATCTTTAAACTGAATCCATGATGCTTCTGCCTCGGAATACGTTTCATCTTGCTCTGTTCTAAGAAGAGGAATTAACCAAAGTTTGCAAGGACTTTTCTTCATGGAAGTACGGTTGATGGAGCAGCATGAAGACAATTAGATCCGGCTCCCACAGCTAAAGAGCGATAGCAGATTTATTTCCTATTGAAGGGAAGGATGGTGGCATGGAGCAATGACTGAAAGCCCTTAACGTTGGTTCAATCCTTGTTGCTATGGGAGCTGAATCATAGTCATCCACTTAACAATGCATTGGGCACATGCCAGATTGTCTCCTCCTATGTGTCTCCCTCCTTCTCTTGCTCCAACACTCCCTCCCTCCTCCTGGGTCTGTCTGTCTCTAGCTCCTCGCACCTCTAGTTCTACAAAATATCGCACCTTTGTGTCTGGCACGTCTCTTCTATCTATTTCTTAAAAATTACCCGCTCATTTGATCTCCTTCGGCCAAAATCCATTTTAATGTGTTGCCTTTTTTTAACGGTTATTGCCCATATTTTGGTGAATCCATCTGCTTTGCGTACCTTTTTAATCGTTTTTTTTTTAACTATTTTTTTTTTCGCCTTTTTGTCTCTCGCCCATCCCCGTCGCTTGCTTTTCCTAGGCTTCCCCTCCCTCCCCCCCTCATTAATTCATAACACGCAGCACTGCGTCTGATGCCAGGATACCAGGCTGGCACCCACCAAGATCCCCGCCATGCAAGGTGCCACAGAAAATCATTTATTTTTCTGTACATCGTTAAAGCCATTTTATCAGAAAAATGCCATTAATCTGCGCTGAATTTTCACGTTTTCTTTTGTCTGCAGATGCCAGCCTTGGCCGTTCCTTGGGCAAGCTAGCGACAGATCATTCGCTGTTGTTGCAGGGGTTAACGCTACGTGATCGTAATGGTCCTGTTGAGATTGCTTGGCACGTTGTCATAAGCCGTTAGCCCTTTATGAGTTATTGCGTCTGCTGCAGTTGCCACAGCAAATTCTAACCGCTTGGTGCGCCCCCGCTGTTGCGCCGTTCATGCATGGCTGTCAGTGTTGTGACAAGAATGACTATCTAACCATGACCTGCTGTATCTTCTCCTACAGCTGCCGGCAATCTTTCAGCAACTGTAATGTTTATCAAACCTTAGCGATACACAGTGGTTCATGTAGCTCTTTCTCTGCAGCGAAGGCCTATTCTCTATTTCCCGGTAATAACTCTGATGGCATACAAGGGGCAGTCAAGCGTCAAATTGTGAAATTGGGGGACTTAATTATGGCTTATACCAGAATGTGCTTAAAAACTGTTGAAGGCTGCTTCGCGCACTATAGATGCTGTACAACAATATATGACTCAGGTGACAAAATTGAAATAAACTATGTCTGGCAAGGGAAGAGTGGAGAAGGTGGGGAGGAGAAGGGAGGCAGACGTAGTATGGAAGTATGTCGGAACATTCAATTCTAAAGTCAGGTGCCAAAGTCTGGACTCTCAAGTAAGAGTCAGGTCAACTGTAACTATTGAAATAGATACAGTAGCTGTGATCGTGTAATGGTGGTCCTCGGGGTTCCAGTTGGGTGCAGCCAAGGGAGTAAGATAAAGGCCCAGAGTAGCTGTGATCGTGTAATGGTGGTCCTCAGGGTTCCAGTTGAGTGTAGCCAAGGGAGTAAGGCCCAGAGAGCAACCTGGGGTATCCACCAAAAATATAATAGTAGAAGTGAGAATGCCATTATGGTCTGTAAGGACATTATAAGGGAGGTTATTAGGGTTCCAGTGGGATATAACCAAGGGAGTAAGATAAAACCAATGGAACCTGGGGTATCCACTGAAAAATTAGGAGGATGGGTGGAAGAGTCCTAATAATGTCCATACAGAGGATATTATAAACACTATAAGGGGGGTCCTCATGGTTCCAGTGGGGTATAACCAAGGGAGTAAGATAAAGGCCCAGGGAACAACCTGGAAATAAATAGGATGAGAGGCGGAAAAGCCATTATAATGTCTATACAGACATGGTCTGTATGGACATTATAAGGATGGTCCTCAGGGTTCCAGTGGGGTATAACCAATGGAGTAAGATAAATGCCCAGGGAACAACCTGGAAATAAATAAAAGGAGAGGCAGGAAAGCCATTATAATGTATA
>CM053035.1:25668360-25875860 GCA_028564925.1 Lithobates sylvaticus | reverse complement strand
AACACATATGAATTACACAGGTTCTGTGGCTGATTAAGGTGGTACTTAGTGCCTTATCTGCATTAAATTTGCCTCAGTACTCCATATCTGTTCGGGTTTAAAGGGATGAGGTGGCAACCCTAGTAATAGGCAGCATTCCTCCTCCAAACACGGTGAGTTGAGTTGATGCCAAATAGCTCCACTTTGGTCTCATCTGACCACAACAGTTCTCACCCAGTTCTCCTCTGAATCATTTAAATGTTCATTAGCAAACTTCAGATGGGCCTGTAAATGTGCTTTCTTGAGCAGGGGGACCTTGCAGGTGTTGCAGGATTTCAGTCCTTCACGGCGTAGTGTGTTACCAATTGTTTTCTTGGTGACTATGGTCCCACTGCCTTGAGATCATTGACAAGATTCTCCCGTGTAGTTCTGGGCTGATTCCTCACCGTTCTCATGATCATTGAACCTTCACGAGGTGAGATCTTGCATAGAGCCCCAGACCGAAGGGAGATTGACAGTTATTTTGTCTTTCTGCTTGCTTGGCGATGGTCTTGTAGCCCATTCCAGCCTTGTGTAGTTCTACATTCTTGTCCCTGACATTCTTGGACAGCTCTTTGGTCTTGCCAATGGTGGAGAGATTGGAATCTGATTAATTGCTTCTGTGGACAGGTGTCTTTTATACAGGTAACAAGCTGAGATTAGGAGCACTCCTAATCTCAGCTCGTTACCTGTATAGAAGACACCTGGGAGCCAGAAATCTTGCCGATTTGATAGGGGATCAAATACCTCTTTCACTCATTAACCACTTCCGGACCGCCGCACGCCGATATACATCTCAACTTTGAAGAGGAATATTGTTGTTATGGCAGCAGCTAGCCCATAACCCCGGTATCCACTACTTCAGCCGGCGGTCCGGTTTCTGATAATGGTGGTCTCTGCAGCGGATTCGCCACAAGATCACTTTTATCGGTGGCGGGTGAGGGCCACCCCCCCCTCCCGCCACGCTCCGGTGCCCTCCGCTGCTTATAGGAGCCATCGGCAACAGCGGAGGCGATCGGAACCTTTCTCATGCTGGGTATGGAGACGAGTGAGGGGAAGATGGCTCCCACCCATCTCCATACCATAGCAGGGCGGAAGCGACGTCAAAACGTCACTTCCAACCATAACTCTTAAAGGGCCTTTTTGTTTATTGCATTTTAGTGTAAATATTAGATCTGAGGTCTTTTTGACCCCAGATCTCATATTTAAGAGGTCCTGTCATTCTTTTTTTTCTATTACAAGGGATGTTTACATTCCTTCTAATAGGAATAAAAGTGACCCAATTTTTGTGTAAAAAATAAAAGGTAAAATAAATAAGAAAAGAAAAGAAAAAAAATGTTTTAAACACGCCCAATCCCGCCAAGCTCGTGTGCAGAAGCGAACGCATACATGAGTAGCGCCCGCATATGAAAACGGTGTTCAAACCACACATGTGAGGTATCGCCGCAATCGGTAGAGCAAGAGCAATAATTCTAGCCCTAGAACTCCTCTGTAACTTAAAACATGCAGCCTGTAGATTTTTTTAAACGTTGCCTACGGAGATTTTTAAGGGTAGAAGTTTGTCGCCATTTCACGAGCCGGCGCAATTTTGAAGCGTGACATGTTGAGTATCAATTTACTCGTCGTAACTTTTACAATATAAAAAAATTGGGCTAACTTTACTGTTGTCTTATTTTTTTTAATTAAATTTTCCAAACAAAAAGTGCGCTTGTAAGACTGCTGCGCAAATACGGTGTGACAGAAAGTAATGCAACGACCGCCATTTTATTCTATAGGGTGTTAGAAAAAAAAATGTATAATGTTTGGGGGTTCTAAGTAATTTTCTAGCAAAAAAAATAAATCTGTTTTTAACTTGTAAACAACAAATCTCAAAAAGAGGCTTGGTCCTTAAGTAGTTAAAATGCAAATCGGTTTATAAAACATTTTTGAAATGCGTTTTTCCTGGATATTTTATCATTTAAATTATAGACTGATCATTTCTTTGTCAGTGGGCAAACGTACAAAATCAGCAGGGGCTGCCAGCATTTTTAAATGGTGTGTTTTGCCGCAATTCTGCGATTCAGATTGTCTGCCACGATATCGCAGTCCTGCTATAAGTCACTGATCGCCTCCATCACTAGTATATAAAAAATATATATAATTCCATAAATAAATCCCATATATATATATATATATATATATATATTAGGGGTGCAACGGATCAAAAAACTCACGGATCAGATCGATCCTCAGATCAGAGTCACTGATCGGATCATTTTTCGGATCAGCAAATAATAATTGAATTTGCAAAAACCTGTGAAAATTCCGCCACCATATAGTCCCCACTGTAATATCCACGTCATCTCCCCCACTGTAATATCAACATCCTCTCCCCCACTGTAATATTGTCTGAGTATGGCCGAGTATTGGCAGAGTATTGGCAGGGTATCGCAGAGTATTGGCAGGGTATCGCAGAGTATTGGCTGGGTAATGCAGAGTATCGCAGAGTATTGGCTGGGTAATGCAGAGTATCGCAGAGTATTGGCTGGGTAATGCAGAGTATCGCAGAGTATTGGCTGGGTAATGCAGAGTATTGCAGAGTATTGGCTGGGTAATGCAGAGTATCGCAGAGTATTGGCTGGGTAATGCAGAGTATCGCAGAGTATTGGCTGGGTAATGCAGAGTATCGCAGAGTATTGGCTGGGTAATGCAGAGTATATGCTGGGTAATGCTAGAGTATATGCTGGGTAATGCAGGGTATATGCTGGGTAATGCAGGGTATATGCTGGGTAATGCAGGGTATTGGCTGGGTAATGTAGGGTTTGTTTACAAGTGATTGCTCCGTCATTTGACAGAGCGATCACATTGTAAACAGCGGCCGGGTGTACCAAGATGGCCGCCGCTCCGGAGCTAGGCCGATGCCGCGGCCTTTCCTAAGGCCGCAGGGTGTACCAAGATGGCCGCCGCTCCGGAGCTAGGCCGAAGCCGCGGCCTTTCCTAAGGCCGCCGGGTGTACCAAGATGGCCGCCGCTCCGGAGCTAGGCCGAAGCCGCGGCCTTTCCTAAGGCCGAGGCCACAGAGCGCGGATCGCGGGGTGTGCCGATCCGAACTGGGTGACCCGTTCGGATCACGGATCGGCGACGATCCGTTGCACCCCTAATATATATATATATATATATATATAGATATAGATATATATTTATATAGATATACAGATCTAGATCTAGATATATATATATCTATATATATATATATATATATATATATATATATATATGTCTATAGATATAGATATATAGATCTATATATATATATATATATATATATATATAGCGTTTGTAGATGCTATAAGTTTCGCAAAAAACAATCAATATACACTTATCTGTATTTTTTTCACCAAAAACCTGTAGTACAATACATATTGCCCTCAATTTATGAAGAAATTTGATTTTTTTATTTTTTTTACTGGATATTTTTTATAGCAGAAAGTTAAAAAAATATTGTGTTTTTTTCGAACATTTATTTATTTATAGCACAAAAAATAAAAACCACGGTGGTGATCAAATACCCCCAAAAGAAAGATCTTTTTGCGTGAAAAAAAATGAAATACATTTCATTTGGCTACAGTGTGGCAAGACCACAACATTGTCAGTTAAAGTAACGCAGTACCATATTGCAAAAAAAATTGCCTGGTCAGGAAGGGGGGTAAATCTTCTGGAGGTCAAGTGGTTAAGGAAGACTTCATATTACAAAGCACAGGCTTGCTTTAAGCAGGGCCGCTAATCGCCTTCCTCAACATGAAGATGACCACTAGAGGGAGCATTTGATAATCTGAATATGAAATACTTTAGTCATAATATGGAAAAGCAAGCAGCCATAATCCACCCCATGAATTGATATTTTGGCAGAGATGATGCTTTAAAAGCCTTTACTAAGTGTAACAAAGAAAAAATATATAATGAATACTGAATACAAACTTGACCATTCCGCTGTTTTACGCTAAAATGTCTATGATTAAAGCGTTATTACCCCAGCATTTCATATTCCTGATACGTGCCTGCTGTACCATGTACTTGTATGAGAAAGTCTCCTGTTCTCTTTTTTTTCTTCCGTTGTGTAGTTCCTGACCACTGCAGACCGGGAACATCCCACAACAGCTTGAGTTTTGGAGTTGCTCTGACCCAGCCGTCTAGCCATTACAATTTGACCTACAGTAGCTCTTCTATTGGATCGGACTACACAGGCCAGCCTTCACTCCCCACGTTGATCAATGAACCTTGGCCATCCATCACCCTACCTTCCTTGGACCGCTTTTAGTGGGTCCTGACCACTGCATACCAGGAACATCCCACAACTGCTTCATTTTTGGAGTTGCTCTGACCCAGCTGTCTAGCTACTACAAATTGACCTACAGTATTGTATCAGACTACATAGGCCAGCCATCACTATCCACGTTGAGCAATGAGCCTTGACCTGCCCGCCACCCTATCCCCGAGTTCGCCAGTTTTCCTTCCTTGCACCACTTTTAGTAGGTCCGGACCACTGCAGACCGGGAACATCCCACAGCAGCTTCAGTTTTGGAGTTGCTCTGACCCAGCTGTCTAGCTACTACAATTTGACCTACGGTAGCTCTTCTGTTGGATCGGACTACATAACCCAGCCATCACTACCCACGTTAATCAATGAGCCATGGCCACCATCACCCTACCTTCCTTGGACCACTTTTAGTAGGTCCTGATCACTGCAGACCAGGAAAATCCCACAGCAGCTTCAGTTTTGGAGTTGCTCTGACCCAGCTGTATAGCTACTACAATTTGACCTACAGTAGCTCTTCTATAGGATTGGACTACACAGGCCAGCCTTCACTCCCCACGTAGATGAATGAGCCTTGGCCACCCATCACCCTACCTTCTTTGGACCACTTTTAGTAGGTCCTGACCACTGCAGACCAGGAAAATCCTGCAAGAGCTTCAGTTTTGGAGTTGCTCTGACCCAGCTGTCTAGCTACTACAATTTGACCTATTTGACCTATTGGATCGGACTACATGGGCCAGCCATCGCTACCCACGTTGAGCAATGAGCCTTGGCTGCCCATCACCCTATCCCCCGGTTCACCAGTTTTCCTTCCTTGCACCACTTTTAGTAGGTCCGGACCGCTGCAGACTGGGAACATTCCACAGCAGCTTCAGTTTTGGAGTTGCTCTGACCCAGCCATCTAGCCACTACAATTTGACCTACAGTAGCTCTTCTATTGGATCGGACTTCGCAGGCCAGCCATCACTACCCACGTTATTCAATGATCCTTGGCCACCCATCACCCTACCTTCTTTGAACCACTTTTAGTAGGTCCGGGCCACTGCAGACCAGGAACATCCCACAGCAGCTTTAGTTTTGGAGTTGCTCTGACCCAGCCGTCTAGCTACTACAATTTGACCTACAGTAGCTCTTCTATAGGATCGGACTACACAGGCCAGCCTTCACTCCCCACGTTGATGAATGAGCCTTGGCCATCCATCACCCTACCTTCCTTGGACCACTTTTAGTAGGTCCTGACCAATGCGGGCCGGGGAACATCCCACAAAAGCTTCAGTTTTGGAGTTGCTCTGACCCAGCCGTCTAGCTACTACAATTTGACCTACAGTAGCTCTTCTATAGGATCGGGCTACACAGGCTGCTTTCACTCCCCACGTTGATCAATGAGCCTTGGCCACCCATAACCCTACCTTCTTTGAACCACTTTTAAGAGGTCCTGACCACTGCAGACCAGGAACATCCCACAGCAGCTTCAGTTTTGGAGTTGCTCTGACCCAGCCGTCTAGCCACTACAATTTGGCCCTTGTCAAAGTCACTCAAATCCTTATGCTTGCCCGTTTTTTCTGTATTCAACACATCAACTTCAGGGACAACTTGTTCACTTGCTGCCAAATATATCCCACCCACTGATGCCATTGTAATAAGATAATCATTTTACCTGTCAGTGGGCATAAAGTTATAGCTAATCGGTGTATTTTTTATCATAATGATGTATATTTCAGCCTATTGTTATGCATTTTTCTCCATTATATTTTAGGCGGGGTGTTCTGGCCCCGAAACGCATTGTCTCTGTAATAAAATCAATTTTTTTTCTTATTTTTGGGGGGGGGGGGATAAATTTGTGTCTGGATGATCAACTTCTGTCATGGCGCTTGATTTCTAGGCTTTCTCAGTAATAAGGAGATAGTGGATATCCTTTGGTATAGAGAAGCAGCCAGCCCAGAATCCAGATACCTAGTCCAAATACAACGACCTCACCTATAGGGAAGTTGATAATCCTAAGGCCCCAGCGCCGTTCCTCTATTTGTCGTAAGTTTCTACTTAACAATGTATCATCTAACAAAAAAGACTGATATTTTTTGATATCGTATTTTTTTTTTTTTTTCATGAAAATTCTTTACGTTGTCTATAATGTATTGGACAATGTCTATTCTGTCGTAATTTAAAGATCAACATTTTGAAAAAAAAGATCTTAAAATAGGATTAAAAGAAATACCTTAGGCGGCGTGCAGTAAATGTCTAAAAAGGTTGGGGATTTCCGATGGCTTGTTGGATTATAATTGCGGCGATCGCAGAGACCCCTCCCACCAGGCCCGACTTCCTGCCATAACCAACGCTGAAGGTTTGTCCGAAGGGTGATAATGAGAGTGTCCTGAATTCCGGTGAAAGAATGCGGCGTAAAGATGTTGTTTTGGTTTACCGACCTTAATCATAATTGCTGGGAATCTTTCTGTGTTTTCTTCGTTGTGCGTCTCGCTATTCTCTCCCCCCCCCCCTCCGCATGCCACCGGCTGGTGTGTCAGACTGCCAGGGGAACCAGCTCCCTGGCAACGCTGTGCCCTGGCACCTCTCCCATCGCTCTCTGACTCAAGCTGTGTTTAACACCTTCAAGCCTGGGCTCGCTCTTGCGCCGTTACCCGAGCAGCTGTGAGGGCGTCTGCCAGAGGCGGCACAACCCTGGAGAACATGCGATTGTAGAAGGAGAAGAAAATGTTCAACCTCAACCCTGTCACCCCAATAAGTATGGACTTTACCGACTCCGACAACTGAGCAACACATGGGGAAAGACAGGCCACTCTGTCCATCTGTCTGTCTGATCTATCCCATCCTTTCTATCTGTCTGTCCATCTATCTATCTATCTATCTATCTATCTATCTATCTATCTATCTAATCTATCCCATCCGGTCTATCTGTCAGTCCATCTATCTATTCTATCTATCTATCCATCTATCTATCTGTCTGTCTAATCTATCCTATCCAGTCTATCTGTCTGTCCATCTATCTGTCTGATCTATCCTATCTGCCTGCCTGTCCATCTATTTATTTGTCTGTCCAATCTATCTTGTCTGTCTGTCCTATCTGTCTGCTCATCTATCTGTCTGTCCGATCTATCCTATCTGTCTGTCTGTCCATCTATCTGATTTTCTGTCCAATCTATCCCAACTGTCAGTCTGATCTATCCTACAAGTCTGCTTGTCCATCTATCCGATCTGTCTGTCCATCTACATTATCTGTCTTTCTAGCTTATCCTACATGTCTGTCTGTCTGTCCTATCCTATCTGTCTGTTTGTCCAGTATCTGTCCATCTGTCCTATTTGTCTGTCTGTCCATCTGTCTGATCTATCCTGTCTGTTTGCACATCTATCTGTCTTTCCAATCTATCCTACTTGCCTGTCTGTCCTATCTATCTATCTATCTATCTATCTGCCCATCTATCTATCTATTTGTCTTTCTGATTTATCCTACAAATCTGTCCTATCCTACAGTGCCTTGAAAAGGTTTTCCTATCCCTTGAAATTTTTCACATTTTGTCATGTAAAAACCAAAAACGTAAATGTATTTTATTGGGATTTTATGTGATAACCAACACAAAGTGGCACATAATTGTGAAGTAGAAGGAAAATTATAAATGGTTTTCCAATTTTTTTTACAAATAAATATGTGAAAAGTGTGGGGTACATTTGTATGGCGCCCCCCTGAGTCAATACTTTGTAGGACCACTTTTCTCTGCAATTACAGCTGCAAGTCTTTTTTGGGATGTCTCTACCAGCTTTGTACATCTAGAGAGGGAAATGTTTGCCCATTCTTCTTTGCAAAATAGCTCAAGCTCTGTCAGATTGGATGGAGAGCGTTTGTAAACAGCAATTTTCAAGTCTTTCCACAGATTCTCAATTGGATTTAGGTCTGGACTTTGACTGGGCCATTCTAACACATGAATATGCTTTGATCTAAACCATTCCATTGTAGCTCTGGCTGTATGTTTAGGGTTGTTGTCCTGCTGGAAGGTGATCCTCTGCCCCAGTCTCAAGTCTTTTGCAGACTCTAACAGGTTTTCTTCTAAGATTGCCCTGTATTTGGCTCCATCCATCTTCCCATCAACTCTGGCCAACTTTCCTGTCCCTGCTGAAAAAAAGCATCCCCACAACATGATGCTGCCACCACCATGTTTCACGGTGGGGATGGTGTGTTCAGGGCGATGTGCAGTGTTAGTTTTCCGCCACATATAGCGTTTTGCTTTTAGGCCAAAAAGATATATTTTGGTCTCATCTGACCAGAGCACCTTCTTCCACATGTTTGCTGTGTCCCTCACATGGCTTCTCACAAACTGCAAACAGGACTTCTTATGGCTTTCTTTCAACAATGACTTTCTTCTTGCCACTCTTCCATAAAGGCCAGATTTGTGGAGAACACGACTAATAGTTGTCCTGTGGACAGATTCTCCCACCTGAGCTGTGGATCTCTGCAGCTCCTCCAGAGTTACCATGAACCTCTTGGCACCTTCTGTGATTAATGCTCTCCTTGCCCGGCCTGTCAGTTTAGGTGGACGGCCATGTCTTGGTAGGTTTGCAGTTGTGCCATACTCTTTCTATTTTCTGATGATGTATTGAACAGTGCTCCGTGAGATGTTCAAAGCTTGGGATATTTTTTATAACCTAACCCTGCTTTAAAATTATCCACAACTTTATCCCTGACCTGTCTGGTGTGGTCCTTGGCCTTCATGATGCTGTTTGTTCACCAAGGTTCTCTAACAAAGTTCTGAGGGCTTCACAGAACAGGTGTATTTATACTGAGATTACTGTAAATTACACACAGGTGGACTCTATTTACTAATTAGGTGACTTCTGAAGGCAACTGGTTCCACTAGATTTTAGTTAGGGGTATCAGAGTAAAGGGGGCTGAATACAAATGCACCCCACACTTTTCACATATTTATTTGTAAAGAATTGTGAAAACCATTTATCATTTTCCTTCCACTTCACAATTATGTGCCACTTTGTGTTGGTCTATCACATAAAATCCCAATAAAAAACACATTTACGTTTTTGGTTGTAACATGACAAAATGTGGAAAATTTCAAGGGGTATGAAAACTTTTTCAAGGCACTGTATATGATCGATTCTATTTTCCCATCAACCTACTGCTGGGGGGGATATCTAACTTTCATTTGAAAATGTATCTTTTCAGGACTTCTTTGGCATAACCTTCCCCCTATAGTCCCTATCTCTGCTCCCAAAACAGATGTTGTCAGCACTCTTGCTGTAGTTTATATCAGAAAAAATATAAAACCCAACAGACGTGGTGTGACCCTCTAACTGCCATGACAGGTGGGACGCAAATCTGGAGATCTCACCACCGGTGTCCCTGTGATTCATAGGAAACACCAACTTTATGGATATTATATCGATATGATATATATTTGCTAAACAAGCTGATTTATAATTTCACCTCCAAAACACAATCCGAAACTAGCTATGTTTTTCTAAAATAAAATGATCCATTTTCTTGAAGTCATGGCAACACTAATTGTTTTGTAGAAAGGATTTCCCCGAAACTTCACACTCTCTACTCTGTGAATGCGTCTGTGAACGTCTCGCTCCCTGTTGTCATAGAAAACGGCATCCCCTGCAGCCCTCGTCTATCCTTAGCTTTGCACCACTGAAGATTTAATCACTGGTTAGCAACTTCTACCTAGCCCGAATGTTGAAAAGAACCTTCGACTTAATATTGATATTGAATAGAATCTTCCACCCAGTACTGATGTTGAATAGAACCTTCCACCTAGTACTGATGTTCAATAGGATATTTCACCTAGTATTGATATTGAATAGGACCTTCTACCTAGTACCGATGTTGAATAGAACCTTCCACCCAGCAATGATGTTGGCTAAAACCTTTCATCTAGTTAGATGTTGAATAGGACCTTCCACCTAGTACTGATGTTCAATAGGACCTTCCACCTAGTACTGATGTTCAATAGGATATTTCACCTAGTATTGATATTGAATAGGACCTTCTACCTAGTACTGATTTTGAATAGAATCTCCCACCTAGAACTGATATTGAATAGAACCTTCCACCTAGTACCGATGTTAAATAGAACCTTCCACCCAGCAATGATGTTGGCTAAAACCTTTCATCTAGTACGATGTTGAATAGAACCTTCCACCTAGTACTGATGTTCAATAGGACCTTCCACCTAGTACTGATGTTAAATAGGACATTTCACCTAGTATTAACATTGAATAGGACCTTCTACCTAGTACTGATGTTGAATAGAACCTTCCACCTAGTACCGATGTTGAATAGAACCTTCCACCCAGCAATGATGTTGGCTAAAACCTTTCATCTAGTTAGATGTTGAATAGAACCTTCCACCTAGTACTGATGTTCAATAGGACCTTCCACCTAGTACTGATGTTCAATAGGATATTTCACCTAGTATTGATATTGAATAGGACCTTCTACCTAGTACTGATATTGAATAGAATCTCCCACCTAGAACTGATATTGAATAGAACCTTCCACCTAGTACCGATGTTGAATAGAACCTTCCACCCCGCAATTATGTTGGCTAAAACCTTTCATCTAGTACGATGTTGAATAGAACCTTCCACCTAGTACTGATGTTCAATAGGACCTTTCACCTAGTATTGATATTGAATAGGACCTTCTACCTAGTACTAATGTTGAATAGAACCTTCTACCTTGTACTGATATTGAATGGAACCTTCCACCTAGTACTGATATTGAATGGAACCTTCCACCTAGTACTGATATTGAACAGACACCAACAACAAGGTACAAATCCTTCCACTGACACCAACAATAGAGCACTATTTCTTCTACTAATGACAACGAAGGGTCACTATTCCTTCCACTGACACCAATGATGAGGCAATAATCCTCCCACTGACACCAACGATGAGGCGATAATCCTCCCACTGACACCAACAACAAGGCACTAATCCTCCCACTGACACCAACAATGGAGCACTATTCCTTCTACTGATACCAACTAAGGGGCACTATTCCTTCTACTGATCCCAACAATAGGGCACTAATCCTTTCACTGATACCAACAACAGGGCACTAATCCTTTCACTGATACCAATGATGGGACACTAATCCTCCCACTGACACCAACAACAAGGTACTAATTCTCCCACTGACACCAACAATGGGGCACTATTCCTTCCACTGAAACCAATGACTAGGCCTCATTCCTCTTACTGATACCAAAGATGATGCACTGTCTACATCACTGATTTTAGGACACTTTCCTACTGGACACAGTTATAGCATATATTTTATTACTGTCATATTTTACCCTCAAGTATTATGTCAGCGGTTCCTGTCATATGTACTATATAAACAGTCTTTAACAGTC
Source organism: Lithobates sylvaticus (assembly GCA_028564925.1). Lineage (NCBI taxonomy): Eukaryota > Metazoa > Chordata > Amphibia > Anura > Ranidae > Lithobates > Lithobates sylvaticus. Next base: position 25,864,161 of record CM053035.1, on the reverse strand, counting down.
TCCTATAACCTGATGTCAAACTTACAACAGTCATTTGTAATCTGCATGGCAGTCAAAACATCATTCCCATGAACAACTGTTGCATGAACAAATATGTTCGTGCCTACGACGCATGGAGAGGAAACGCTCAGCCGTGTGCTTCACCTGGGGCAAGACGGTTGGTCGGCCAGGAAAATTAATTCCAGCCAATTGATTTATCCTCCATGAAGGCTCGGTCAACGAGGGCATACCATTACCTGACCCTGGGCCAGGACAAGGGGTGGGCAGGAGGGACGCTATCCTGGGAGCAATGGTTTATTTCAGGGATGAGGGTGTTCTGACCCTAACCCTAAGAGAACGGCGGGGGGGGGGGGGGGGCAGTTTGGCATCTCTTCCCTGGGCGTTGGATGACCTTGTCCCAGCACTGACCTATCCCATTCTGACTATGAGCAGCTGTATTGGGCAAACATTCTGACATTCTGGTATGTCTGTAGGCACATTAACAGCCTGTGGTACAGGGGGTCCCCTACTTACAAACATCCGACTTACAAACGACTCCTACTTACAAACGGAGGGAGACAACAGGAAGTGAGAGGAAATCCACCCCTAGGAAGGGAAATTCACTCCTGTAAGAGTTAATATGGGAAAAAGGTGCCTCCACTGATGCTTTATCACCAGTCCATGCTTCCCTAACAACCCAACATTTTCAAAATCCAATTGTCATTGGGACAGAAGGTGAGGTGAAATCTTCTGAACAGGGGCACAGACAGCAAAACAAATGTTACAGGGGTGATAACCCTTCTCTATGTTATCAAAAAAAATTAAAAATAGATTTTTTGGCTGGAGCTATACTTAAAAAATGTACCTGTTCCGACTTACAAACAGATTCAACTTAAGAACAAACCTACAGTCCCTATCTTGTTTGTAACCCCGGGACCCCCTGTATCATGCTCGTAGCATCCTGATAGAGAACAGTCTCTTGGAACATTAAATGTCTTTGAGCAGTCTCTTGGAACACAGCAGATTGGGAGGGGTGGACATTCACTTTTATTTCCTCAAATTCGTGCCAGATACCCCATGCCAACACTGAGTAGAGTTTATTAGAGCACAAACTGAGAATTCAGGGCATATTCTAACTCTGAAAAGTTTGCAACCTGAGGTCTGAAGGTGAGGAAATTTGGGTGATTTGAGGTCTAAAGGTGCGTAAATTGGGGTCAATTTGAGGTCTGAAAATGAGGAAACTGGGGTGATTTGAGGTCTAAAAGTGTGGAAATTGGGGTTAGTTTATGGTCTGAAGGTTCAGGAATAGGGGCTGATCTGAGGTGTGAAGGTGCAGGTATGGGGCTGATCTGAGGTGTGAAGGTGCAGGTATTGGGGCTGATCTGAGGTGTGAAGGTGCAGGTATTGGGGCTGATCTGAGGTGTGAAGGTGCAGGTATTGGGGCTGATCTAAGGAGTGAAGGTGCAGGTATTGGGCTTGTCTGAGGTCTTCTGGTGCAGGAATTGGGGTGATATGAGGCGTGAAGGTGCAGGGGTTGGGGACTGGGGAGGTGGACCTTCACCTTTATTTCCTCCAATGGGTCCCATATACCCCATGCCAACACTGAGTAGAGTTTATTAGAGCACAAACTGAGAATTCATGGCATATTCTAACCCTGAAGAGTTTGCAATCTAATACCGACTTTAGAAACTACGCGGATCAGAAACACAAAGTCAATTGTATTCATTAGAATACTGCTTACATTGAACCCACATGATTGTGAAATAATATTTGCAAAAGATGCAAACAAACATAAGATAGCTCCTTTTTAAAATATAAACGACAAACCAATTTATTTATTTAGGGTCCTAAAAGAAGTCATTCCTTATCCTACACCAACCTATCAGAATTTACTTACAAAGAGGACTTGTTACACATGAAGCAACATTTATCCCATGCCATGGGTTACGTCTATTTATTTTCTAACCAGCAGTGGAAACCAGACAGCAGTGACTAGTTAACAATAAAATTATTATAGTGTAACCTAATGACTGTGTCTGCATTAAGTTCATGGAATTTTGTTGTGGAGAACCTACAGCCCAAGCCTATTGGTTTTTAGCTGAAAAGAATAAGGAGTTGTTAGAAGATATCACTGCTGTTCCTGAGTAGTCACTGGATAGGAAGTCCAGCGAAATCTCCCCAAAGGGAGAGGTTCTAACCCGAGGAGGGCAAGCAGCGTCAGTTTAAGTGGCAACCAGAAGATTATCATGTGGTATGCGTGCCAGCTCGGACTGGAGAATCCTCTGGTGGGCCCCTGCTCCCTACAAATACAGTGCCCCTGACATTGCCCATAATTGATTGCTTACTAGGCGGTCAAATCCAAGGCCTGGCCTGTCACTCTCCGCCCTTTGCCAACCCACCTCCATGGAGTTTCAGAGAAGCCTGTCTGATGTCTTGCCAGTGCAGGTCCACCTGTGGTTGTGGAAGTTCCTATGTAAGGAAGCACACCTTCCTACCCTTTTCCTGGTGGAACACCAGCTGCTGAATTCTAGCTCATCTGACATCTGAAGGTGCATGAATTGGGGCTGATCTGAGATGTGAAGTTGCAGAAATTGGGGCTGATCTGATGTCTGAAGGTAAAAGAATTGGGGCTGATCTGCGATCTGAAGGTGCAGAGATTGGGGTGATCTGAGATCTAACGGTGCAGAAATCAGATTGATCTGAGGTAAGAAAGTGCAGGGATTGGGGTGATCTGAGGTGAGGAGGTGCTGAAATTGGGGTGATCTGAAGTGAGGAGGGGCTGGAATTGGGGTTAATCTGAGGTCTGAAGGTGCAGGAATTCAGGTAATCTAAGGTCTGAAGCTGCAGGAATAGGGGTGATCTGAGGTCTAAAGGTGCAGGAATTGGGGGTGATCTGACATTTGAAAGTGCAGGAATTGGGGCTGATCTGATGTCTGAAAAAAATAATAATTGGGGATAATAATAAAGTGTGAAGATGCAGAAACTGGGGCTGATCTGAGGTGTGAATGTGCAGGAATTGGGGTGATCTGAGATGTGAAGGTGCAGGATATAGGGTGAACTGTGTCTGAAGGGGAGGAAATTGGGGTTGATTTGAGGTCTGAAGGTGAAGGAATTGGGGTGATTTGAGGTGTGAAGGTGAGGAAAATTGGGGTGATTTGAGGTGTGAAGGTGAGGAAAATTGGGGTGATTTGAGGTGTGAAGGTGAGGAAAATTGGGGTGATTTGAGGTGTCAAGGTGCAGGAATTGCAGTTGATTTGAGGTCTGAAGGTGCAAGAATTGTGATGATCTGAGGTCTGAAGGTACGTAAATTGGGGTTGATTCAAGGTCTAAAGGAGAAGGAATTGGGGCTTGTCTGAGGTCTTCAGGTGCAGGAATTGGGGTGATCTGTGGTGTGAAGGTGCAGGAATTGGGGTTATCAGAGGTCTTCAGGTGCAGGAATTGGGGTGATCTGAGGTGTGAAGGTGCAGGAACTGAGAATGATCTGAGGTCTACAGCACACCATTGTTTACCGATATGCCGGTTATCCATTTTTGTAAATTAATACTTAAATCGAAGGTCCACCCACATGTTTCCATCAGCTGTCGGGTGCTGCCGCCTCCATTGCGAGTAAGGGAACCCAGCAGTGAAGCATTATGGCTTCACACCGGGAACCCTACTGCGCCTACGCGAGGCTCCGCTCCTCTCCCCTACTGGCCCAGCGGCCGGGAAGGAGGAGGGATCCCCGGGCGGTGACTGAGGCTCCCAGGAGTGGGAACAGGATACCTGTGAAAGACAGGTATCCTGTCCCCCCCTCCCCCCAAAAGGTGCCAAATGTGGCACCGGAGGGGGGGAGGAGTACAACGAGCGGAAGTTCCACTTTTGGGTGGAACTCTGCTTTAATGTGAAAAAGGTTTTCTGGCAAAATTCTAACCCTTTCCACTCTATACAAGACAAACACACTGGTTTCACATTTCTCCAGCAGACAACAGTGAACTAAAGGGGTGAAGGGGACCTGTCATGAAGTTGCCACTGTTGACTTTTCAGGTGAAAGTTACAGCACTGCCATCCAGATCCCGGGGACTCTCCCCACTGAGTCACTGTCCTGGATCAAGCATACAGCTGAAAGATCTAAGCTCTTGTCTTGCCTCAGGTCACTGACTTGGTAGTGAGAATTATGACCCCAAAGCATTTATTTTAGTAATGGCACCCATTATATTCATGCTGAGATTCCTCTTAAAAAATATATGAAACACTAAGCAAAGTCGCCATCTGTCCCAAGATCTTGGCCTGCATTGGACAACTTCTTCGCCCTACTTGGTCTACAGATCAACGCCTTAAAGTGGAAATCCAAGGAACTCCTGCCCTCTAGTGGTTAGATTTCTAACTACAACCTAAAAGAAATAAGTTGCTTGCATTTACCTGCTTTTTTCAGGAACTCAATTCTAAATGGCAGTTGCTTGGTCACGTGACTAATTTCATCGGCCAGCTGAAAATAAAACAGAAAAGGGGTGTCACATTTTGATTTTTACCATAACAGTAAAACTTAGAAGCATAGACCTATGGCAAAATATAAAAGTAAGAAGCTGAGAGATTTTCATTTATTTTACTCCAAAAATTAGTGTTGTTTCACTGTGCAAACGGTGTTCTGCTTTAAGTCAAACCTGGCCGAGACCCCTACATATAACAACATAGCATGGCTATGGGGTCTGTAGTCAGCGCCCCCTATCAGATTAAAGAGGAAAGACCCTTTTCTTATGTCTGCTAGAAGCCAGATTCAGGCATGTTGTTCTCTACTATTGCTTTCTGTTGCAACCGTCATTTTTGCTCTACCACTTTCCTGAAATACGAAGGATTATTTCATAAGGTACATAAGCAGCACTGATGACGCCCAAAGTGCACTAAGCCGCGACAATCTGATTTCAGTTTATAGCGGTCAGATCAGAGATTGCTCGCTACGGGTTTCTGCCTTTTTGACATGCCCATTACTCTTTGTAGCCTGATAGATCTAAACCCAATGACTAAAATGTCACAAGCATTGTAACATATTAATGTCATTGCAAAAGTTGTATTCAACTTTTTTATATCTGCGGCTTTCATTAAAATAATCCCTGGGAAACCCCCCTTGTTCAGTCACTTCCTGTTATAAGGTGACAACCCCCTCCCAACTAAGTCCAGTGTTGTCACCCAGTCACATGCACAGGTATGGTCAACTGTTGTCATTAAAAGGAAACCAGTCTAGGGGAATGGTATACAACTGATGCTGGAGTGAGTGCATATTGACTTGAAGTTGCTGAAAGAGGCCAGAGGAGATCAGTAATAATAATAATAAACTTTATTTTATATAGTGCCTTTAAAGGTGGCTTTGTCAAAGTGTTTTTCAAGGAAAACAGTAGCATCGGGATGCAAAGAAGAAGGGAAAAAAAAAAAGACGAAAACAGTATTTTCTAAAAAAAGAAATGGCAGTTGATACTATTTTGATATACAACACACTCCTCTCCAGTACATAGTTACATAGATAGTCAGGTTAAAAAAAGACACAAGTCCATCTAGTTCAACAAATAAAAAATAAAAAAATAAATCATATAGTCCCATGCACACAATCCTAGACCCACAGTTGATCCAGAGGAAGCCGAAAAAACCCCAGCAAAGCATGATCCAATTTGCTACAGCCGGGGAAAAAATTCCTTCCTGATCCCCCTAGAGGCAATCGGATATTCCCTGGCTCAACTTTACCTATAAATGTCAGTACCCAGTTATATTATGTACATTTAGGAAAGTATCCAGGCCTTTCTTAAAGCAATCTACTGAGCTGGACAAAACCCCCTCTGGAGGGAGTCTATTCCACATTTTCACAGCTCTTAGCCCCAGTACACACGGTTGGAAATTCCGACCACAAAATCCGTCTGATTTTTTCCCGACGGATTTTGTCCGACACTGGTGTTGCGTACACACGGTTGGACAAAGTTGTCGGAAAATCCGATCATTCCGAACGTGGTGACGTTCGTTGCCTTACAACGGAACTACGTAGAGGCTAGTAGCCAATAGCTTTGGTCTTGTAATTTGATCTGAGCATGCGTGGCACTTTGTCCGTCGGAATTCTGTACACACGATCGGAATTCTCTACACACGATCGGAAAAAGTCCGATCGGATTTTGTTGTTGGAAAATTTGACAGCAGGATCTCAAATTTCGACGGAAAAAGTCTGATGGAGCCCACACACGGTCGGATTTTCCGACAACATGGTCCGATCGGACATTTTCCATTGGAATTTCCGACCGTGTGTACGGGGGCTTACTGTGAAGAAACCTTTCCGTATTTGGAGATGAAATCTCTTTTCCTCTAGACGTAACGAGTGCCCCCTTGTCCTCTGTGTTGGCCACAAAGTGAATAACTCAACACCAAGTTCACTATATGGACCCCTTATATATTTGTACATGGTGATCATATCCCCCTGTATTCTCCTCTTCTCAAGACAGAATAAATTCAGTTCCTCTAATCTTTCCTCATAGCTGAGTTCCTCCATGCCTCTTATCAGTTTGGTTGCCCTTCTCTGCACTTTCTCCAGTTCCCGGATATCCTTTTTGAGAATTGGTGCCCAAAACTGAACTGCATATCCTCCACATTCCCTTTCTTTACCTGCAGCCCACTGTCAGATCCTTTCTTGTTCTCAAACCCTTTGCACACCTCTTCTGCACATATCGCCTGCTCTCAGATCCTCTGGACTCTACATATTGCCCCATATCATAGCTTTTACTCTCCTCTCCTGTACATATTACCCCATTTTATCCTCCACACTCCTCTCCTGTACATATTACCCCCTGCCATAACCTCCACACTCTTCTCCTATACAAAATGCCCACCATCATACCCACCTTACGCCTCTCCTGCACATATTGCCCCAAATCATACATTCAGCTCTCCTATCCTGTACATAATGTCCACCATCATAGTTACATAGTTAGTCATAAAAGACACAAGCTATCCAGTTCAACCATAAAAAAATAAATAAAACAAAAAATATCGTACAATCCAATATACCCAATACTATACCCACAGTTGATCCAGAGGAAGGCGAAAAACCCCAGCAGAGCATGGTTCAATTTGCTACAGCAGGGAAAAAAATTCCTTCCTGATCCCCCGAGAGATTTTCCCTGGATCAACTAACCTATATATCATATAGACCTATAGATCATACCCTCCACACTCCTCTCCAGTACATAATGGCCACCATCATACCCTCTACAATCCTCTCCAGTACATAATGGCCACCATCATACCCTCCACAATCCTCTCCAGTACATAATGGCCACCATCATACCCTCCACAATCCTCTCCAGTACATAATGGCCACCATCATACCCTCCACAATCCTCTCCAGTACATAATGGCCACCATCATACCCTCCACACTCCTCTCCAGTACATAATGGCCACCATCATACCTTTTACACTACTCTCCAGTACATAATGGCCACCATCATACCCTCTACACTCCTCTCCAGTACATAATGCCCACCATCATACCCTCTACAATCCTCTCCAGTACATAATGGCCACCATCATACCCTCTACATTCCTCTCCAGTACATAATGGCCACCATCATACCCTCTACATTCCTCTCCAGTACATAATGGCCACCATCATACCCTCTACATTACTCTCCCCATCATACCCACCACACTCCTCTTTTGTACATAATGCCCACCATCATACTCTCTGCACTCCTCTCCTGTACATATTGGCCAAAATCATGCCTTCAGCTCTTCTCTTCTGTATGTTATGCCCACCATGGTACCCTTCACACTCCTCTTCTGTACATAATGCCCTCCATCATACCCTCCACACTCCTCTCCTGTACATAATGCCCAGCATCATACCCGCCACACTCCTCTTCTGTACATAATGCCCTCCATCATACCCGCCACACTCCTCTTCTGTACATAATGTCCTCCATCATACCCGCCACACCCCTCTTTTGTACATAATGCCAACCATCATACCCACCACACTCCTCTTTTGTACATAACGCCCACCATCATACTCTCTGCACTACTCTCCTGTACATATTGCCCCAAATCATGCCTTCAGCTCTCCTCTTTTGTATACAATGCCCACCAGCATACCCTCCACACTTCTCTCCTGTACATAATGCCCACCATCATACCCTCCACACTCCTCTCCTGTACATAATGCCCACCATCATACCCTCCACACTCCTCTCCTTTACATAATGCCCACCATCATACCCTCCACACTCCTCTCCCTGAATTGCTTCTTTAGGATCTTTTGCAATATCCTCAACTTTTTCTTGCATGATAAGATTCACCAAAACATTATTGCAATAAAGCTATTATACATTCCTTGATGTTTATTTATGAAAGCCCTTTGAGTGCCTACCGTACCTGCCAATATATAGAATGACTTCTCACCAATAATTTTAATACGTATGTGTTATTAAGACAAATTAAGGCCCATCGCCAAGTTATCAAAGGACAATGGTAGGAAAAACCATGTAATGTCTTAGAGAGTTGGGCCGAACACCCCGCCTTCGGTTTGCGCCAAAACTCTCCAACATTGCAAAAGTTCAGACCTGAACCCCGAACCCCTTTGAAGTCTATGGGACCCAAATTTGAAAAATCAAAAGTGCTAATTTTAAAGGCTTATATGCAAGTTAATGGCCATAAAAAGGGTATGGGGGTCTGTGTACTGCCCTGGGAGACATGTTTAAATACAATTTTTTTTTTTTACAAAAGATCATTTTTTACAGGAGCAGTGATTTTAATGATGCTTAAAGTGAAACAATAAAAATGACAATTCCCTTAAATATAGTGCCTTGGGGGTCCACCCAGTCTGCCTGTAAAGTGGCACATCTGTACCATGTATAGAACCTGCTGCAGCAAAACTGAAATTTATAATGAAAATGACATTTAAATTGCCAGCAATACAATTCCATTGCCGGCAATACAAAAATGTTAAAAATAACGTCATGGGGGTCCGCCCCCAATCCATACCAGGCCCTTCAGGTGTGGTATGGATTTAAAGGGTAATCCCACGCTAAAATAAAAAAAAAAAATGGCGTGGGGCCCCCCCAAAATAAATACCAGACCCTTATCCAAGCATGCAGCCTGGCACGTCAGAAATCGGGAGAAAAGGGTTGGGGAGGCCGGAGAAAGAATCGGTTGGTGCCGGATGACGATGATAGAGATTTCCGGTGACCAGATGGTCACCAGTCATCTCTATGACTGTCGGAGGCGTCATAACGTTGTGCCCGGGTTCCCTGAAGTAAACAAAGCCGCGATCGCGGCTGTCAGCATGGGATCGGTGAATTTTTTTTTTACGTTCTCATGCTTTCCAGCCTGGAGGAGAGATGTGGGGTCTTACTGACGCTGTATCTCGCTATAAAGAGGACCCGTCACTATTACAAGGGATGTTTATATTCCTTGTAATAGGAATAAAAGTGATTAAATTTAAAAAAAAAAAAAGTGTAAAAATAAAAAAAAATAAGCAAAAAAAAAATTAAAAATAAATAATAAATTTAAAACGCCCCTGTCCCCGGTAGCTCACGTTCATATGTAAACGCCATTCAAACAACACATGTGAGGTATCGCCGCGTGCGTTAGAGCGTGTGCAACAATTCTAGCACTAGACCTCCTCTGTAACTCTAAACTGGTAACCTGTAAAAATGTTCAAAGTGTCGCCTATGGAGATTTGTAAGTACCGAAGTTTGGCGCCATTCCACGCAAGCAATTTTAAAGCATGACATGTTTGGTATCTATTTATTTGCCGTAACATCATCTTTCACATTATATAATAAAATTTGGCTAACGTTACTGTTTTGTTGTTTTTTAATTCATGAAACCTTTTTATTTCCCAAAAAAAGGCATTTGAAAAATTTGTGCCAGAGCATCATGGGAAATGTAGTTTCAAAACATCTGGAATGCCAAAGTTCGCCATCACTGCCCTAGGATGTCTGCTAAAAAAAAAACATAATATAATGTTTGGGGGTTCTGAGTAATTTTCTAGCAAAAAAAATATGATTTTTACATGTAGGAGAGAAGTGCCAGAATAGGCCCGGTATTGAAGTGGTTAAGATACCTGTAGGTGTGATTGGTGGGTCACTCAACCAGCATCAGTCAATAAATGAAATATCAGTTTTGGTTGGCATTGCCCTTAAATAAAGGTATCCTTGACTATAATTGCATTGTCCATTAGTGCGCCCTCTGGTGGTCAAGGTCAGGAAGTACGCCTGCTGCCCCCCCAGCAGAAAGCATGTTTATGTGCCACCAGGGTCCGTTCCTCCGCTGGTTTCCAAGGCAACAAGCATTGGCCTGAAACGTGCCGTTTGATTGCTCGAATGTTGGACGTGGAATGTCAGATTAGGCGGCACTTATCACTCTGACATGCAGCATCAAAGCCTCTCTTTTTTTTTCCCCCTACAAACGCAGCGTGATGATTAACTGGAATCAGAAAATATATTCCTAAATGTAATCCATATCGCTGCTCTTCACCTGGAACCCAATCCGTCTGTATTACAGAGTACATTAATATGAGTGACGCTCGCCGTACTGCTTCTTCGCGGTGCTACCGGCGATATAGAAGAAAAATAAAATTATAATAATGGAGGCCTACAGATGTTTGTCAAAACTAGATTTCGGTAAAAAAAATAAAAAATGGAGTGCGGTTGATATTAGCATACAGAAATGTGATCTGAATTATTATATTCCCACTCAATGTAAAGTGTGATAGGAACTAGTATATATATCGGGGTATTCAAACTTCCTTGTGAAATAGCCAATGCCCCCCCCCCCCCCCCGAAAAATGAAGGTACAGTGCTTTGAAAAAGTATTCATACCCCTTGACATTTTCCACATTTTGTCATGTTACAACCAAAAACGTAAATGCATTTTATTGGGATTTGTGAATTAAGTGGCACATAATTGTGAAGTGGAAGGAAAATGATAAATGACCACTGACCACCAATGTAAGGAGCATTCTTCCCACCGACCACCAATGTAAGGGGCATTCTTCCCACTGATCACCAATGTAAGGGGCATTCTTCCCACTGATCACCAATGTAAGGGGCATTCTTCCCACTGATCACCAATGTAAGGGGCATTCTTCATACTGACCACCAATGTAAGAGGTATTCTTCCCACTGATCACCAATGTAAGGGGCATTCTTCCCACCGAACTCCAATGTAAAGGACATTCTTCCCACTGATCACCAATGTAAGGGGCATTCTTCTCACTGACCACCAATGTAAGGGGCATTCTTCTCGCTGACCACCAATGTAAGGGGCATTCTTCCCACTGACCACCAATGTAAGGGGCATTCTTCCCACTGATCACCAATGTAAGGGACATTCTTCCCACTGATCACCAATGTAAGGGGCATTCTTCTCACTGACCACCAATGTAAGGGGCATTCTTCTCACTGACCACCAATGTAAGGGGCATTCTTCCCACTGACCACCAATGTAAGGGGCATTCTTCCCACTGATCACCAATGTAAGGGGCATTCTTCTCACTGATCACCAATGTAAGGGGCATTCTTCCCACTGATCACCAATGTAAGGGGCATTCTTCCCACTGACCACCAATGTAAGGGGCATTCTTCCCACTGACCACCAATGTAAGGGGCATTCTTCCCACTGATCACCAATGTAAGGAGCATTCTTCCCACTGACCACCAATGTAAGGGGCATTCTTCCCACTGATCACCAATGTAAGGGGCATTCTTCTCACTGACCACCAATATAAGGGGCATTCTACCCATTAACCACCAATGTAAGGGGCATTCTTCATACTGACCACCAATGTAAGGTGCATTCTACCCATTAACCACCAATGTAAGGGGCATTCTACCCACTGATCACCAATGTAAGGGGCATTCTGCCCACTGATCACCAATGTAAGGGACATTCTTCCCACTGATCACCAATGTAAGGGGCATTCTTCCCACTGATCACCAATGTAAGGGGCATTCTTCTCACTGACCACCAATGTAAGGGGCATTCTTCCCACTGACCACCAATGTAAGGGGCATTCTTCCCACTGATCACCAATGTAAGGAGCATTCTTCCCACTGACCACCAATGTAAGGGGCATTCTTCCCACTGATCACCAATGTAAGGGGCATTCTTCTCACTGACCACCAATGTAAGGGGCATTCTTCATACTGACCACCAATGTGAGGGGCATTCTTCATACTGACCACCAATATAAGGGGCATTCTACCCATTAACCACCAATGTAAGGGGCATTCTTCATACTGACCACCAATGTAAGGTGCATTCTACCCATTAACCACCAATGTAAGGGGCATTCTACCCATTAACCACCAATGTAAGGGGCATTCTACCCACTGATCACCAATGTAAGGGGCATTCTGCCCACTGATCACCAATGTAAGGGGCATTCTTCCCACTGATCTCCAATGTAAGGGGCATTATTCCCACTGATCACCAATGTAAGGGGCATTCTTCCCACATAACACCAATGTAAGGAGCATTCCTCCTACTGATCACCAATGTAAGAAGGATTCTTCCCATTGTCCCTGAGTGAACTGGTTTTATCAGGGGTTCCCTGAGACCTAAAACATTTATTTCAAGGGGTCCTCTAGGGTAAAAAAAAAAAAAAAGCTGAGAAAGGCTGCTATAGACATAGAAAAGGGCACCAAACTAAAAGGTGAACGAATCCAAGATTCTTTCAGATGTTGTTTAATCCTTCAAAACAACCAACGCGTTTCAGAGCCAACCATAGCCCCCTTTTCGTCAGGTATACAAAATATAGATATAAAACATCATAATAAAATTTAAAAATACACACTTATCTCCAAACGTAAATATCAAAACAAAAAACAAAAACGTCATTTGATAACACAACATGTTCACAATGACATGGAATGGTAAGAATGAAAAAATTAAGTGCACATATTCTATTACATATAACTTTACATAAAACAACTATACATATAAAACAATAATATCCACAACAGCGCTTAAAAGCTTTACTCATAATCTATAGCAAAAAGGCTACACAATGAACCAGTGGAAGTATAGTACTCCATAGTAAAGAGTAAATATCAGAATAGAACTATGTAGCAGCTATGCGTAAAATATTAACATCCTAGCTATGATAGCTGCACATGTAACAAATAAAACAATTACAGTTGCATCAACCTTCAAGCGTAATAATGAATAAATAAATAAATATATATATATATATATATATATATATATATATATATATAAATTATTATTATTATTATATTATAGCATTTCCTTGCTGTTGTGTATATTATTGTTTTGTACATATAATTGTTTTTATATATTTTTATATATGCTTTTAATTGCGGTTCATTATTTTATTCTTATACGTGCCATTTAATCTTTTTTATGTAATTTTTCCATGTTGTGTTACGTAATGACACGCTTTGTTTTTACATAACATTTGAGTTGATATTGAACCCCTTGCTGCCACCTCCTGCCGGTCCTTTAAAGCGGAACTAAATGGTCATTTTTTTTTTTTTTGTATGAATAAATGTTGAAGTCCCAGTGCCTCTTCTTTACCGGTAGCTCATGTCTCTATCACTCTGCTTTCTCCTTCTATTAGCCTGCCCCTTTTTAGCCCATTAAGTGTACATTACACCTGAATGACTCCTTTTTCTGCTTCTCCTTCTCCCAGTTTGAGCTCTGCAGTGCAGGGATTGCAAATTCAGGTACTTACACTGTTTTCATTTACAAAAATACATGCAATGATCTTGCTCCATACAGAGCCCATTTGTGCCTTCTATATGTGCCTGGAGTTCAGTTTTAAGAAGGGTCGATCATAAGCAGAGGCATAACTAGAACCTTCATGGCCCCCCTGAAGGTTCTAGCAACAAACCATGAAGGGCCCCCCCTTCAATTCAAGCCCTGGGCTTCCAGTTCAGGGAGGGCATCCATGAATAAGCTCCCAGAACCCTGCCTCCCGTGTGCCCCCTGGGGAGTGCATCCATCACGCTCTGTGACTGCTGTTACCTTCGGGTACAGCTAAACACAGATCACGGTAAAGGGCCAATCGCAGCGGCCCTTTACCATGTGATCAGCTGATCACATGTAAACAGACTTGCCGGTTATCGGCAGTCCTTTCTTTCCATGCTGTGTCTGTGTGAGGAAAGGAGAGCTATTACCGGGCAAGACTGTTAGTACATTGTTTACACTGATAATCAGGGCAATGATCTACAACAGTGCAGCCCCATCAATGCCAATCAATGCAGCCTATCACTGCCACCTATCAATGCTGCCTATCAATTGCCCATCAGTGCCACCTATCAGTCCTCATCAATGCTGCCTATCAATTGCCCATCAGTGCCACCTATCAGTGCTCATCAATGACCCTATCAGTGCCCTTTAGTGCTGCCCATTAGTGCCTCCTCATCAGGACTCTGAGCTGACAGCGTCTCTCTCATACAGCCCGGAGCCTGCACTGACAGTTCCCCTTCCCTCGCATGGATGGGAGAGTAGAGAGCGCATCTGCTCCTTTACTCCAGAGCAAAGACTGAGGTTCCCTGTGTAATAGGCATGGACAAGGTAAATAGTCCCATGGAAGAGGTGAAAGATGATCAAAATGGCTAAGGAAGTTGATAGAAGGGTTGGACTAGAAAAAACAGAGAAGATGGGATCGGCAATCGCCAAGAGCACCCAAGCCTGTTCTGCAAGACCATCAGAGCGAGCCTCCCACAGGAAAGACCCCATCCCCATCCCCATCCCAATCTCTTCAAACTTCTGCAATGAATAACTCAAAGTTTTCCATATATGTTTGCTAATCACTGAAGAGAAAGAGAAGGGAAGGGGACCGTCCCAACATGACCACCCCACTGAGGACTTTACCACCATGGGTGTAAATTCGATTAACACACTATACATAGAACACTACACCGCTCCAACATGACCCAACCACGATCATTCTCATACATTTATTTCACTTATACAGAAACGACACCACACATGACCGTCTCCTCCCGCCCCTCTCCTCCTGTGTGTGCACTGCGGGAAGTGTGAAGCCCAGCAGCTAAATGATTCAATTCAGCTGCTTAGCTTCACACTTCCCATGGTGCACACAAGAGGGCGGCGGGAGGAGAAGGAGCAGATCCTCTCTCTCCTCTCCCATCCGTGTGGTGGAGGATGGAGGGGGAACGGTCAGGCTATCGGCTGTATGAGAGAGACGCTCTTAGCTCAGAGCAAGTAAAACCTTTGCAACCCCGGTAGTTCCGCCACTGATCATAAGGCATTTCTGAAACCAACTATTGAGCCAGATAGTGAGTGGAGCCAAAAAAATAATCATTATAGTATCCACTTTGCATTGTGCCACAATAAAAAATAATAATAATCTGGTCATCAGCATGTGGCCACCATTGCCGCCGCAGGTCCATTCATTTTAATAGTTTCTTGTAGTTTTCTGCTATTGGGGGCATTTTACAGCCAGGCATAAGGAAGCCATGCTCTTCAGCATCCAGCATGTGTATCCACTAACCTTTATTTTACTCCAGAGCACAGACTGAGGTTCACTTGTACTAGGCAGGCAGTATTAGTCATGGAAAGGGAAAGATGAATCAAATGGCTAAGGAAGTTGTAGAAGGGTGGGAGCTAGAAAAACAAGAAGAGGGGAGTACTTTCCTAGAGGCACCCAAGCCTGTTCTGCAGACCAGCAGAGCGTGCCTCCCACAGGAAAGTCCCATCCCCATCCCATCCCAATCTCTTCAACTCTGCAATGAATAACTCAAAGTTTCCATAATATGTTGCTAAACACTGAAGAGAAGAGGGAAGGGGAAGGGGAAGAAAAAAGAAGCTACACCCCCATCATGACCCACCACCGGACATGATCATAATACAATTATATTACACTCTATACATAGAACACTACACCTCCAACATGACCATCATACAATTCTATTACACTCTATACATAGAACACTACACCCCCAACATGACCCACCACTGGGCATGACCACCATGTAATTCTATTACACTCTATACATAGAACACTACACCTCCAACATGACCAACCACCGGACATGGTCATCATACAATTCTATTACACTCTATACATAGAACACTACACCCCCAACATGACCGACCACTGGACATGACCACCATGCAATTCTATTACACTCTATACATAGAACACTACTCCCCCAACATGGCCCACCACTGGACATGGTCATCATACAATTCTATTACACTATATACATAGAACACTACACCCCCAACATGACCCACCACTGGACATGGTCATCATACAATTCTATTACACTCTAGTGACTCTAACATAGAACACTACACCCCCAACATAACCCACCACTGGACATGACCACCATGCAATTCTATTACACTCTATACATAGAACACTACACCCCCAACATGGCCCACCACTGGACATGATCATAATACAATTCTATTACACTCTATACATAGAACACTACACCTCCAATGTGCAACATGGCAAATGTTAAAGAGATGTAGCGCCCTGGGGTTTAGTCAGGGAGCTCCCCACAAATTTACTTGCCAGGAGTAGTTACCCTGGTCAATTGCTAGAGATCCACTGATTTCTCCCTAAGTTTGGCCTGGTTGCAGTTTTCTCTTCTACCACTAGGTGGCCGGGTACTTGGTGGTACTAGATACGAGAAGGGCAACCCAAGGTCAGGTTATGGTTATATGGGGTATCTCAGCCAATGGGCAGGGGTTTTCTTAAATCCCTTGGCCTGCTGAGAGAATCTATATATTCGGGTGAGGTCATGTGATCTGTGCCACCAGGACGGCTGTCTGGGTGGGCGTGTGTCGTACGCCCCGGGCTGCTAGGTTGGAGATTGGGCCCATTGGGGCATCTGGCTGCCAGGCTGTGTGAGGGCCTATCCAGAAGTAAGAGGGCAGCGTATGGTTGGGATTGCGGCTTGCAGTCCAGCCAGAAGTGACGGTTCTGCCGGCCGGAGAACCTGTCAGTGGTCGGAGGTAGAAGGGAAGCTGTCGCCACTAAGGGATCAACGACCTTATTACCAGGGACCACAGTGAGTAACTGAAGCAAGTACCAGAGCAGCATGCTCACCGAACGGGCGCCGTGGAGAATCGGGAAACTTCAGGCGGCGATCAAGTCAGGGACCAAACTAACGGAGGTGACGCTTGCTGAGCAGCCTTGTGAGTCAAGCCAGGGACCAAGACGGTTAGCAGGGGTGAAGCTTGAGAAGTATCTGGAGTGCCAAGCTAGGGACCCAGCAGGGAAGCATGGGTGACGCGTGAGGGAGATACCACCGCAAAGCTTTGAGGAGCTCCAGGGACTCAGAGTCAGTGAATCAGAGGGTCCAGTGAGAGACCGCAAGCTCAAGGGGCCCGAAGAACTACAAGTATAAGTTGTAGTGAAGCTGAGCGGACTGTTACGATTTGAGTTAGGAACTGTTAAAGACTGTTGCCATAGGAGACAACAATCCTGCACGTGCAGATGTGGTGCCTTGCTGGGGCCTTTCCCTGTACGGCTGTCTTCCTATTGAAGTCTCAGAGTCGGCCAATTGAAATTGCAGCAGCTTATGGGTGTCCTGGCCCTAACCCTCTTTCCCTCACAAAATATAAAAAGGACTGATAGGAGAAATAAAACCTCTTTTACATCCAAGAAGTGTCTGGTGCCCAATAACTTTATCCACCTTGCACCCACTATGCCTCACAACCCACCACATACAGAAACATGTCACCTATCTTTGGCCCTGAAGGTTCTCATTAGACTGGAATAGGCTATAGACTTTGCTACAGAACTATAATTGGATGGATTAAAAGAATATTTTTTTCCTTTTATTTTCATAGAATTCTCAACCTACTTACCCGTTTTCAGCTGAGCCTTTCTATTCATTCCTTAGGGTGTGTCGAGACTATTCTAATAGCTGGGATTCAAAACATTGTTTGAATTCTCTAGACTGTCGTGTGTAAATATTACACAATCAGGCAAAGAGCAATGGAGCGCCGTATCGTTACATGAAAGCAGGAATGGTTAAAAATTACTAATATGAGGAGCATTGTTCCTATTGAGCCCTAATGATTTAGTAAGGGTTCCTCGAGACATGAAAATTATTTTTGGGGTTCCTCTAGACTTAAAAGAGAAAGCCTGAGAAAGCTTGCCCTAAAGGAACCCAACAAAAAAAAATTCATGTCTTGAAGAACCCTTACTAAAACCAAATCAGTAGGGCTCAATAGGAACAATGCTCCTTATATTGGTGGTCAATAGGAAGAATGTCCCCCTTAAAGTGGTGTTCAGAATGCCACCCTTAAAGGTAGCTAAAAAGATATTTTGTGTCATGCTGCTGGCTTTGTGATGCTGAACCTTGAACTCTCTTGGCATCATCAAATAGGTGGTCCATCAGCCACACCTCAAGGAACCCCTAGCAACTTCTGGAGGAACCCCATGGTTCCACGGAACCCTGGTTGAGAATGGATGGTCTAAGAGAAGAAAACCCTCACATTGTAGAAATTTTCTTTTCCTTTCTTTATTTCTTGTGTCTCTAGGACAAAATTGAAGGAAAATCTCTTCAATTGGACAGAGAAGAAAATATAATAACCCAATAGGGTTTTAAACCATTTTCAGGTCCATCCAAAAATTTGCTTTACATACACATGAACTCTTTGTTCCATAATCTTCCTCCTGCTGGTATAGAGTTGTGGAGATGATTTTGATTTGACTCTTTGGACGGTTATCAGCTGGGTTTTTATACAGATGTGAATTGATTGAATTTGGACTAGCATCAGTAGACAAAAGTCACTTAAACTATAGCTACACCCAATCACTAAGCATAAGTGTTAAAGTGCAATTCCAGGCTACTTTTTATCAAAAGGTCTACCAGTTATCAAACAAAAGCCAAATTTCATGTTGCTAACTTATTAGAGAAAATAATGGGTGTGATACTGTGAAGCTGATAGTTGGACAGAGACATAATGCCAATGTCTTACACTTTATCCATAAAACCCTATATCCTCAACATGGCCGACCACTCAGCACGATCAGAATACAATTCCATTGCACTCTATACATAGAACACTACATCTCCAACATGGACATGATCATCATACAATTCTATTACACTCTATACATAGAACACTATATCTAGCATTTATACTACATGGCACCATTTTGAGATCATTTTAATTTGAAGCAATAAAATTGTTGTTTTGAGCTCAGTGACTTTTGGTGTGTGGGTAGGTGCAGCCCCGTTCATAGTATCTATTACACTCTATACATAAAACACTACAACCTCAACATGACCGACCACTCAACATGAACATAATACAACTGTATTCATTCTATACACGGAACACTACATCTCCAGCATAATTGACCACTTAACGTGATCATTATACAATTCTTTGACATTCTATACATTACATCTCCACCATAACTGACCACTGGATATGATCGTAATACACTTCTATTACACACTATATATAGAACACTACACCCCCAACATGACCAACCACTGGACATGATCATACTACAATTCTATTACACTCTATACGTAGAACACTACATCCCCAACATGACCCACCACTGGACATGACCACCATACAATTCTATTACACTATATACGTAGGACTCTTCCCCTCAAACATGACCCACCACTGGACATGACCACCATACAATTCTATTACACTATATACGTAGAACACTACATCCCCAACATGACCCACCACTGGACATGATCATAATACAACTCTATTACACTCCATACATAGAGCACTCCACCCCCAACATGACCCACCACTGGACATTACCACAATATAATTCTAATACACCCTATACATAGAGCACTCCACCCCCAACATGACCCACCACTGGACATTACCACAATATAATTCTAATACACCCTATACATAGAACACTACACCCCCCAACATGACCCACCACTGGAAATGACCACCATACAATTCTAATACACCCTATACATAGAACACTACACCCCCCAACATGACCCACCACTGGACATAATCATCATACAATTCTAATACACCCTATATATAGAACACTATACCCCCAACATGACTGACCACTGAACATGATCATAATACAACTCTATTACACTCCATACATAGAACACTACACCCCCCAACATGACCCACCACTGGACATGACCACCATACAATTCTAATACACCCTATATATAGAACACTACACCTCCAACATGACCCACCACTGGCCATGATCATAATACAATTCTATTACACTATATACATATAACACTAAACCTCCAACATGACCAACCACTGGACATGATCATAATAAAAATGTTATTACACTCTATACATGGAACAACAAACCTCCAACCTACCACTGGACATGATCATCATAAAGTTCTACTGCTTTATTATGCAGACCAGGGTCACTCAACCCAGAATATCAAGCACATACTATGAGCATCATGGCTTGTCATGGTCCAGCGTCACCAGTCCACCCTTCATTCACAGTATACTGGTGCACACAGGCTGACAATGCTGCTGCTAATTGCCAGATAGTGACTTAGTGTTGTCAGCCTATAGCTGGAAGAGCTGTAACTCTCTCCAAGTAATAAACTTCGCAACAGATTCACAATTGTTTTGCTTAATAAAACTGTACAGAGCAGAGGTAGGGGTTGCACTAGGATGCACATATGTTGACTGGAGGAGAGAACAGAGCGAGCGTTGACACGTGGTCACATCCCCTTAAGTACCTCATATATAATAACCATTCAACCTACTAAGGGAAGAATCTCTACTTAAGAAAATTAACCACACTATGTAAAAAAAAACAAAAAAAAAACAAAAGAATTTGTGCAGAAATTCACAGAAATTGCACAAATATATGTAAGTCACACACAAACATCGAACAAAAAAATTGGCCAAAACCAGAGGAAGGTACGAGTTTTACAAAATGCAGAAAAGATATAAAGTATGAATTGGAGACGATGAAACCAAGACATCAACAAGGTATCATATAGATCTCCACAGAGATACCTATATGGCCCTTGATTCTGTGCATATGTTCACATTTACGTGTACTTGTGTTGCATTTTATTGGCCCCGTGGACCACCCTCTCAGTCTGAGCAGTACTGACAACATAGAACATTGTTTTGACAGTTTATTGCCCCAAGAATGGTGTTGAAGCTCACTTTTGTAGGTATTTTATATTTGGTACCAATAAGATATGTATATTAATTTACCCAGTGTCTCGTGTCTACCTTCCCCACCATCTCTTCATCATTTGACAATTCTGAAAGAGCCATATGCTAGTTCCCTTGATGAGCACAGTTGTTCCTAATGCTATATGTTTGTTTCCCTGTTGAGCACAGTGGTTCCTAGTGCCGTATGTTTGTTCCCCTGGTGAGCAAAGTTGTTCCTAGTGCCGTATGTTTGTTCCCCTGGTGAGCAAAGTTGTTCCTAGTGCCTTATGTTTGTTCCCCTGGTGAGCACAGTGGTTCCCAGGGCTGTATGTTTGTTCCCCTGGTGAGCACAGTGGTTCCCAGGGCTGTATGTTTGTTCCCCTGGTACGCACCATGATTCCTAGTGGTGTATGTTTTTCCCCTGGTACACACAGTGGTTTCTAGTGCCATATTTTTTTTGCCCTGGTGCGCACAGTAGTGGTTCCCAGGGCTGTATGTTTGTTCCCCTGGTGCGCACCATGGTTCCTAGTGGCGTATGCCTTTTCTCCTGGTGAGCACAGTGGTTCCCAGGGCTGTATGTTTGTTCCCCTGGTGAGCCTAGTGGTTCCTAGAGCTGTATGTGTATTCCCGTGGCGTGCACAGTGGGTCCCAGGGCTGTATGTTTGTTCCCCTGGTGAGCACCATGGTTCCTCTTGGCGTATGTTTTTGCCCCTGGTTCACACATTGGTTCCCAGCACTGCATGCTTGTTCCCCTGGTGCACACGACTTTGGACATCAAAGTCACATGACAAGTCATACCCCTGTTTTTTTCAATGATAACCATTCATTTATGTACGACTTAACCCCTTGCCGATCAGGGATTTTCTGGCACTTTTCGTTTACAGGTTTAAATCAGTATTTTTTGCTAGAAAATTACTTATAACCCCCAAACATTATATGTCACATATATATATATATATATATATATATATATATATATATATATATATATATGATTTTTTTTTTTTTTAGCAGAGACCCTAAGGAATAAAATGGCGATTGTTGCAAAACACAATATATACCCCAGTTTTGTTTGTAAAATGTGAAAGATGATGTTACGCCGAGTAAAAAGATACGTAACAAGTCACACTTTAAAATTACGCACGCTCCTGGAATAGCGACAAACTATAGTGCGTAAAAATCTCCATAGGTGACGTTTTAAAATGCCTTAACAGGTTACCTGTTTAGAGTTACAGAGGAGGTCTATCACTAGAATTATTGCTCTCACTCTAACGTTTGCGGCAGTACCTCAAATGTGTGGTGCGAACACCGTTTACATATGTGTGCGCGACTTAAGTATGCGTTCGCTTCTGCCCGCTAGCATGGCGAGAATGGGGCGCTTTACTCTTTTTTTTACTTTTTTTTTTATCTTTACACTGTCCCTTTAATTTTTTATAATCACTTTTATTCCTATTACAAGGAATGTAAATATCCCTTATATATTATAATAGTTATAAGGATGAAAGGTCCTCTTTATGGAAATATCTGGTGTAAAAAAAAACTTTACCTTTAAAAGCAAAAGATCAAAAAAAAAATTTTTTTGATCTTTTGCTTTAAAAGAACAAAATTGTTCAGTTCCACCCTAGCCTGGAAGTGACATCAGTCATGATGTCGCTCCGGTCCTACAAGGCCATAGAGACGACCAAAGAGTAGATAGTCTTTGATCGCCTCTATGGCCTTGGAGGACTGGATGTTACTTAAGGTCCAGGGTTGAAGTCTGGGGCCAGTCGGCGGCACTGTTGGATCATTTCTCAGGTGAGAAACACCGGCGAGCGGCAGGAGGGGGTGGCTCGGAACAGGGTTCAACTTCAGCCATAACCCCCGGTAAACCATTTCAAAGACGCAACATATCAATACGTATTGTGGTCTTAGTTCATCCACTACTTTGGTCTGACTTGGGGGCCATAGACTTCAACGTTAACCCTCAAAAGTTGCATGACAGTCGTACCTGTATTTTTTACATGCAACAGTGGGTCAGACTTTGCAGAGGGACAACAAGTCACATCCAAGTCGCACCCATCCAAAGTTGCATCAAGTTGCACCCCAAAGTCGTGCAACTTTGGAGTCATACAAGTGTGAAAGGAGCCTAAGGGGAAATATGATATATACAGTATACAGTTACTAGACAAGCAGTTCTGTAATTCATTCTTATTAACACTGACCTTTAGTAAATCTGTAAAACTGGCACATTGCTGCAGTATTGCAGCCCGGGGGCACCATGTTCACCGTCGAGTGAAAGAATGTCTCAAGAAATCTCATTTCCTTTTGTTCCCTTTAAGTGAAATGCACTTAAAGAGGTATTTAACACTTGCTGACCAGGCCTTTTCTGGAACTTTTTCTTTACAAGTTTAAATCTGTATTTTTTGCTAGAAAATTACTTAGAACCCCCAAACATTATATATATTTTTAGCAGAGACCCTAGAGAATAAAATTATGATAGTTGCAATATTTTATTACAACAGTCTTTGCGCAGCGGTATTTCAAATGCAATTTTTTGGGAAAAAATACATAAAAAAATAAAAAAAACACAATATTTACCCCAATTTTTTTGTATACTGTGAAAGATGATGTTACACCGAAGAAATAGATACCCAACATGTCATGCTTTAAAATTGCACGCGCTTGTGGAATGGCGACAAACTACGCTACATAAAAAAATCTCCCATGGGCGACATTTTAAAAATGTATACAGGTTACCTGTTTAGAATTAGAGAGGAGGTCTTGCACTAGAATTATTGCGCTCCCTCTAACGTTGGCAGCTATACCTTTTTTTTTTCTTATTTTACTTTTTATTTTTACACTGTCTTTTAATATATTTTTTTTTTTTTAGCACTTTTATTCCTATTACAAGGAACATAAACACCTCTTGTAAAAGAAGTAAGGATGGAAGGTCCTCTTTATGGATGCGTTACATGTGTGGTTTGAACACCGTTTATATAAGCAGGCGCAACTTGAGTATGTGTTCATTTTTGTGCGCGAGAGCGGAAGGATGGGGGCATTTTAAAAGCAAAAAAAAAAATCATATTTTACTTTTTACAACTAAATTAATTTTTTTAGCCCTTTTATTTCTATTACAAGGAACGTAAACACCCCTTGTAAAAGAAATAAGGATGGAAATTCCTCTTTATGGATGTGTAACATGTGTGGTTTGAACACCGCTTACATATGCTTGCGCAATTTACGTATATATATGTTCACTTCTGCGCGTGAGCACAGAGGGCTGGGGCGCTTTAATATTTTTTTTTTATTATTATTTATTTAACTTTTTATTTTTACACTGTCCCTTTTATTTATTTTTATTTTTTTCTATCACTTGTATTCCTATTACAAGAAATGTAAACATCCCTTGTATCAAAAATAAGGATGACAGGACCTCCTTATTTAGAGATCTGGGGTCAAAAAGACCTCAAATCTCTCCTTTACATTAAAAAGCAAAAGATAAAAAATAAAAAATGTGCTTAAAAAAAAAAATAATAAAAAGATTTACTATGGTTCGGGAACTGGAAGTGACGTCAGACATCGCTCCGATCCTCCAAGGGCATAGAGATGAGCGGCGGCCATCTTGGCCTCACTCTTTTCCATACCCAGCTCCCGCCAGTGTCAGATCGCTCCCGGGCTTTACTGATGGGTCAGGTAAGCCCAGGAACAACTGGGAGGCCCCCTGCTTTAACGGGTTTAGTAACGCTTTAAGAATTGGTAAGCTGCCATATATTACATTTATGGTTTTGGGTTTAATATCACTTTAAGATTACGGTTTGGTTTGCATCTACAGGTGTGACCAGGCGCAGCGCGTTTTTGCGCATTTTTCACACGTTCCCATTTGCCGCATGTAGAGTAGCCCATTCATTGCAACGACCTGTCCTACACGGAAAAAATGCAGAAAAGAAGTCCCAGACTCTTTTCCAAAAAATGTGGTTTGGCATGCGTGAAACTGCAGCACGTTCAACAATTAATGACACCGCGGCCCATCTGCTAAACGGCAGCGCATTTTGGGAAAGTGCACTATTTTGCGCACGTTCCCAACAGTCAGAGGTCTGAACCTACAGTATACTATAAGTCAATCAGTGACCTCTACTTTTCTGAATGTGATATCTTTTTCACTCCATAAGTTTATACCGCAAAGCTGTCAGCGCTGAAAATTTGTGCGTCAAAATTTCCAGCGCCACAATGATATTACGGATTTTTAAGAGACACAGACCAAGGTACACTATATTACCAAAAGTATTGGGACGCCTGCCTTTACACGCATATGAATTTTAATGGCATCCCTGTCTTATGCCGCGTACACATGATCGGAATTTCAACAAGCAAAAGACCGATGAGAGCTTTTCGTCGGAAAATGCGACCGTGTGTATGCTCCATCAGACTTTTGCTGGCGGAATTTCTGCCAGTAAAAGTTTGAGAGCATGTTCTCAATTTTTCCAACGGAAAAAGTTTTGATCGGAAATTCCGATCGTCTATACCAATTCCGACACGCAAAATTCCTACGCATGCTCGGAAACAATTCGACGCATGCTCGGAAGTCTTGAGCTTCATTTTCTCGGCTCGTCATAGTGTTGTACGTCACCGCGTTCTTGACGGTCGAAAGTTTGGCGAACTTTTGTGTGACCGTGTTTATGCAAGACAAGCTTTTCCGACGGAAAATCCGCTCGTGTGTATGGGGCATTAGTCTGTAGGGTTCAATATTAAGTTGGCCCACCCTTTGCACCTATAACAGCTTCAACTCTTCTTGGAAGGCCGTCTACAAGGTTTAGGAGTGTGTCTATGGGAATGTTTGACCATTCTTCCAGAAGCGCATTTGTGAGGTCAGACACTGATGTTGGGCAAGAAGGCCTGGCTCACAGTCTCCACTCCAATTCATCCCAAAGGTGTTCTATTGGGTTGAGGTCAGAACAGTCAAGTTCCTCCACCCCAAACTCGCTCATCCATGTGTTTATGGACCTTGCTTTTTGAACTGGTCCAAATTATTTGGTGGAGGGGGGATTATGGTGGGGGGTTGTTTTTCAGGGTTTGGGCTTGGCCCCTTAGTTCCAGTGAAGGGAACTCTTAAGGCGTCAGCATACCAAGACATATTGGACAATTTCATGCTCCCAACTTTGTGGGAACTGTTTGGGGATGGCCCCTTCCTGTTCCAACATGACTGCGCAACAGGGCACAAATTAAGGTCCATAAAGACATGGATGAGCGACTTTGGGGTGGAGGAACTTGACTGGCCTGCACGGAGTCCTGATCTCAACCCGATAGAACACCTTTGGGATGAATTAAAGCGGAGACTGCAAACCAGGCCTTCTCGTCCAACATGTGCCTGACCTCACAAATGTGCTTCTGGAAGAATGGTCAAACATTCCCATAGACACACCCCTACACCTTGTGGACAGCCTTCCCAGAAGAGTTGAAGCTGTTATAGCTGCAGAGGGTGGACCAACCCAATAATGAACCCTACGGACTAAGACTTCTCGTCCAACATCAGTGCCGGACCTCACAAATTCTGGAAGACTGGTCAAACATTGCCACAAACACACTCCTAAACCTTGTGGACAGCATTCCCAGAAGATTCAAAGCTGTTATAGCTGCAAAGGGTGGGCCAACTCAATATTGAACCCTACGGACTAAGATTGGGATGCCATTAAAGTTCATACTTTTGGTAATATAGTTTATGTTCCCTCTGCATATGAATGATGTTATCTTCATGGTGTCAGTATTGCTGAGTGTGACAGGTTCGGTGCTCATCACAACGCAGTGCAATACTATTACCTGTGGGAGCGCGAGCGCGCAGACGCCCTAACCTATAATAAACTCTGGTTCATCCAGGGTCTCCTCCTTCCAGTAAAGAGCAGTAACCGTATTATGCATTTCTCCCTATAATTTGATTCTACAAATGATGTGCTCATGCCATATTTATTATATAGACTTAAAGCTTTTATCTCCCACATACAAAAGCCAAACCTCATTTGCTTGACTGCTTGGTTATTGAAAGGTAATATATACATATTTAATACCCTCTATACTCTCACGTAATCTATATTTCATGCCGATAATACATTTCTGCATTTACTTACTTGAAAACTACAATTTACATTGAAAAAAGCATGAGTAGAACTTTAAATTTTGGATAGAGTAATGGGGGGGGGGGGGGGGGGGGGGTCAGGATTTTTTTGTTGCCATCTATGTCCCATTGGAGTGATTTTCCGTCACTTACTGTCCCATTGGAAGATTTCCCTCTATTCCTGTTCTGGTGACAACCCAAGATTTGGCATTCACTTTCACTCTCGCTGATAATGCTAAACAGGACAAATAGAGAGGGTGCCTTTCCCTAAATGGGGGCACAGACAGCAGTAAAAACCTGACAGGTGTTCTAATCCCTCTCCACGCTATGCAAAACTAAAAAAATAAAAGGTTTGCCTTTAGTTATATTTTAAAGTTCTGGTGCCCAACCTGTGAGTGCCTTCACTTCTTTCTTTATTAATTACAACATACTACACTATGTGGGTTGCTTATGTAGTGGTGACACTTTTACAAGGTGTCCGCTATATGTGAAAATGTAGTTTCCCCTCAGAACAGTAATGGGGTTCTGAGGGTTAATTGTGCAGGTTTACTTTGGCATCAGTTTGGCTGGGCTGTACTAGGGTTCTGCCTGGTCATGGGTACAGTGAGGTACACATGACAGCAGAGGCGGCTCTCTAATTAGGCGAATGCCTAAGGCCTCGCACTCACAGGGGCCTCGCGGCCTCCTAATTTGTCTGTGCTCAATCACTGATTCTCTCTATCCCCCCCTCTTTATCTCACCCTCTTTTCTGTGTGCTTGTATTTTTTTTCCTATTACGGGTGTGAGTGGGGCCTCATGTGTAAGTTTCGCCTAAGGCCTCACAAAGCCTAGAGCCGCCTCTGCATGACAGGCCCAGAACCAGGCCTGGTTGGATGTTTTGAGTATCAGTCTTCCCCGGAGCCAATCAGTGAGTGCGTCTTGTCCCGCTGTGCAATCTGGGGAAGGGTACTTAAGGTGCTGGAGTCACGTGTTCGGCCGTAGCTGCCTGTTACTGAATCCGGACCAGGGTAGCCCCGCGAGGGGTCCCGGGCCCGGGAGTGTTTGCCGTCCCGCAACATGGTCAGTTTGACTAGCCCCACAGACCCGCATGGTCTGGGGGCGAGGATCCATCTGTTCCCGAGTCTCGGAACCGGCTGGTCTGAGGCGCAGCAACTGAGGGAGGATTCAAGGCGTCTGGGTGCGCTCTCAATCTTGGAGGGGCACCGCAGCTCGTGTAAGCGACCGGGCGAGGACTCTTCGGAGGAGGGCCAACAAGCTGCCATCCCAAGAAGTGCCTGGTTGCTGGGTTGTTATGGACACTAACGAATCCACAGTTTCCCAGTACTGCCAAGGAGACAGAGAAAGTTCCAGGTACTGAGAAAAGGTTCCTATTCACTTTCGGTTGAAAGTTTATTCAGTGTCAGAGACTTTACAAGTTTCCGGACCAAAGTGTTGACTGCCATAATCTCTGGGTAGATTTGTTCAGCATTGAAGTGCCCAGCTGCGAGTGGCTACTCTCTGGGTTTTTGTTAGAGACATTTTAATTGACAGCAGTTCAAGGTGCCTGAGTTTCCTCATCCTTACCCTCTGTTCCTATTCGAGACTGTGTTTGTTGGATGTTACCCCTGCAAATAAAAACCTTCTAAAAAGGACTTTTATGGTGTCAGCATCCGAAGTTGTTGGGTACTAACCCCTGAACCCCTGGACATGGATTAACAAGCCAAGCGGAGGTAACTGGTAAGCCCAAAAGTCAAGGCCGCCCCATCGAGGGTTATGGCCGCTACACTTATCTGATTGATCTCTGCTCTTTCCTTACTCTACCCAAAACAAAACATTAGCCTTGGCTTGAGCTCCACTTTAACAGCGCTCTTTACGATTCAGAGTTCAAACGCCGATTTCCAGGTTCTTCTAAATGCTTTACAGCAGACGCCTGGCTACACAAGCCTTACACTTATATCTTTGTTCAGAATGTTTATGACCAATGATTACACAATTCACAACTTTCCTCCAAAAACCTTCTGTGACATTTTGATTTCCCAATATTGACCATGTGCATCATCAAATTGAGCCATACTTGTTAATCTTACAGCCCACACGTAGTCCTGACAGAAACACCAGGAATGAATGTCATTTATAGTCTCAGTTCTGGTCAGGGATGGGGGCGTCTGTGACCTGTAAGTTTTTTGGAATGACTGTATGTCTACACAAAAAGAAACTCCCTAAAGTTTGCTTGTTACAGGGGAACTCCCTTCATAACAGACTGTTTCTTCTTTATCATTGAAAAAAACAGCGTGTACCAGTGGTGTAACTAGAACCTTCAGGGCCCCGGTGCAAGAAACCATGAAGGGCCCCCCTGAACCCCAGCCGAGGCCCTTCTCTCCGAGTCCGGTGGTGGAACTCCAGGGCTCGGTCACAGGTATGACTTTTGTGAGCCCTGTAGTTCCACCACTGGTATCAGCAGTTTTTTTTATTATTTTTTTTTACAATTTTTTAGGAGAGATATCAGAGGTCTAAACAGACCTATGATGTTACACCTTTGAGACAAAGAGGAAGGGAAAGGGAAATTGGGTCCCTGTCCTCTTGGGAGAAGTGGGCCCTGTCCCCAGGAGAGATTGGGTCCTTGTCCTTAGGGGAGATGGGGTCCCTGTCCCCACATATGTAGAAGTCCCTGTCCCTAAGGGAAATGGGGTGCCTGTCCTCTGGGGAGAAGTGGGCCCTGTCCCCAGAGGAGATGGGGTCCTTGTCCCCAAGGGAAATGGGGTCCCTGTCCTTTAGGGAGAACTGGGCCCTGTCCCCAGGGGAGATGGGGTCCCTGTCCTTAGGGGACATATCTTCCAGAAAGACCTGTCAACATCTGTGTATGATGGGGAGGAGGGGGGGTGCTGGCAGACAAGCCTGCAGTGTCCTTTGGGGAGCCGACTCTCATAGGGCTGCACTGCGTCTGTGTGCTTAAAGTTTGTTTGCCCGGGAGAAGCATGCAGTGCAGTGTGAGCCGGCCTTAGGGGGCGGGACTCTGGCTGGGGAGGACAGACACCGACTGAGCAGCACTGCATGGAGCAGGAGAGGGGGACCCGGAGGAGCGGCAGAGGACACAGGTTGTGTGGGGAATGCACAACTAAAGAGCAGCCAGTGCGATAGTCGAGCATGGAGCTCTGCTAGTCACCCCCCACCTCCAGCCACCCGTGCGCCCGGTGCCTAACCGCCTATGCTGCCACCGGCCATATGTAGAGGGGGCCACATGGGCCCCTTGCAGCACAGGGCCCGGTTGCGCTCGCGACTGCTGCCCCCCCCCTGCACCCCCTGGTGTGTACAAAGGGGATGGATGTGTCTGATGCCCATGTCAAGCAATTTGATTTCAAGTTCGTTTGTAGAATGCAAGGAAACTCCTTGTGGGGGCTTTGGTAAACCCCTCCGCTTTCTTCACCTTTTGTTACCGTATATAGGTTTGGTTGTTTACGAGTTTCAAATGTTAATTTGTCTAGAGCAGCCTTTCCCAACCATGGTTACCTGAGCTGGATCAGACTAATCTAATGCATGATGGTACCTGCGTTGTCCTGGGGCTTCCTCCAGAGTATGCTGGGGGTTCCTTCAGTTAGATCAGACTGATCTACTGCATGATGGTACCTGCATAGTTCTGGGGCTTTCTCCAGAGGTTGCTGGGGGGTTCTTGAGCTGGATCAAACTGATCTACTGCATGATTGGACCTGCATAGCCATGGGGCTTCCTCCAGAGGTTATTGGGGGCTCCTTGAGTTGGATGAGACTGATCTACTGTATGATGGTACCTCCTTTTTCAGGGGGTTCCTCCAGAGGTTCCTGGGGGTTCCTTGAGCTGGATCAAACAGATCTACTGCATGATGGTACCTACATAGTTCTGGAGCTTCCTCCAGAGGTTCCTGGGGATTCCTTGAGCTGGATCAGACTGATTTACTGCATGATGGTACCTTCATAGTTCAGGAGCTTCCTCCAAAGGTTGCAGGGGTTTCCTTGAGCTGAATCAGACTGATCTACTGCATGGTGGTACCTACATAGTTCTAGGGCTCCCCCCAGAGGCTGCTGGGTGTTTCTTAAGCTGAATCAGGCTGATCTACTGCATGGTGGTACCTGAATAGTTCTAGGGCTTCCTCCAGAGGTTGCTGGGGGGGTTCTTGAGCTGGATCAAACTGATCTCCTGCATGATGATGCCTACATAGCTCTGGGGCTTACTCCAGAGGTTGCAGGGGGTTACTTGAGCTGGATCGGACTGATCAACTGCATGATGTTACCTGCAAAGTTCTGGGGCTTCCTCCAGAGGTTGCCGGGGGTTCCCTGAGCTGGATCAGACTGATCGACTGCATGATTGGACCTGCATAGCTATGGGGCTTCCTCCAGAGGTTGTTGGGGGCTCCTTGAGTTGGATGAGACTGATCTACTTTATGATGGTACCTATTTATTCTGGGGGTTCCTCCAGAGGTTCCTGGGGGTTCCTTGAGCTGGATCAGATAGATCTAATGCATGATGGTACCTACATAGTTCTGGAGCTTCCTCTAGAGGTTCTCTTGGGGGTTCCTTGAGCTGGATCAGACAGATCTACTGCATGATGGTACCTACATAGTTCTGGAGCTTCCTCCAGAGGTTTTCTTGAGCTGGATCAGACTGATCTACTGTGTGATGGTGGCTGCATAGTTCTGGGGCTTTGTTTAACAAAGCAAGTAGCCTAGGATCAGATGATAAAAAAGAAAATCACTGGAGTCTGTGGTTACTTACCTGTCTGCAAGGGGGGGGGGGGGCATTCTTTCCAATGTAAGGGGGGACTTCTCCCAAGGACCACTAATGTGGGGGCTCATCTCCATTGCTCAGCAGCGTAGGGGTGCCCCTCTTCACTGACTAGCAACGTAGGGGGACACCTTTCCCGCTGATCACAGAGTGGAAACCAAGTAAAGAAGTAGCTTGTTATTATAGGTAAGTCACTGGCAGTGTATTGGGATGGGGGAAGGAGAAGGTCCACTTTAAGGACCTCTTTTTAATAATAAAAGGTAGAAATTTTAGGAAAAATATTTTTTTTTTATTGTATATTTTGTTATCTCAACAATGTATGCATGCAGACTTAGGAATGTCCTTCCAGAACTTTTTTTTTTTTGTGCTGTACTTGCAGGTGTCTGGTTTCGGCCTTAGCAATCCATGGCAACCCCAATACAAAGTTCTTACGTAGGCCACCTTACTTTGCATAGGAATGTCCTGCCGTGCCCCCTCCCCCACTGTCATCGACTTGGAATATTAACTGTTGGAAATCATTAACATGTATGTTAGGCCTGTGCAGGAAGTGGTGATATGGAGCCACCGGGAGATACATGGTGACCTTGTATTGTGGAACGAGGTTCAGAGTCACATAGAAGGTAAACACGGTATGGTCTACCAGAGGGAAATGTGACTTTCTCCCGTCCTAAATCAATAGAACCAGAAGGCACGTCTGTTATTAGGCCTCGTTTCCATGGCAGTAGACGGTTGTCTAACCTTACAGCAAGCCTCGTGCCCTTTGCCACAGTGACCTGCCCTGCCTGCCTATACATTACATATACTGAACCAAGCTGGGGGGAAATACCTTGCCTTATTAACAACATTACTTTTAAGCAGCCCACAGATTATGCAGTTTTCCTTCCACCGTGGGAGCACAATTATTACTGCTAGTGGCTATAGCCACTGGAAATAATCGCAGGATAATAAGCTGACATGCTGGCTGTACCCAAGTCAAACGCTGGATCAACGTGAGTACAATTAGCCTGCCTATAGCTGGATTGAATCTCAGTCGGTCCCTGCTGAACCAGTCAAGATTCGATCCATCTATGGCTGGCTTAAGTGAGACCTAGTCCTTACCGCTCACCGCCACCATCACTGGAGCGAAGCCCTCAGACGCTGAGCTCAGAGCTACTACATCAAAGGAGAGAAAGAACATATGAGGGGGTTTGATTTAGGCCCCTTTCACACTGGGGCGGGAGCCGCGGTGACGGTAAAGCATCGCTATATTTAGCGATGCTTTACCGTCGTTTTAACCGCGGTATTCGGCCGCTCGCGGTGCGGTTTTACCCCCCGCGAGCGGCCGAAAAAGGGTTAAACACCCGCCGCAGCGGCGATTTGCGGCGGTATTGCCGCGGTTTTACCGCGGTTTCCCATTTAAATCAATAAGAAGGAGCGGTATAGGAGCGGTGAACACACCACTCCTATACTGCTCCAAAGATGCTGCTAGCAGGACTTTTTTTGCCGTCCTGCTAGCGCACCGCTCAAGTGTGAAAGCCCGCCGGCTTTCACACTGGAGTTAAAGGGGTCGGATTTTTTCAGGCGGTGAACAGGCGCTATTTTTAGCGCTGTACCGCCTGAAAAAACGCCCCAGTGTGAAAGGGGCCTTAGAGAAAGAGCTGACTCCTGTGATGGTGGAGGTGAGCAGCAAGGACTAGGTCTCAACATCCTAGTAATGTTCTGGGAGTATTCCAGCCAGGCTTCGGGAGGTATAAAAGACCCTATAGCAGTGATGGCGAACCTTGGCCCCCCAGATGTTTTGGAGCTACATTTCCCATGAGGCTCAACTACACTGCAGAGTGCATGAGCATCGTGGGAAATGTAGTTCCAAAACATCTGGGGTGCCAAGGTTCGCCATCACTGCCCTATAGCAAGGGCATTCAACTTCAATCAGAGCTTCACAGTTTGTTTTTATCTACAAACAGCCTTGCATAGGCAGTTTTTTTTTTTGTAAAGGTGAACTAACCCTTTAAAAAAATAAAAATAAACCTAACAAGATAAAGCTTATCTATGGAAATGATCAGATGCATTTTTAAGCTACAGTATAAAAAAAAAAAAAAGATATATATATATATTTATATATATATATATATATATATATATATATATATATATAAAATATAATATTTTTTATTATTATACATTTTTTTTAACTACATTTTATATTATTATATATATATATATATATATATATATATATATATATATATAAATTTAATGATGCAAGTTATCTTTATCACTTTCTATAAAATAAAAATACAGTTTTAAAAGTAAAATAAAATATATATATATATATATATATATATATATATATATATATATATATATTTATACACACAGTATATCTGCCTGGAGTTTGCATGTTCTTGCTGTGTCTGCGTGGGTTTCCTCCCACACACTTTTGGTAATATAGTGTGTGTGTGTGTATATATATATATATATATATATATATATATATATATATATATATATATATATATATTATTTTTAAACTTTTAAAACAATATAATTTTTTAATTAAAAGTTATACAGAAAAAATAAAATAATAAAAAAAAATATATTATATATATATATATATATATATATATATATATATATATATATATATATATATATATATATATATATATATATATATATATATATATATATATATACACACACACAGGCATGCCCCACGTTTAAGTACACAATGGGGTTTATTTACTGAAGCTGGAAAGTGCAAAATCAGGCTCACTTCTGCATAGAAACCAATGAGCTTCTAACCCCAGCTTGTTTAATTAAGTTTTGGTAATAAAACCTGGAAGCTCATTGGTTTCTATGCGGAAGTGAGCCTGATTTTGCACTTTCCAGCTTTAGTAAATAAACCCCATTGCGTACTTAAAAGTGGGGTATGACTGTATATATATATATATATATATATATATATATATACACATCCTTTTTTTAACTTTTAACATTGTATTTTTATTTAATAGACAGCGATAAAGACAAATTTCTTCATTAATAAAAATTGTAAAATATATATATATTAATTACGGTATAGTAAGATCTCTGCTATTGTAAAATGATAATAAAAAAACCCATAGAAATAATAAATGAGGTCTACCAGCTGCTTAAATAAATGTGGGTGTTTTTGGTCATGGCTTAGGTTAGAAGGCAGGAACAGGTTGTATTGGGTTCGGGATAATGACATAAGCTAATTATGGGGGTTAAAGGTTAATGAAGTAGGGAGTGAAAGCATGAATGCCTGACTAGGATTCAAAGAGAAAACAATTAGAGCGCTTCCCCCTCGGAATAATCAATAGCTTCGGAACAAAGGCGCTTCTCATGGTGGGTTCACCATTATCCATGCTGTCCATCCCAGCTCCGCTGTGAGTGTCACATCCATCAATCAGCGTTGTAATTCTCCCCCAGCCGCATTCTCGCCCCACCAAAAGAGCCTGGGTGCGCCGAGACGCCGTATTCAAATATCCCGCTCCGGCGTAGCTAAAGCAGAGAAAGCGCAGACAGCGCAAGGAGCGCTTCGCTACGGGGCCACGCTTTGTGTTGTGGATACATTTTGCATTTTCATCAATTTAAAAATAAATGATGTGAAGTACCGAGGATGCATTTAAAACATAAAAATACGTCATTTATGTTTTTTTCTTTTTTTCTTGTGCATTATCGCTTATTCTCGTAGTCTGCTGCAGCTCTGCAGAGCAACCAATCAGCTTCCAGGTTTTATTGCCAAAGATTAATTGAACAAGCTGAAGTTAGAAGCTGATTGGCTACCAGGCACAGCTGCACCAGATTCCAGGTGCTCCAGTTTTAGTAAATCTCCCCCCAGTGTGTTTGTGTGCGGGAAAATGTGCACTTTGACACGTGTTCCTGCACCGCACCTGGTGCAAACAAACCCTCACATCTGTGTGCTGCGGGAAGGTGCGCAGAACCACGCATGTTCCTGCAGCTTCCAAAAAAAGTAGACTCTAAATAGCACCCCAAAGCATGTGTGTTGCAGCGCACATCACAATGCATAGTGCAACGTCTGTGTATTGGGCAGCCCATTCAAATAAATGGACTGCCCTAATGTAATGCACAGAAAAATGTTCCTCAATGCATGTTGTGCTGTTGCATCGTATAGATGTGAACCAAAAGCATAACTAGAACCTTCAGGGCCCTGGTGCAAGAAACCATAAAGGGCCCCCCTGGCCCCTGTACTGGGGGCCCTCCTCACTGATTTATTTTTTTTACCATTTTTTTTTTTTTATTATTTTTTACATATTTTCTAGGACTCCCATTGGGTGGCTTTGGTGGAATATTTATATTTTTGTTGTTTTTATTTTATTTTATACCATTTTATTTTTTGCAATTTATTTTTTTTATTATTTTTTACATTTTTTTAGGACCCCTATTGTGGGGGCTTTGGTGAAATATTTAAATTTTTGTTGTTTTTATTTTACTTTTTTGCAATTTTGTTTTGTTATAATTGTTTATCATATTTTTTAGGACCCCCATCGTGGGGGCTTTGGTGGAATATTTATATTTTTGTTGTTTTTATTTTATTTTATACCATTTTATTTTTTGCAATTTAGTTTTTTTATTATTTTTTACATATTTTTTAGGACCCCCATTGGGGCGGCTTTGGTGGAATATTAAAATTGTTGTTGTTTTTATTTTATACCATTTTATTTTTTGCAATTTAGTTTTTTTATAATTTTTTTTACATATTTTTTAGGACCCCCCCCCATTGGGGGGCTTTGGTGAAGTATTTTTATTTTTGTTGTTTTTATTTTATTTTTTGCAATTTAGTTTTTTTTTTTATAATTGTTTATCATATTTTTTAGGACCCCCATTGTGGGGGCTTTGGTGAAATATTTAAATTTTTGTTGTTTTTATTTTATTTTATACCATTTTATTTTTTTATTATTTTTTACATATTTTTTAGGACTCCCATTGGGGCGGCTTTGGTGAAATATTTATATTTTTGTTGTTTTTATTTTATTTTATACCATTTTATTTTTTGCAATTTAGTTTTTTTATTATTTTTTACATATTTTTTAGGACCCCTATTGTGGGGGCTTTGGTGAAATATTTATATTTTTGTTATTTTTATTTTATTTTTTACCATTTTATTTTTTGCAATTTTGTTTTTTTATTATTTTTTTACATATTTTTTAGGAACCCCCATTGGGGGGCTTTGGTGAAGTATTTTTATTTTTGTTGTTTTTATTTTATTTTTTGCAATTTTGTTTTTTTTTATAATTGTTTATCATATTTTTTAGGACCCCCATTGTGGGGGCTTTGGTGAAATATTTTAATTTTTGTTGTTTTTATTTTATTTTTTACCATTTTATTTGCAAAAGTTTTTTTATTATTTTTTACATATTTTTTAGGACCCCAATTGGGGGGGGGGGCTTTGGTGAAATATTAAAGGTCTAAATCAGGGGTCTCAAACTGGCGGCCCTCCAGCTGTTATGAAACTGTTATGTCCCATCATGCCTCTGCCTGTGGGAGTCGTGCTTGTAACTGCCAGCCTTGCAATGCCTCATGGGACTTGTAGTTTCGCAACAGCTGGAGGGCCGCCAGTTTGAGACCCCCTGGTCTAAAATGACCCCTGGTGTCTGACTTTTGAGACAGAGAAATGGACTATAGACAGATTCATCTGTCCCTTTTTCTGTAGCCTAAGCTGCACAGAATGAATGAACAGAAATATCTCTGTACAGAGCTTCCTGTTCATTCAGAAACGGAGGCATAGTAAACAGCTTTCTATGCCTCAGCTATAAATAAATAAAAAATTAAAAAATCACTGACTATTCATTAAGACAAGGAAGGAGTCAGTAAATTACACATTTACCAGCCCCTTCCCTGCTCTCTTTTCTGACAGATCCCCCGCAGCTCCCGGCAGGAGGTGGGAGGGGCCAGAGAAGAACACAGGAGCCTTAAAACACAACAAAACAAAACAAAACATGGGGGGAAATGATGGCAACACATAAAGCTCATGTTTTTAAAGCTTTTTATGTCTTATTTAGATTCTGCATTTTTTTTTTTTTTTTGCTTAACTTTTTTTATTATTTTCATCACATAGGGGACAACAAAGCCCCCCCATGTGATGATTTTTAGGTGACAGGTTCTCTCTAATGAGACCCGCGTGGTCTAAAAGACAAGGCATGTCTCCTCCGGATGTATAGCAATGCCCATCACATTGCTATACATCCCTTCCCAGCTATGCTATCCGGTAGAAAGTGACAGGGTGACCTGGAAGTGATGTCATACACGCCGCTTTTCCGGAGTCACGGCAAGAAGGGGGGGGAGGAGATCGAGCCCTAAGGCTAGGTTTACACTGTGGCAGACCTTGCGGTCTCTCTGAAAAGTGATCCATGGTGGATTGTGTTTCAGAGGCATTTGACAGGCAGCGAGAAGGCGATATGTGATTTAACCCTGTAAAACAAGCAGGCGACTGCGGTTGTGGCATGGCCCCCCCCATTCACTTTAGCCTGGACCCCAAAGCAAAGCATGTGTATATCCCATTTGGCTGCCTTTGCAGTTTAGAGGGGTAGTCAGGGGATGGTAAAAAAAAAATCGCACCCGCAGTACTTTTTGCATGTTTGCAATAAACGTACATTCTCGGACGCACCTTTATAGTGTGACCCAGCCCTAAGTGTTACTTAAAGGGTCACTCCCCCCTTCCCTTTCCTTTGCACTGCCACTTTTGGCACTTTTTGGTGGGGGAGGGGGATGCAGGTACCTGGTTTTGACAGGTACCCGCTCCCACTTTCTGGTAAGATCGCCGATCATTCAGAAAGTGCAGCGCCACTCGCATATGCGCAGTAGGTTGTGAAGCCTGAAGGCTTTGTTGCTTTGTTGCTGTGTAAATTTCAAAACTGGATGGACAGAACTATAAACTCTTTAGCAGGTAAAACGACTCCCTTCTATATATTTACACCAAGGGTGCTCAACGTGTGGACCTCCAGTTGTTGCAGAACTACAAGTCCCATGAGGCATTGCAAGCTGTTGACAGTTACAAGCATGACTCCCAAAGGCAGAGGCATGATGGGAGTTGTAGTTCCGCAACAGCTGGGGGGGCCACAGGTTGAGCACCCATGATTTACACAGTATGTTTAAGGCCCCTTTTCACACTGCTGCGACTTGAAAATCGCACGATTTTACCACAATTTTGCGGGCTGCGATTTTACCACGATTTCAGGGAATGCCTGTGTAAACCTGAGGTCTATGGACCTCAACTCGCATCAAAGTCAGACCCAAGTAGTACAGGGGCTACTCTGAAGTCGGTGCGACTTGAAGTCGCACAGATATGAATGGTACGCATTTAAATTCATGGGGTACGACTTGTCATGCGACTTTGCAGTCCCAAGTCGCAGGACAAGTCGCACAAGTGTGAAAGGGGCCTAACAGTTTTATTGCCGTTCAGATCTAAATTTAGCAGTATTTTTCACGAATCTCTACTGTTTAATACAAGACCCATTGCCCAGATAGTTTAGGGTTAAATTTCAACTCTTTTACAAACATCCCTCCCACTCTGCGGCCGTGCCGTTGGCGACCCTTCTGGTGAGTAATTGGGCTGCGAATGACTCTGCGACCTCTAACGCTGTGATTCATCAAACAATCATTTAAGTAAATCCCCGCTAATGTCACCCATTTACTCGTCCATCCGTAGGAATGAACAGGCTCCCATTGACTGGCCAAGCCTCAAATGTTTCTGTAAAAGCTTGCAGGTTCCCGCAAAAGTTACTCTTTGCCTTTCCGATCCGAAATCACACAACGCTTTGCCGGGAGGCTAATCCACAGTGACCGTCTTGTAAATGTCAGCTGCTACTGGGGCTGTACAGAACACTTATGCCCCGTACACACGGTCGGAAAATCCGACCACAAAATCCATCGGATTTTGTCCGACGGATTTAGTCCGACACTGGTGTTGCATACACACGGTCGGACAAAGTTGTCGGAAAATCCGATCATCCTGAACGTGGTGACGTTCGTTGCGTACGACGGGACTACGTAGAGGCTGGTAGCCAATAGCTTTGGTCTTGTAATGTGATCTGAGCATGCGTGGCACTTTGTCCGTCGGAATTCGCTACACACGATCGGAATTGGTGTGATCGGACTTTGTTGTCGGAAAATTTTTCCAGCAGGAGATAGAACTTTGTCCGTCGGACAATCCGATGGAAACTGTTCGATAGAGCCTACACACGGTCGGAATTTCCGACAACATTGTCCGATAGGACAGAATCCATCGGAAAATCCGACCGTGTGTATGGGGCTTTAAAGGCCAATTTTTCATCCCCTACCTGGCAAATGGAGGCTGCCGAGCCTTCATTTGCCTAATTGCCTAAGTACAGGGCTCTGTGCTTCCTTTGGCTTCACCCACCTTCAACAGATTTTACTGGTGGCCATTGGTGAGGAGTATGGAGAAGGATCTCCTATGGTTGGAAGTCATACACAATGCATCAACCTCCTCCTCAAACGCTTCTATGAGCAATAAAATAATGAAGACCTTTGTTGTACATTATGCATGGGTTAGGGTCGCAAAGTGATTATAAATTGGCAAGACTTTAGCAGGTCTTTATAAGTTAGTGAAATTTGGTAAGGAGCTCCTGGGACCTTGGGATAAGATACCTGGCACGTAGAGGCTGTGGAGCCTTCAGTTGCCTAATTATATTTGGAAAACCTCTACACACATCTGAGCTCTTCTGGTTTCACCCATCTTGAAAATTTTACTGGTGGCCATAGGTGACCAGTATGAAGAAGGTTCTCTGATGGCTGGCAGTCAGACACAGTGCGTCAAATGCCACCTCAACATCCTCTACGAGCATTAAAATTATGAAGACCCTTGTGAATCCTGTTATACTTTTCCTAATGTCTTTATTTGTTATTTTATGTTCTGATAACTAAAAAAAAAAAAACGATGGAGACCCTAATGAAGACAGTCATACACTGTGTGTCAACCTTCACCTCCACCTCTTCTACAAGCAATGAAATTATGAAGACCCTTGTTGCACGCTATGCATGGGTTAGCGGCAGAAAGTGATTATAAATTGGAAAGATGTAGCAGTTCTGTATAACTTAGTGACAATAGGTAAGGTGCGTCTGGGACCTTGGTTTAAAATACCTGGCACATCGAGGCTACGGAGCCTTTAGTTGCTTAATGACATTTGGAAAAACCTCTACACTTCTCTGTGGTCCTCTGGCTTCGCCCATCACATAGAGGCTGTGGAGCCTTCAGTTGCCTAATTATATTTGGAAAACCTCTACACAGATCTGTGCTCTTCTGGCTTCACCCATCTTGAAAATTTTACCGGTGGCCATAGGTGATCAGTATGAAGAAGGTTCTCTGATGGCTGTAGTCATACACGGTGCGTCAAACGCCACCTCAACCTCCTCTACGAGCATTAAAATTATGGAGACCCTAATGAAGACAGTCATACACGGTGTGACAACCTTCACCTCCACCTCTTCTACAAGCAATGAAATTATGAAGACCCTTGTTGCACATTATGCATTGGTTAGCAGCAGAAAGTGATTATAAATTGGCGAGATGTAGCAGGTCTGTATAACTTAGTGACAATAGGTAAGGTGCGTCTGGGACCTTGGTGTAAGATACCTGGCACATCGAGGCTACGGAGCCTTCAGTTGCTTAATGACATTTGGAAAAACCTCTACACAGCTCTGTGCTCCTCTGGCTTCACCCATCTTTAAATTTTACTGGTGGCCATGGGTGACCAGTATGGAGAAGGATTTTCTATGATTGTAAGTCATACAGAGTGTGTCAATCTCCACCTCAACCTCCTCTACGAGCGATGAAATTATGAAGACCCTTGGTGCACGTTATGCATGAGTTAGAGTCAGAAAGTCATTATAAATTGGCAGGATGTAGCAGGTCTTTATCACTTGGTGAAAGGTGCTCCTGGGATCTTGGTATAAGATACTTGGCACGTAGAGGCTGTGGAGCCTTCAGCTGCCTAATAATATTTGGGAAAACCACTACACAGCTCGTTGCTCCTCTGGCTTCACCCATCTTTAAATTTAAATGGTGGCCATGGGTCACCAGTATGAAGAAGGTTGACCCGCTCTCCTATGAGTGGGTCAACCTCCTCTACGAGCAATGAAATTAAGAAGACCCTTGTTGCATGTTATGCATAGGTTAGTTTGGGAAAGTGATTATAAATTAGAGAGATGTAGCATATCATTATAACTTGGTAGCATCAGGTAAGCTCCTGGGACCTTGGTGTAAGATACTTAGCACTTAGAGGCTGTGAAGCCTTCAGTTGCCTAATTATATTTGGAAAACTTCTACACAGCTCTGTGCTCCTCTGGCTTCACCCATCTTCTTCACTTTTTATTGGTGGCAATGGGTGACCAGTATGAAGTAGGATCTTCTATGGTTGAAAGTCATACGTAGTGCGTCAACATCCACCTCCTCTATGAGCAATAAAATTATGAAGACCCTTGCTGCGCGTTTTGCGTAGGTTAGCATCAGAAAGGGATTATAAATTGGCAAAATGTAGCAGGTCTTTAAAACTTTGTGACATTAGATTCAGTGCCAGATTGCTATATTGTGTATGCTGTGCAATACCTGACATAGTCTATATTGCAGCACTCTGAATGCTATGCTTCATGTTCTAGACTACTACCTCACTACTACCTAAATTTTAATATTACAATTAAATTACACCCATTCAATCAGCAGACACACTTCTGCAGTATATATTTAAATATACAGTATATGTGTGTATATATATTATTTGCTTTGCAGTCAGCAAGCAGATAATCCCCAATGTAGTACTGTAAATGGTTAACGCTGGCAGGAATGTTGGAGGCAGTGAATGGCGGGTATGATAGTGGAGATTAAAGGGTATACAAGGTGACAGAGTGAGACTCTCAGGGTATTTAGGGTGAGTATAGTTATATGAGAGGCTGGCAAATGTCAGCTAAGGATGCAGTTCCCTGGAGGCCTCGCTCGTCTTATCTCGCCTTTGTTTTGTAATGATAGTGAACTTGTTCTATTCCTGCTTATTTAGAAGTCAAGTGAGGCAACTAGGGGTGTTAGACGCCTGTGGGGAATTGCAGAGTGAGTGCCAGTGTTTCTGTATCCATACACACACACACTATTGCTGTCAGGGAAATGCTAGTCTTTAATGTTTCAGTAGTACAGTAACCCCTACCTGTCGGCAGGAGCTGAC
This sequence comes from Lithobates sylvaticus, assembly GCA_028564925.1. Classification (NCBI taxonomy): domain Eukaryota; kingdom Metazoa; phylum Chordata; class Amphibia; order Anura; family Ranidae; genus Lithobates; species Lithobates sylvaticus. Next base: position 25,821,038 of record CM053035.1, on the reverse strand, counting down.
CCTTTAAGGACATCTGAATGCCAAGGGCCTCTCTGGGCTTTCCAATCCTGTGATCACGTGTTTGGGAGCTTGCACTACCAGTTCCAGACCGTTCCTAGGTGACAGCGCAATCATGGTCCTAGGGGCATGCCTTTGAGCCTGTACCCTGCACAAAACAGCAACGCCAGCTGTACGCATAAATGTAAATAAAATGCAGCATGGAATTAAAGCCCACCATTGTTCTTCCACATATATGTGTGTACAGCCGACATTAAGGACTTAAAGTAGACCTAACTCATCCACTTGATGATCGCCATTGAGAGAATGTGTGATAGGGTGATGACGCAGGGGAACAAATGGGAGACAAGGACAAGGCATTGTCACTCCCACTATGATACCATACCTTGACTGACAGGGCAAAAGACTCCTGGTCTGTCCATCCCAAATTGGCCCCATATCTTGACTGACAGGCCAGGAGACCCCTGGTCTGTTCCACCCACCATGACTTCATACCTGGACTGACAGGCCAGGAGACTCCCGGCCTATACTGCCCACCATAACCCTATACTCTGACTGTCAGACCAGGAGACTCCTGGTCTTTCTAACCCACTATGAGCTCATACCTTGACTGGCAGGCCAGGAGGCTCCTAGTCTGTTCTGCGCACCATGACTTCATACCTCTCCCTGTCAGTCCAGCCCACAACTACCCCATATCTTGACTGACAGGCCAGTGTACTCTTGATCTTTACAGCCCAAAATTACCCCAAAACTTGACTGACAGGCCAGGAGACCCCTGGTCTGTTCCACCCACCATGACTTCATACTTTGACTGACAGGCCAGGAGACCCCTGGTCTGTTCCACCCACCATGACTTCATACCTTGACTGACAGGCCAGGAGACTCCCGGCCTATACTGCCCACCATAACCCTATACTCTGACCGTCAGACCAGGAGACTCCTGGTCTTTCTAACCCACTATGAGCTCATACCTTGACTGGCAGGCCAGGAGGCTCCTAGTCTGTTCTGCGCACCATGACTTCATACCTCTCCCTGTCAGTCCAGCCCACAACTACCCCATATCTTGACTAACAGGCCAGTGTACTCTTGATCTATACAGCCCAAAATTACCCCTTAACTTGACTGACAGGTCAGGAGACCCCCAGTTTGTCCTACCCACCATAACCTTATACCCTGTCTGTCCTAGCAGGAGACTCCTGGTCTTACTAGCCAAACATGAGCTCATACCTTGACTGGCAGGCCAGGAGGCTCCTGGTCTGTTCTGCCCTCCATGACTTCATACCGTGACTGACAGGCCACAAGACTTCCCACTCACTGTGACCTTGTACCTTAACTATCAGGCCAGGAGACTCCTGGTCTGTCAAATTCACCATGACCTCACACCATTACTGAGAGGCCAGGAGAGTCCTGGTCTGCTCTACCCACCATGACCTCACATCTTGACTGATGGGCGAAGAGAGTCCTGGTCTATCATGGCCACCATGGCCAACATGGCTACCTTGAATGACAAGTCAGGAGGCATCTGGTCTTTTATGCTCATTTATATCTTCTACAAATCCTGGACTCCTAAGACATTGTTTTGAGGTTCTTATTGGTTCTATTACACAAGGACTTCTCAAAACTCCTGTTTTGTAGAAGAGCTGCCAAACCCAAGCCAACAGGCTAAAATAATTACTTTTTTTACACTGACTGATGATCTGTGCCTCATCTGAATACCTAATTAGTGACTGCACCTAAAGTGATAGAGTCAATGTTCGGCTGATAATTTTTGAATTTTCTTTTGAGTCGAGCTGGGTGGTGCCAATCGGGCCAACCGCGGTTCGAATTTAGCAGGAATCTGACAACATTGAGCAGTGTATGGCCAGTTTAGGACCATAGTTAGGATTTTTCGTCAGTCTATGTTGGGTGCATGGCTGTGGAGTAAGCGAGGTCAGGTCCAGTTTGCTTTAAAATGATTCTGCTTATGATTTATGACCGACGTGTAAACATTTACTCAGTGCTTTCTCTATTTAGATAACAAGCCTAATGCTAACACCGGCATAGAAATGTTTCTCACTGACTGATTGCAAAACAAATATTTAGAATCATCCAGCTTGCTCACAGTTGTTCTATTTTCACACTTCTGCACTTTAAGGTTGCACCTACGCGATACGGCAGGTCGCTTTTTTTTACAGCGCTTTTAGGCGAGTTTGTCATGCAACGACATACAGCAGTCTATTTTCTTGAATGGTCGGCCCTACATGCAACAAATGTCATAAAAGTAGCTCATACACAGTGCGTCAACCTCCACCTTAACCTCCTCTTTGAGCAATGAAATTATGAAGACTCAATATGCACGATATGCATAGGTTATGCATAGGTTATGCATAGGTTAGCATCAGAAAGTGATTATAAATTGGCAAGATCTAGTAGGTCTTTATAACTTGGTGACATTACATAAGGTGCTGCTGGGACCTTTGGTGTAAAATACCCGTTGTAGAGGATGCTGAGCCTTAAAGTGGTTGTAAACCCTTACAAACCACTTTGACCTACAGGTAACCCTAGATTAAGGCTTACCTGTAGGTCCAAGAAATATCTCCTAAACCTACACAGTTTAGGAGATATTTGCCAAAAGACAGGCACCGCTGTTTACGGCGCATGCGCCATAGACATCGGCGTGCAGACGCACTGAGCGCACCACTTTCAACGGCGATATTCCGCGAGTGGCGGCTCCCGTGTGCATGCGTGGGAGTGACGTCATTGCGGTTCTGTCGAATGACAGTGCCAGAGCAGCGAGACCCACCAAGAAGATAGAGGCTCCGTACACAAGGGGACAGCGGTGACATCGCTGGCTCCTGTGTCAGGTAAGTGACACATAATGGGCTACTATGCGATGCATAGTAGTCCATTATGCTTTATCTTTGCAGGGAAACAAAGAGGAAGTAAACCCATCAGGGTTTACTTCCTCTTTAATTTGCCTAATTATATTTGGAAAACCTCTACACAGCTCTGTGCTCCTCTGGGTTCACCCATCTTCTTCACTTGTTACTGGTAGCCATGGGTGACCAGTATGGAGAAGGATCTTCTATGGTTGGAAGTCATACACAGTGCATCAACCTCCTCTACGAGCAATGAAATTATGAAGACCCTTTTTGCACATTATGCATGAGTTAGAGTCTGAAAGTGATTATAAATTGGCAAGATGTGGCAGGTCTTTATAACTTGGTGAAATTACTTAAGGTTCTCCTGGGATCTTGGTATAAGATACTTGGTGCATAGAGGCTGTAGAGCCTTCAGCTGCCTAATGATATTTGGGAAAACTCCTACACAGCTCTGTGCTCCTCTGGCTTCACCCATCTTTAAATTTTACTGGTGGCCATGGGTGACCAGTATGGAGAAGGATCCCCTATAGCTGGAAGTCATACACTGTGAGTCAACCTCCTCCTCAACCTCCTCTATGAGCAATGAAATCATGAATTCCCTTTTTGCACATTATGCATGAGTTAGTGTCAGAAAGTGATTATAAATTGGCAAGATATAGCAGGTCATTATAACTTGATAGCATTAGGTAAGGAGCTCCTGGGACCATGGTGGAGGTTACTTGGCACTTAGAGGCTGTGAAGCCTTCAGTTTACTGTGCTTTGTGTGGACAGCATTGAGAGTGCTGTGCTGTGACCGTGACGCCATCGTAGCCCAGCCATTCAAATGGCTGGAAGGTACGAACCCAGAAGGAAGATCGGTTGAAGATGGAGGCGCTGACAGCGGTGACAATGCGTCACTGGAGGTATTCATTTTAAAGTAAGTCTTTCATAATGTGCTAGTATGCAATGCCTGTGGGAGCCTTTTTTTTTTGCCTGAATTTGCTATTTGTTTAATGCAGCCCATGGTGATGTCCATTAACGTACATAAGTTAAAATAATGCATAGAAGTAAATGGGCTCTTAGATGTCTTGCATTAAAGAGACCCTGTCACCAACTTAAAAAAAAATGCAGGTAAACTCACAGAGAAATCGGGTATTTTAAAGGGGATCTAAACCCAAATTTGTAAAAATAAATTGTTGGCTTGTTCATCGGTTCATCTCTCTCCCATACACACAATAGGATGTGAGGAATCTCTCTAAAGTGAGGGAAACCCCATCCTAACCAGATGTCTTTGGACCAGGTGTCCCCACTGGACGTTTTATCCATCACTACCTGTTTTGGTGACAACTGCAAAGCTTGGGTTTCCCATCACTTGCTGTTTCATTGGCAGTGGTCACCAGAACAACAGATTAAAACACAGGTTTTAACCCTTCCACGCTTAATCCAAAGCTAAAGAAATGTGGGCAAGATATAAGCGATAGAGCTGAACTCCAGCCTCCCTTTCAGTCTTGCACAGTTGTAGAGAAATTGCTTACTCTGATTTCACTGCACACTGTGAGCTTTTTACAGAGATACCACTCTGTAATCCTGAGGTTAGATACCTTATCAGTCCCCGCTCAAAGCTTCTAAAAGCTAGAGGTATAGGACAGTAAAAAGAATCGGCAACTCGAAATGCTAAAATCCAATCTTCTGTATTTAAAACGACGCTGGGGTATAAATCCAGAAACAAGACAGTTGACGCGTATCAGCCTTTGTTTTGAATAAAGGAGATTTGATTTTAGCATTTTGAGTTGCCAGCTCTTTTGACTGTCGGCTACCTAGGGTGGTCTACAGGCAAATACCAGATGCCTAGGAATGCCCACTCCTACAGACTGACATCCACCCATCATTGGTATCTGCATAACTCCACCCAAGAGGCAGCTCACCATCAGGGCTGAGGGCTCTAAAGAGGAGTACTGAGGCAGGGTGCTGTCATGTCAATCTTTTCATATGATGGATTATTTTATGTCTTGATGGATAACAAATAAAATCTGCATTATTTTATTTTGAGTTGTGTTGGTGCTGGACTTCCCACTTTCCACATGATGGTCCATCTATGGTATGTTAAGCGTATATCCTGGCATAGACTATTGCACCTTATCCTGCAGATTTTAAGCAAGGGTTTGCAGCACTGCAAAGTTTTGCCATGCTCAAGCTATGTCATGCCTGACGCAGGTGAACAGCTTTACAAACAGCTTTACAAACAGCCAATCAGCAGTGGCCTCCTGGGAGTTTTCCACACACCGCTTGGCATAGGCCTTGCCTCACAATGGAATGTTGTGTGACATGTGCCAATAAATGTTCTAAATACCCTCACTTAGATGTCACAGATAACATTTTATCATAGCAGGTGAAACACTTAAGAGGGTTTTCCTACTTCAACCTGGAAACCCCCATGTAGAGCTGGCAGTGGTCATAGCTTTAGAAATTTAAGGTCACAGCTCACATTCTTCCAAGATTCACCATACATTTGCCACCGAACCTTTTCCATGCTTCATAAGAAACCGAACACTGAACCGGCCCATTGACCTGTTCCAAAAATTATGACTATTAATGTTCTTCATTTCATGCTAAAAGCTTAGTTTAATAAGATTTGCCATATTTAAAGAGGCCCTCATTTAGATGTCACTCATAGCATTTAGGAGAGTTTTCCCACTTTGACCTGGAAACCCCCATAAAGAGCTGGTCATAGCTTTAGAAATGTAAGGTCCTATCTCACATTCTTCCAAGATTCACCACACATTTGCCACCAAACCATTTCCATGCTTTATAAGAAACCCAACACTCAACCAGCACATTGACCTGTTCCAAAAATTATGACCATTTATGTTCTTCATTTCATGTTAAAGCTTAGTTTATTAACATTAGCCATATTTAAGAGGCCCTCACTTAGATGCCACACATAACATTATCATAGTGGGTGAAACGCTTAAAGGGTTTACCCACTTTGACCTGGAAACCCCAATGAAGAGCTGATCATAGCTTTAGAAATTTAAAGTCCCATCTCACATTCTTCCAAGATTCACCATACGTTTGCCACCAAACCATTTCCATGCTTTATAAGAAACCCAACACTCAACCTGCACATTGACCTGTTCCAAAAATTACGACCATTTATGTTCTTCATTTCATGTTAAAGCTTAGTTTATTAACATTAGCCATATTTAAAGAGGCCCTCACTTAGATGCCACACATAGCATTATTATAGTGGGTGAAACACGTAAAGGGATTACCCACTTTGACCTGGAAACCCCCATGAAGAGCTGATCATAGCTTTAGAAATTTAAAGTCCCATCTCACATTCTTCCAAGATTCACCATACGTTTGCCACCAAACCATTTCCATGCTTTATAAGAAACCCAACACTCAACCTGCACATTGACCTGTTCCAAAAAGTATGACCATTTGGTCTTCATTTAACGTTAAAGGCTTATGCCCCGTACACACGGTCGGATATTCCGATGGAAAAAGTCTGATCAGATTATGTTGTCGGAAAATCCGATCGTGTGTGGGCTCTAGCGGACTTTTTCAGTCAGAATTTCCGACGGAAAAATTTGAGAGCAGGTTCTCAAATTTTCCGACAACAAAATCCGATCGGACTTTTTCCGATCGTGTGTAGAGAATTTCGACAGACAAAGTGCCACGCATGCTCAGATCAAATTACGAGACCAAAGCTATTGGCTACTAGCCTCTACGTAGTTCTGTCGTACGCAATGAACGTCACCACGTTCAGAACATTCGGACTTTCTGACAACTTTGTCCGACCGTGTGTATGCAACACCAGTTTCGGACAAAGTCCGTCTGAAAAAAACGGACAGATTTTGTGGTCGGAATTTCCCACCGTGTGTACAGGGGCTTAGTTTAGTAACATTTGCCACATTTAAAGAGGCCGTCACTTAGATGTCACACATAACGCTTAAGAGAGTTATCCCACTTCATCTTGAAATGAAGAGCTGAACATAGCTTTACAAATGTAAGGTCTCATCTCACATTCTTTCAAGATTCATCATACAGTTGCCACCAAACCATTTCCATGCTTTTTAAGAAACCCAACACTCAACTGACCCATTGACCTGCTCCAAAAAGTTTCACCATTTGGTCTTCATTTCACTTTAAAGGCTTGTTTCAGTAACATCTGCGATATTTAAGGAGGCCAGTGTTACAAGATTCCCCAGCTAACTTTGGCCACAATGCAAGTCAAACAATTTCCGGTTAGCCCCCATGGAGATTCTGCATTGCCCAAGTCCACAATCTGTTAAGCACCCACGGCATATTTGCAGAGGATTTGCTTAGTTCCTTCTGGCCAACAAAAATTCCTAGATTCGCCCATCAGTTATAAATAGACCATATGGTATAAGCACAACTTTTTCTGCAGTCAGAACTGTATATTCACAGTATATTCAATAGTATTTACATGTCTCCAGATATCGGCAATAACCATTAGGTTGCTGATGTGAATCATTTCCTTCCTGGAATGGTGGTTGTGGTCCTAAAATGGTAGGTCTACATTCTGGTATGGTTTGGCAGTTGGAAGAGTTCATTTTGGTTGGTGGTGGATCTTAAAATTAATACTTGGGTTGCATGAGTGCTGAATGTTTATAGTATGGAGAGAATGGGGACTACATGGCTCCTTACACTGGTTTATCCCATTTAATGCTGATTGAAGAATTTCAATCTGTACATTTAATCTAGAGCAGCCTTTCTTAACATTGCCACCATGGAGGAACCCTTGAAATAACTCAGGTCTCAAGAAAGGGTAATATTTACTTTTTCTATAGCTGACATTACATTAGTCGAGATATGAGAATAACACATGTATCATGCTCAAAGCCCAACTACAGGGACAACAAGAAATACCCTTGCAGTAACCCCCATCTCCCAAATCTCCCACATTTGAAGGGTTACATGCTTGGTATGTCTAGGGGTGACAGAAGGAAGGAGAAACTCCAACCTTATTCAGCGCTCCATAAATCTCCTTCCACTTGTGCAACCGGTCCACCACAGACTCGTATCAGGGCCACGGTTGCATGTTTGCCTCTTTGCATTTTACGTGGAGTACAATGCAAGGTCAATAGCCCTGCATTGTATGTGATGACACCAAGGGACCGTCTACAGACGGGAGCTTAAGTCAGAAGAGAACATCGCGGGAATGGGGCATAAGGTACGGTAAGTAATAATGTCTGTTTCTCTGCCCCCCTAGACACAATGAGCATTTAACCCTTGCAGTGTTAGGGTCCCCACTGCAAGGGTAGATTTTTTTCTGGAGTTGGGTTTACATGTATCTTACACCCAGCCTGTACAATACAACAAATGATATTCAGTTATAATAATGAAATTAAATGAATAATAATATTGGCCAGAAAAGTAATGCAGACAGTAACAATTGCATTGTTCCCCCACATTGGTGCTTTCTATGATGGTTGTTTCCCTTTACGTTGGTGCTAAGTGAAGTGGCCCTTTACATTGGGGGTCAGTGAAGTGTCACCTTACATTGGAAATCAGTGGGATGCTCCCTTACATTGGTGGTCAATGGAGAAGGGTCCTCTTAATTTAATGATCAGTAGGATAAGATCCCCTTACATTGGTGATCAGTGGAGAAGGGTCATCTGAGATTGGGGATCAGTGGAAGAATATCCCTTTACAATGGTGATCAGTGGAGAAGGTTGCCCTTAGATGAGTGATCAGTGGGCCAAGATCCTCTTACGTTGGCGATCAGTGGATAAGGGTCATCTTAAGCCCCATACACACGGTCGGACAATCCGCGGACCAGGTCCGTCGGATCATGTCCGTCGTACTTTGTCCGATGTTGGTTTTGCGTACACACGGTCGGACAAAGTTGTCGGAAAATCCGATCATTCTGAACGTGGTGACGTTTGTTGCCTACGACGGGACAACGTAGAGGCTAGTAGCCAATAGCTTTGGTCTTGTAATGTGATCTGAGCATGCGTAGCACTTTGTCCGGTCGGACAACCGTACACACGATCGGGTTTGGTGTGATCGGACCGGGTTGACGGCAAATCTTTCCAGCAGGAGATAAGACTTTGTCCGTCGGACAAACCGACGAACACTGTCCGATGGTGCATACACACGGTCTGATTTTTCAACAACATTGTCCGATCGGACAGAATCCATGAAAAAGTCTGACCGTGTGTATGGGGCTTTAGATTGGGGATCAGTGGAGAAAGGTGCCCTTAGATTGGGGATCAGTGGAGAAAGGTGCCCTTAGATTGGGGATCAGTGGAGAAGGGTGCCCTTATATTGGGGATCAGTTAAGAAGCGTGCCCTTAGACTGGTGATTAGTGGAAGAATATCCCCTTACATTGGTGGTCAGTGGAGAAGGATCATCCTAGAATGGTGGTCAATGGAAAAGGATCCCATTACACCAGTGAACAGTGGAGAAGGGTCCTGGTAGATGGGTGATCAACGAGAGAAGATCCCCTTACATTGGTGATCAGTGGAGAAGGGTCAGCTTAGATTGGGAATCAGTGGAAAAATATCCCCTTACACTGGTGATCAGTATAGAAGGATGCCCTTAGACTGGTGATCAGTGGAAGAATTTCCCTTACATTGGTGATCACACAATGAAGAAGGGTCATCAGTGGGACAAGATCCTCTTACATTAGTGGTCAGTGGAGAAGTGTCCTGTTAGATTGGTGATCAGTGGGAGAAGACCCACTTACATTGGTAGTCAGCGGAGAAGGGTCGTCTTAAAATGGTGGTCAATGGAAAAAGGTCCCATTACATTGGTGAACAGTGGAAAAGGGTCATCTTAGATGGGTGATCAGTGGGAGGAGATTCTCTTACATCGGTGGTCAGTGGAGAAGGGTAATCTTAGATTGGTGATCAGTGGTAAAAGATCCCATTATGTTGGTGAACAATGGAGAAGGGTCTTCTTAGATGGGTGATCACTGGGAGAAGATACCCTTTCATTGGTGGTCATACAGTGGTAGCCATTGAGAAGAATCCTCCACCACTACAGATTGCTAAAAAGATCAATGGTGTCAGTGAGTTCTTATCTGAGAGTCAGAAATTGTTTATTGCTCACCTCTGGGAAGGCCCCTAGATGGGCTGGCATTTGATTTACTTGTCCAGTTATTGGGATTCTTGGGGCATAAACCACTTTACCATAAAACCATGTCAACTGATAACCTGGGTGCAATGGTCCAAGTTCCCCTCTTTCTTTAAATTGTAAGCAGATAATGAAATATGTTACTTGACTGAAAGTCAGATTCATGTTCATTCATAGACAGTGTATTGAGGCATACACAGAACCTTTCCACATTGTTTTATTTTCAGATGTTAAAGGACCACTTGACAAAACCATCTACTAGGTTTCCTACTAACCCGGAGGTTTTAAAGTCGAACTCCAGGCAAACCGCTAAATACACAGATAAAATATACAGTATATCAAGGGGTTGGTTTATCTGCCAAAAAAGTGGTATGTCTGTCCATCCTGTCCTGAGATTTATATAGCTCTGCCACACAGCACACCTATGTCTGGCAGGGCAGAAGACCTGATTTTTCTCTGCTGTGATTCAGTAAGGCCTCCTGCACTCTGGACATTTGGCCATCTCTCCTAGACGCCTTACCTCCTGGCAGCAGAGTTTTGACAGCAGTGTAATGCGTTTAGGCACGCTTAGGCACGTAAAACACTTGGGTGTTAATTAATTTAATTGGCTAGAATAATAATTTATTCTGGCCATTGAGTACTGTCCGTGATACTATTTTCAAGTATTCTGGCCATTGAAATGAATTACCACTCAAGTTCTAAACACACCTAGCGTTAAACGCGTCAATCGTTTTTTCTGCCAAAGCGCTGCTGCTCCTGGATGTGCTGCCGGTGTTTTTTTTTTCCTGCCTCTAAATGCCCCTGCCTCTAAATTCCTCTAAACGCCTATGTGTGCATGGACACATAGGCTAACATGCAGGGGCATTTAGAGGCAGAAAAAATAAAAGCCAGGTTCATGAGGCCTAAATCTTACAGGTCTTGCCCCTCCCTCAGCCTGTGAGTGGACGGTGATAAGAGAATCGGCAGACGGATGTGCTCATCTCTCTGTCACTCTGCTTCTATCAGCATGTTCCTTGTTAGCACATCTGAGCAGTTACTTGTGCTGCTTCTCCCTCTGCCACTCTGAGCTTTGCTGTACTACTGTGCTGTACTTTGCTGTGCTACTAGCTCAAATTCAGGTGCTTACACTGCATGCATTCACAAAAAAATACTGATATTAAAAAAAACATCATACTTACCTGCTCTGTGTAATGGTTTTGCACAGAGTAGCCCTGATCCTCCTCTTCTCAGATCCCCCTGCTGACGCTCCTGGCCCCTCCCTCCTGTCGAGTGCCCCCATAGCAAACAGCTTGCTATGGGGGGGCACCCGAGCAGCCTCGCTCCCGGGCCGCTGCTCTGTGTGTCCATTCACACAGAGTGTGGCTCAGCCCCGCCCCTGCTCTCTCCTCATTGGTTTACTGGCTGTGATTGACAGTGGCTCCTGCTGCTGTCTCAGCCAACAAGGAGGAAGAAACCTCGGAGAGCCGCTGCTCTCCTGCACATCGCTGGGTCGAGATGGGGCTCGGGTAAGTATTATCTGGGGGGGCTGCTGCACTCAGGTTTTTTTACCTTCATGAATAGAATGCATGAAGGTAAGTGTAAGGCTGACCGCAGGTCAGCCTGGGTTTGTAGGAGGAGTCGGGCTGCATAAAGCCTGCCCTCTGTCCCTCCTTTCCTGTCGACGGTGGTTCGCGTATCCCACCCACCCATTCCCCTTTTACTTTCCATTTACATTTTTTGCTTGGGTATTCCCCCTTTTAGGCATACTGACCACGTGACCACGGCACACCCCAGGTCTTCTTCTTTTCCTAAAACAATCACAAGGAGACTCCGTGTACAAAAAAACCTTGAGCCTTTACAACCACTAATGTTGCACAAATTAATATAAATTTTGCTTCTTTTTTTTTATATATGCCTTTATGTCCTTCCTATTCCATCCTCATTATCCTATTTTGTAATTGCATTTTTATAGGACAACTTCAATCTTTTTGATTCCTGCATTATGTCCTTCTTAACGACGTAGTAAAATTACCATCATATTAGTATTAATAGAACAATACTTAATTGCCATTGGGTCCAGTGGAATTTTATAAGTGGATTCTCTTTCAAGGTACGCCTCGATTTCCAATTTTAAAGACTAGATAAAGACAATTAATTATCCTTCCCCCTTGAGGGTCTCCTTCGTTGTGTGCCAAAAAAATAAATAAATTGGTGTCGAAGATGAAGCAATTTCCTACAAGTTTTTTAAAAATTCGGCCCAAAGGACACTCGGAAAAGCCGAGCATGAAACATACAAAGATCAGCAAAGACAGGCCAAACCTCGGCTCCCCCACTGGAATTTGGGCCCCAACTACGAGGGGCCAAGCCAACAACAGACCAAAGCCACGAAAGGTCAAGAAGCAGCTTAATCTCTGCCTCCCTTTCCATACGTAATACTTTAATAACCATCATTCACGACCCAACAAAAAAAAAAAAGCGACCGTTTACCCTTCCTCGATAAATCAACGCCGTCGCATAGTAGCGTTCCTTTTTTTCTGGACCTGAATAGGTTAATTCCGTGACCCTTTCGCAGGTCCGTCCGAATTCCTTACCTTTCCTAAGTGGCCCCCCTGGTCTTTGCTACCCCTCACTACCAGCTTGCCTTACAATGAGTTTCGGAATTGCAGCTTCTCAGAAAAAAGGTGGGGGGGAAGAGGAGGAGGCACGTGACTTGACGATACAATGGAATGGGGGGGAAATATTAAAAGAGCATCCCTTTTTTCTGTAACCTTTCCCGATTAACTTATTCAGCGCCTGAGCGGGCTTCCGCGCCGTATCGCACTGCAGTGCGGCATCGTGGCCCGGGCAAAGGGTTAATAAACTGAATATGTTTTTTTTTTCTTACTGTACCCGCAGGATACAGTAGGAGAGGAAATCTCGCTTTCGTACCCCCACATCTTCACAACCCACGTGCTTTGTTCAATGGTTGGAATGTCTTTTTATATGAAGAACCCCCCCCTGCGCCGCTGCCTCCCCCCAAACTCCCCCTGACGTACACTGCGCAGCCCCCAGTACGTTGCATCATAAGGAATGCCTTGAATACAGTCACCCCCCACCCCCCCTTATGAATGCAACCAGGTACGACTTGAGGACCCAATAAGAATATACTCATCAGCTATTTGTAGGGTACCCTTGGCCCTCCTCCGTCTACCGTTTGGTACAGTTGGAACATAAAAGCTTGATTTAATAGGACCTCAGAAAAACCAGACCCACGTGCCCTTTCCAGTAACAAAAATGGCCGATCTTGTCGCACCTCCAAGTCGATTATTATTCACACCGCTCTTTCGCCAGCGATTATTCACTTTAAGAAGACGGAACACACACACACACACACAATACACTACCACGACGAGACGTTTCGCTCGCTCAATCGCCATCCAAAACCCCCCCACCCGATAAATACAGTAACTCCTTCCAGTTTCCACGTGCCCTTCTTCTAGATGGCACCGCTTACAAAAACGATCTAACGTGCTTTTACGCTATGCGGGGGGGATCCCTGCCTTTTTGTACGAGCACCCCCCTTTTAAGCCCTACAAACCCTACCCTTAGGCACCATTCTTGCAACTGCCGAGCAAACCCATAAAAAAATGAAATAATTCAAAATTAATAAATGCAAATAAGTTTTTGATTTGGTCCCTCGTGGTTACGCCCCCCCCACCTCTTTCTTCCCCCACCCCTCCTGTTATACAAAATTCCAGACCCCCGCTAATGATCCCCGGTCTTCGCCCCCTTCGTCTTTTAAAGAAACATTGTAGCAAAAACTTACATTTCGCCGCCTTCTCTTGAACGTTAAAGTGAAATCCACATCGGAGACGGCTGAGATTTTTTTTCTTTTTTTTTTAGCGGCGACGGCCCAGATGTTGTTGGGATGGGAATAAAAAAAAAAGATGATTTTTTTTTTCCCTTCTTCCACGAAAAAGGTAGAAATGGCCTTGCGGCAGGCTTTGCTGGTTAACCCCGCACAGCAATGCCCGGCTTAACTCCTCTCCGGCGTTGTATAGGGAGGTGAAGGAATTTGGAAGCACGTGTTTTCATCTTGTCTGCTTTCCAACTCTTGGGTTTGGCTGGATGAAAAGGCAGAAAAGGATAAGAGCTAGCTCAAGCTCAGTTGCCTTTCGCATGATCTGACTTTGTGGATGGCTGCTTGCTGTGTTTTAGTGGAAGAGGGGGGGGGGGTGTGGGAGGAAGGGGAGGGAGGGAGGGATGTGGAGAGAGAGAGGGGGGGGGGGGGGCTCTGAAAGAGAGAGAGAGAGCGAAAGAGAGAAAGCTATAATGGCATTGGCTTTGACAATGCATCGAGAAGCCTAGAAGGGGTGGGAAGGACAGAAAAAGGAGGAGGGCGGGAGACCGGGAGAGAGAAAAGCAGATAAAGGCAGAGGGGATGGAAAAAAAAAAAAAGAGAGAGAAAAAAAAAAAGAGGTGAAGGTGACAGGGGAGAGAGGACAGAAATAAAAAAAAAATTAAAAGGAAAAGAAAAAAAAAAGAAAAAAAAATTGAAGGAATGCTTAGGCGTGAGGCCTACGGAAGCGCCTTTGTGAAAATTGTATCAGCCAACAATATTTCTTTTTTTGTCCCGAGCAATCTACCATAATGACCAAAAAGGAAAATAAAAAAAAGGAAAATATTATGAAGATAATAATAAAAGGATATTTTAATAAATCCAAGTCGGCGGAAGGAGAGGTCCCCGGAGATTGTCCGCCAGGCGGAAGATAAGACTAATGGAAACAGTCTGACACAGTGATTCTCTAGAGGCAGTGAAAGTAACCAGTCAACTTGTGGTTAACCTAGTAGAAGCCTACAAAACCCTTTCTGGAGAAAGAAGAAAATGCATTGCACCCAAATAACCTTTTTTTTTTTGGGGGGGGGGGGGGGGGTCTTGAATAGGTGCTTGTTGCTTAGGAAAAAAAAGGAAGAAAGGCGTAATTTTTGGGGAGAAAGTCGGATATGAAAAATATGCACGTACTCTAAGGCAAGGCAGATGCTAACGATATAAAAAAAAAAAATGAATAATAAAGAGGCTAGTATCATGGGATTAAATTACGATGGGCTAGTGTGTGTGTGTGTGTGTGGACTGATGTAAGTATTAGGAAAAAAAAATGAAAAGGGGGTAGAATAGATTAGTAGGGGGTGTAGATCGATGCAGGTTGGGATATGAAGGGCATCCAAAATAATACAGGATGGGTCATGGGGCAAACATGGAATGGTACACAGGACATATTACAGAATGGATATACTGGACATGGAGCGAGTACAAAGAAGGGCAACTAAGCTAATAAATGGAGGATATAAGTAATGAGGAAAGGTTGTGAGCTCTGAACTTGTTCTCTCTGGAGAAGAGACGCTTGAGAGGGGATATGATATCAATTTATAAATACCGTATTGGGGACACCACAATAGGGATAAAACTTTTTTGCAGAAGTTTAACAAGACACGTGGCCATTAAAATTAGAAGAAAGAGGTTTAACCTTAAACTACATAGAGGGTTCTTAACTGAAAGAGCGGCAAGGATGTGGAATTCCCTTCCACAGGCGGTGGTCTCTGTGGGGAGCATCGATAGTTTAAAAAAACTATTAGATAAGCACCAGAACGACCGCAACATACAGGGATATACAATGTAATACTGACATATAATCACACACATAGGTTGGACTTGATGGACTTGTGTCTTTTTTTAACCTCGCCTACTATGTAACTATGAATGATAAAGGATGGGATGCAGGGTAAATGTAGGTTGATACAATATGGGGTATGGCTTGGAAGTAGAACAATACAGGATGGGGTGCAGGGTGGATATAGGTTGATACAACATGGGGTATGGCTTGGAAGTAGAACGATACAGGATGGGTTGCAGGATGGATATAGGTTGATACATTATGGGGTATGGCTTGGAAGTAGATCGATACAGGATGGGGTGCATGGTGGATATAGGTTGATACAATATGTGGTATGGCTTGGAGGTAGAACAATGCAGGATGGATATAGTTTGATACAATATGGGGTATGGCTTGGAAGTAGAACAATACAGGATGGGTTGCAGGATGGATATAGGTTGATACATTATGGGGTATGGCTTGGAAGTAGATCGATACAGGATGGGGTGCATGGTGGATATAGGTTGATACAATATGGGGTATGGCTTGGAGGTAGAACAATGCAGGATGGATATAGTTTGATACAATATGGGGTATGGCTTGGAAGTAGAACAATACAGGATGGGTTGCAGGATGGATATAGGTTGATACATTATGGGGTATGGCTTGGAAGTAGATTGATACAGGATGGGGTGCATGGTGGATATAGGTTGATACAATATGTGGTATGGCTTGGAAGTAGAACGATATAGGATGGGGTGCATGGTGGATATAGGTTGATACAATATGGGGTATGGCTTGGAGGTAGAACAATGCAGGATGGATATAGTTTGATACAATATGGGGTATGGCTTGGAGGTAGAACAATGCAGGATGGATATAGTTTGATACAATATGGGGTATGGCTTGGAGGTAGAACAATACAGGATGGGGTGCAGCGTGGATATAGGTTGATACAATATGGGGTAACGCTTGGAAGTAGAACAATACAGGAAGGGGTGCCGGGTGGATGTTGAATGATATTGGATGGGGTACAGGGTGACTTTGGAAAGATACAGCACAGATAGCGTACAGAGAGGCTGTAGAAAAATACCAAATGGGGTATAGGGTGGATGTAGAAGGATATAAGATTGAGTACAGGGTGAATGTGGGTTGATGCAATACGGGGTATGGTTTGGAGACAGAACGATACAGGTCGGTGTGCAGGGTGGATATCAAATGATATAAGATGGGGTACAGGGTGAATGTGGATGGATACAGTATGGGGTACAGAGAAGCTGTAAAGTAATCCCAGATGGGGTATAGCGTATACATGTGCTACCTATTCTGTATCCAATAAGCATTAATGAATTTGGTAGATACTGGGTTGCCAGCTGTTTTCTATTTTGGGGTAGAGGGTGGATGAAGAAAACACTAGATGGGGTATAAGGTGCATGTAGAATACTAGATCGGGTATAGGGTGAAGTTAGAATACTAGATCGGGTATGGGGTAGATGTAGAACACTAAATGGGTCAAAGGGTGGATGTAAAATACTAGATGGGGTTTTGGGTAGATGAAAAATACTATGTATGGGTGGATGTAGGATACTAGATCAGGTATGGAGTGGATGTAAAATACTAGATGGGGTATGGGGTGGATGTAGAATAATGGATGGGGTAGACATAGAATACTAGATAGGGTACAGGGTAAATGTAGAACACTAGATGGGGCATAGGATGGATGTAAAATACTAGATAGGGTACAGGGTGGATGTAGGATACTAGATTGGGTATGAAGTGCATGTAGAATACTAGATAGGATATGGGGTGGATGTAAAATACTAGTTGGGGTATAGGGTGGATGTAGAATAATGGATGGGGTAGACCTAGAATACAAGATAGGGCATAGGATGGATGTAAAATACTAGATGGGATATGGGGTGGATGTAGAATACTAGATGGGGTATGGGGTGGATGTAGAATACTAGATCGGGTATGGAGTGGATATAGAATACTGGATGGGATATGGGGTGGATGCCGAATACTAGATGGGATATGGGGTGGATGTAGAATACTAGATGGGATATGGGGTGGATGCCGAATACTAGATGGGATATGGGGTGGATGCCGAATACTAGATGGGATATGGGGTGGATGCCGAATACTAGATGGGATATGGGGTGGATGGCGAATACTAGATGGGATATGGGGTGGATGCCGAATACTAGATGGGATATGGGGTGGATGCCGAATACTAGATGGGATATGGGGTGGATGCCGAATACTAGATGGGATATGGGGTGGATGCCGAATACTAGATGGGATATGGGGTGGATGCCGAATACTAGATGGGATATGGGGTGGATGCCGAATACTAGATGGGATATGGGGTGGATGCCGAATACTAGATGGGGTATAGGGTGGATGCCGAATACTAGATGGGGTATAGGGTGGATGCCGAATACTAGATGGGATATGGGGTAGATTTAGAATATTAGATGGGGTGGATGTAAAATACTACATGGGGCGGTTGTAGAATACTAGGTGGGGTATGGGGCGGATAAAGAATAATACAGAGAGGGGTGTCAGGTGTGTGTATAATAAACAGGATGGGGTATGGTTTGAATGTAAGATGATACAGTAAGGGATATGGGGTGGATGTAGAATAATATAGAACAGGTATAGATAGATAAGGGACACGGTATGGGGCACAGATATGCTGCAGGTTAGAGCATGGGTAGTTGTAGGATAAAATAAGATTGGGTACAAGAAAAATGTAGAATGATTAGGGAAAGGGTACAGTGAGGATGTATAATGATACAGGATGGGGTAGAGGGAGGATGTATATTTATATAGGATGGTGTACAGGGAGGATGTAGAATGATATAGGATGGGGTACAGGGAGGATGTAGAATGATATAGGATGGGGTACAGGGAGGTTGAGGAATAATATAGAATGGGTTATAGGGATGATATAACATTATATAGGACAGGGTTCAGGGAGGATGTAGAATGATATAGGATGGGGTTCAGGGAGGATGTAGAATGATACAGGATGGGGTTCAGGGAGGATGTAGAATGATATAGGATGGGGTACAGGGAGGATGTAGAATGATACAGGATGGGGTACAGGGAGGATGTAGAATGATACAGGATGGGGTACAGGGAGGATGTATATTTATATAGGATGGTGTACAGGGAGGATGTAGAATGATATAGGATGGGGTACAGGGAGGATGTAGAATGATATAGGATGGGGTACAGGGAGGATGTAGAATTATACAGGATGGGCTACAGGGAGGAAATAGAATAATATAGGATGATACAGGACAGGGTACAGAGAGAATGTAGAATAATACTGGAGGATACAGAATCATATAAGATAGGATACATGGATGATGTAGAATGTTATAGGATGAGGTACAGGGAGGCTATATAGAATGATCTAGGGCGAGGTATGCGGATGATGTAGAATGATATAGAACAGTGTACGGGGGATATAAAATATTATACATAATGATGGGATACAGTGCTCGGAAAAAGTATTCATACCCCTTGAAATTTTCCATATTTTGTCATGTTACAACCAAAATCATAAATGTATTTTTTGGGAGTTTCATGTGATAGACCAACACAAAGTGGCACATAATAATAATAATTGTGAAGTGCAAGGAAAATGATAAATGGTTTTTAGAATTGTTTACAAATATGTAAAAAGTGTGGCATTCATTTGTATGGCGCCCCCCTGAGTCAATACTTTGTAGAGCCGCCTTTCACTGCAATTACAGCTGCAAGTCTTTTTGGGGATGTCTCTACCAGAAGACTTGCAGCTGTAATTGCAGCGAGTGACATTTTTGCCCATTCTTCTTTGCAAAATAGCTCAAGCTCTGTCAGATTGGATGGAGAACATCTGTGAACAGTAATTTTCAAGTCTTGCGACAGATTCTCAATTGATCTTAGCTCTGGACTTCCTCCCCAGTCTCCCCAGGTTTTCTTCTAAGATTGCCCTGTATTTGGCTCCATCCATCTTCCTATCAACTCTGACCAGCTTCCCTGTCCCTGCTGAAGAAAAGCATCCCCACAACATCATGATGCTGCCATCACCATGTTTCACGGTGGGGATGGTGTGTTCAGGGTAATGGGGAGAGTTAGTTTTCCGCCACACATAGCGTTTTGCTTTTAGGCCAAAAAGTTACATTTTGTTCTCATCTGACCAGAGCACCTTCTTCCACATGTTTGCTGTGTCCCCCACATGGCTTCTCGCAAACTGCAAACGGGACTTCTTATGGCTTTCTTTCAACAATGGCTTTCTTCTTGCCACTCGTCCATAAAGGCCAGACTTATGAAGTGCACAACTAATACTTGTCCTGTGGACAGATTCTCCCACCTGAGCTGTGGATCTCTGCAGCTCCTCCAGAGTTACCATGGGCCTCTTGACTGCTTCTCTAAATAATGATCTCCTTGCCCGGCCTGTCAGTTTAGGTGGACGGCCATGTCTTAGTAGGTTTGCAGCTGTGCCATACTCTTTCTACTTTCGGATGATGGATTGAACAGAGCTCCATGAGATGTTCAAAGCTTGGAATATTTTTATACAACCTAACCCGTATTTAAACTTCTCCACAACTTTATCCCTGACCTGTCTGGCGTGTTCATTGGCCTTCAGGATGCTGTTTGCTCACTAAGGTTCTCTAACAAACCTCTGAGGGGTTCACATACTGATTTTATACTGAGATTAAATTACACACTTTATTTACTAATTAGGTGACTTCTGAAGGCAATTGGTTCCACTACATGTTAGTTAGGAGTATCAGAGTAAAGGGGGCTGAATACAAATGCACGCCACACTTTTCAATATTTATTTGTAAAAAAAATTTTGAAAATCATTTATCATTTTCCTTTCACTTCACAATTATGTGCCACTTTGTGTTGGTCTATCACATAAAATCTCAATAATATACATTTATGTTTTTGGTTGTAACATGACAAAATGTGGAACATTTCAAGGGGTATGAATACTTTTTCAAGGCACTGTATACAGTGAACAGATGATACAGTATAGGGCTACATAGTTACATAGATAGTCAGGTTGAAAAGAGACACAAGTCCATCTAGTTCAACCAAAAAAAAAAAAAGGGTGGCTATTAGCATGTAGAATGACACAGGATGTGATATGAGGATGGGTGTATATCGATACAGAAAGGGGGTCTGAGTGGTCATAAGATATACAGGATGGGGTATGGGGCTGGATGTATAATGATGCAGCATCTGTTAGGTGCCATAGATAGTATGGGGCAGATATTGAATGATAAAGGTTATCAAGGCATGGGCTTGACATACAATGGGGTACAGGGTGACTATACACTGACACAGGAAATAATACTTGGTTCAGGATGGGGTATAGAGGGAATGTAGTCTAATACAGGAGGGGCTCCAGGGTATATGGAAAATGATACAGTATGAGGAACTGCATTTCTATTTTAGTTGGCACATAACCGAATCATGAACTGCGAGAATGATTTCTAACAAAAAACTTGCAGTATTTTTACACTTTTACTTCCGAGGAAGTGGTTATGTTCCTGTGTAGAAGATTTTAACTTATTAGCAACAATTTTTCTCTGATATCATTTAAATTTAAGAGATTAACAAGCACATGGAGGAGTGTGATAAAGAGTTAAAAAGATTGATTCATCTTTTACAGAACCACAATTGTGACTGCTTCTGGAATTTTGGTGTTTCCCCTCAATACAAAAGGGGGGCTTTCTATCCTTCCAAATTTTTAGAATTACCCTCTCTAAGGTTGCGGTTGCCACCAACGACCCCTCTGGTACCCTCACAGAGGACCCCTTAAAGTTGGAACGGTCACCAAGGACCCTGCTGAAATCCTCACAAAGGATCCTCTCTACAACTGAGGTGGTATCCAAAGGACCCTTCTGGGACCCTCACCAAAGAACCTCTCTAACATTAATGTGGTCACCAAGGACCTTGCTGGAGCCCTCACCAAAAATACTCTCTAAAGTTGAAGCAGTCACCAAGGACCCTTCTGGGGACCCTCACCAAAGAACCTCTCTAACATTGATGTGGTCACCAAGGACCCTGCTGGGACCCTCACCAAATATCCTCTCTAAAGTTGAAGCAGTCACCAAGGACCCTCTCTAAAGTTGAGGTGTTCCCCAAGGACCCTTCTGGGACCCTCATCAAAGAACTTCTCTAACATTGATGTGGTCACCGAGGACCCTGTTGGGACCCTTACCAAGGACCCTCTCTGAAGTTGAGATGGTCACCTAGGACCAGGGCAGGACTTAGGGTGGTGGGGGCCCCTGGGCTTGAGTCACTTTCCTACCTTCTATACATTACTTTAAATAGAACAAAATGATACATACACAAGCTATGTATTAGAGGCAGTAAACAAGGCACTACGTAACTGCCAATAACCAATCAGCAAACCTCAAGATAAGAGAAAAGGGGAGATGGCGCAAGGAAAAATTCTATATAGTCCTTAAATAGTCCCAAATATTATGTATAAGAACAGTCATTATGATTGCTCTGATGGCTGCAACCTGGAGAGCGAAGCACAGCTCTAAAAAACAGAAATAGAAAAGGACAAGATGCGGTAATAAAGAACTTCCGTTTAATTGGACAAGACAAAACAGCCAAATGGCTACTCACAAAAGTAGATATTATATAAGCATATAAGTGGTGGATACTGTACTGGTATTTGTCCTGGGTCCACGAAGCAATCGTTCTCAGAGGCACCGCAGGAGGATGATGAGAAGCGGTGGTGGTGGTGGTAACTCTTCTCCACGCTCTGTATGTCTCCAGGGCAGTGTAGGCGCTGCACGCCGTGCAGTATCGATGGCATCCGTGAACCGGAAGACAAAGGCCGGAAGTGCGTTCCAAGGTGGAACGCAAACACCACGGACGGGAAGTGACGTCGTGGCCAATGAGATGACGCGTTTCACAGCATCCGTGGTTTCATCCGATCTAGCTGACCATTCACAAGGTCAGATATATATACACACATGCTTAAGGGAAGTAGCCCGATGTGCGGAAACAACCATATACACAGTAAATAATGTAATAATTAAAAATGAACCAGGAGATTAATAAAAGCAATGGATAAAATGATAATTAAATTGTAACGAATATGAAGATATTTAAAACGTAAACGGGCGGGGCCCATGGGCTTGAGCCCAGTCAAGTCCAATGGTAAGTCCGGCCCTGCCTAGGACCCTGCTGAAATCCTCACAAAGGATTCTCTTTAAAACTGAGGTGGTCACCAAGGACCTTTCTGGGACCCTCACCAAGAACCTAACATTGATGTGGTCACCAAGGACCCTGATGGAACCCTCACCAAAGATCCTTACTAAAGTTAGGGCAGTCGCCAAGGTCCCTTTCTAATGCTGAGGTGGTCACCAAGGACTCTGCTTAAACCCTCATCATAGACCCTCTCTAAAACTGAGGTGGTCACCAAGGACCCTTCTGGGACCTCACCAAAGAACCTCTCCGACATTGATATGGCCACCAAGGAAGCTGCTGGGACCCTCGCCAAAGATCCTCTCTAAAGTTGAAGCAGTCACCAAGAACCCTGCTGACTGAGAAACAACCAGTGAGATAGTCTTCCCCCTGGGTGATGTAACAGAACACAATCAAAGACCAAAAGGCTATGTGTATCTTTGTGGTACACTTTGATTTGTAGACCTCAAATATAAAAGTAGCCCTGAGTGCATCTATAGGCCTACCACAGGTAAACCCCTCAAACAGCACTGCAGGTATATCTCCAGTACACTCCGCCTTGGATATTTACCTGCCTGCTGCTTTGTTATTTAAGTTTAAGGTCATCTCACTGGGTGATATTCAAATAGGGTCCTTGATGACCAAACCAGGCTTAAAATGGTTTTCCCCAATGGGTAGAGGACACCTCACACATAAAAAGCAGAAGAAGACAGATTCTTTCCAAGTCCTCGTCTACCTTGCAGCAGTACTAAAATTACAATTTTTGATAGAGAAACTCTTTTCTATGCACTGGATATTTGGTTACAATAGAAAAAAATGCTTGCAAAGTTCTCCCACTACTTCTTGCAGTGTCACACAGAGCTAAAAATAATGCCTATAAATCATAAAATAGATGTCACAATACAAAGAAAGCACTATGTCTGCTATTTATTTCCAATGGGTTTTACCCTTCGTCATGAAAACCTTTAGGGCATTGCACAAGGGCAAAAGAGATGTGAAAGGACCACAACAACTATGTATATTATGATTAGTACAGAAAGGAATATTGGGGAGTGAGCCAGATCTGATCAGATCTGAACCAGATCATTTTGCCCCAATTCGTTTTTTCCTTTTTTTTTTTACTCTTACGCGGACATTATGCATTTCTTAGATACCCTGGTCATCACTCATTCTAGAAAGAATCACAGAAAAGCAGAAAGTATATCTTAACTATGTCTATATGCCTATACCTTAACCTTTTTGTCTCTTGGACCTTTTTTGGCTCTAGAAAAAAAAAACTTCCTGGGCTCCTTTAAATTTTCCATTGGCCTCTTTAAAGTGTATCCAAAGCCAATTTTTTTTGTTATTTTTGGTGAGGGGTTAGAACTCTTGTGGTTGTCACTGGGATTGAAATGGAGGGAAAATCAAAACTTTTATGTTGTAACCATAACAAAGAAAATCTTCCAATGGGAATGTTTCTGGTGATAGCTGTCTGAAAGGCGATTTCCATTCTTTTAGAGAGATTTCCTGTTGTGTCTAAAGGTCAGGAAATCCCTGATGACAAAAAGACGACACTATTCCACCATTCCCCTACTGTATCCAAAATGAAAAAAATAGATTGACCGCTGGGCCATTCAGAAAGTACAGCGCGCTCCACGCATGAGCAGTAGGAAAGTCTTCAGTGCCGGTTTCCCTTACAGGCAGTGGCAGGGGCAGCACCCGAGAGCCTACGGAAACATCGGCTGGGGTGCCGAAATCGATTGATTGTCCTAATATTAAAAGTCAGCAGCTACAGTATGTGCTGACTTTACATTTTTTGCTGGGGGGGGGGGGGGGGGTGGCAGAACTCCGCTTTAATCATTTGACCTGCCAATGTTGTGTCCCACACATCATGGCGATCCAAGGGTTAAAACAAGCTCATGGGTGTTTTAATTTTTTTTTCCCTGCAGGCTCTGGGGTTTGTAGTGAAAGTGATCTAGGCAGCTTTAGAGCCATCTGACCACTTTTACTGCCCAGTATGTGTCCCCCTTATCTTTGCTGAGTCACTCCAGTGGTTCCTTGGTTCTCCTGGCACCACAGCACATTTAAGGATGGAAAGCAAGAGGAGGAACATCCATTCCCCGATCTGCTCTGAAATGAATGAACCAGGAAGCGTTCAGCTCTGAGCACTTCTGGGTGCAGAGTTATCAAAACCCTGGGCGTTGGCCGAAAAAAAAAAAAAAAAAAAACGAGCACTGTTTGTGCTTGATCTTCTTGACTGGCGTGCAAAGGAGGCATTAGGGGCCTTATAGACCCCTGATACCTCCATAAAGAGTACCTGTCACTCATCTTAGCAATAAAGCAAAGTGAAAAATAAGTGTTAAAAAATGTAAATGAAGAATAAATAAACCCCCAAAAATAGTGTGTGCACACATGCTTAAACGACAATTGTGCAACACACATTACGTATCAGAAAGCACACCATAGTGAGAGAAACAATTCTAGGGCCATGAGGTATGATTACCTTTAAACTGATGAGTTTTGGATGGGCAGCTTTGAGCTTCATATTTATTTTTGTTGTTTTAGCTAGTGTGCGCAACTTTATGGTTTGCCCTGTTTGGTATCTATTCACGCAAAAAAAAAAAAAAAAAATGTATATTTTAAATATTACAAAAAATGGGAAATATACTGTGTTTGTGTTCAGTGAAATTTAATTACAGTAAGTGAATTTTTTTTTACTGAAGATGAGATGCCGCTCAAAACGACCCGATGTAGTCACGGGTATGGGGTCGGTTTGAGCGGCGCCTCATCTTGTGTTCTGAGCATCTGCGGGGATATCCTGAAGCCTCCAGCTTGGAACGGCACTACCAGCCCTTCCTGACCAAAGTCAATTTCTAATTCGCAAATATAGGTTTGATAAACCCAAATATTGTGCAATATAAAAACCCTTTTGTTCTATGGGTTCTCTGCTTACAGAAAATATTTAAAATTTTTGGGATCTCAAGTAATTTTCAGACCAAAAATAAATTCCCCACAAATTCCCCAAATATGGTGTTGGCACTAGACATCAAGTAGAAGCCAAGCGATTGGTCTGGCTCTTATGTAGGCAGTGACTGGTTCACTGGGCAATTACTAAAATTTTTATTGAGGATATGGCTACACTTGTATATACAGTGTATGGCAACACTTATAAATAGAAATAGAAATAGGTTTAGGGATAGATTATTAGCTCTTGGGAAGTGTTTTCGGGGCAAAAAAAAAAAAAAAAATAAATTCTATTAACTGATTTTCTCTTATAAAGTGTACTCATATACCGTCTGATCTTTACAACAGACTTTAACATTGTTGCAGGTATTGGGCAGCATGGGGTTCCCTAGAGGGCAATATGAAACTTCAGAAGCACCCGTCATTGCACATACTGTTTTTCTCTGTGGGCAAAGATCATATACTTTTCTTGGGGGGGGGGGGGGGGGGGGGAGTAACAATAGAAGTAAATAATAAAAAACATAATATTTAATAATAATAACATACCGGTAAATAAAAATAAAGTAAAAAAATTGAATAAAATAAAATTATAAAAAGGTAAGAATAAACACAAATACAACACATTCATTCACAAGTTTGTACCCATTGGCCGAGTTGGACTTAACACTTCATTATTGAGTATAGCAATTGAGCTGAGGTTATTTTTTAAGAAGCACTACACCTGTCTTTAGCTAGATTAAAACATTAAGTCAAAATGATTTACCTTCATAAATATTCCATAAGAAAGCATTATTTGCGTTAAAATAAAGGCAAAATGGTTTGGGAGCTAATTACGAGTATGAAATATTAATATAAAATCAAATGCACTACGCAAAGTAGGAAAACAGTTACAAGGGTGCCAATGGACGTGGGACAATTGATTAACCAATGTGACAATTTTCATCAGGTTCAAGCAACAATTTCATTTTTATTGGTGATCCTTGGGCATGCCGGTCAGTT
Source organism: Lithobates sylvaticus (assembly GCA_028564925.1). Lineage (NCBI taxonomy): Eukaryota > Metazoa > Chordata > Amphibia > Anura > Ranidae > Lithobates > Lithobates sylvaticus. The sequence continues at coordinate 25,794,330 of CM053035.1, read as the reverse complement.
ACTGGTGCCATGGAGTTGACCTGCAAGATAAGAAATCCAGGCTTGACTATTGGTCAAGTTTTGGGTCACCATACTAGGTAGGCATGGTTCAGTATGTGGACACCATACCATATTACAAACTAAGGGTCACCATACATGGTGGACATAGTATATGGACACCAAACCATATTACAAACTAAGGGTCATCACATATGGTGGACAAAGTATACGGACACCATACTATATTAGTAACTTAGGGTCACCATACATGGTGGACATGGTATATGGACACCATACCATATTACAAACTAAGGGTCACCATACATAATAGACATGGTATATGGACACCATACCATATTACAACTAAGGGTCACCATACATAGTGGACATGGTATACGGACACCATACTATAATTACTAACTAAGGCCCCTTTCACATGGACGGACCGTTCAGATCCGCAGATCAGTTTTGATGGTGGATCTGAACGGGCGCTCCATGTTAGTCTATGGAGCGTCGGATGTAAGCAGAGACATCTCCGCTGACATCCGACCCGGTCCGATCCGCCAAAAGCAGACGTATGGCCCCACGTCCAGATCCGTCGCTGGCGGATCGGATCGGGTGAGATCTGATGAAAACGGACACACTGTCCGTTTTCATCCGATCTCTCCATAGAGACCAGCGGAGCTCGCAAGCCCCTCCCCGCTCAGTGAGCAGAGAGGGACTTGTCATCCGCCGGCTCAGCGGAGATCAATGGAGAGATCTCCCGCTGAGCCGGCGGACAGAGGCGGACTCCGTGGAAGCGGAGTCCGCCTTGTGTGAAAGGGGCCTAAGCGTCACCTTAAGAGTCATACTATATTAGTAACTAAGGGTCACCATACATGGTGGACATAGTATATGGACACCATACTATATTACAAATTAAGGGTCGCCATACATGGTGGGCATGGTATATGGACACCATACCATATTACAAATTAAGGGTCACCATAAATGGTGGGCATGGTATATGGACACCATACTATATTAGTAACTAAGGATCACCATACATGGTGGACATGGTATATGGACACCATATTATATTAGTAACTTAGGGTCACCATGCATGGTGGGCATGGTATATGGATACCATACCATATTACAAATTAAGGATCACCATACATGGTGGACATGATATACGGACACCATATCATATTACAAATTAGGGATCACCATACATGTTACAACTTAGGTCCAAAAAAACTGGTATGTGGTATGGTACTGGTATATGGTACTGGTATGATATGAGGACCTACCTAGACTCTCTACAATCTGTATCCAATCGGGCAGACCACTGGATCTGAGGAAGCTTGTGCAATCAGATTGTGGCATGTATAGTAGGGTTTTAGGAGATCGTACAATCACACTGTAAGGTTTATAGCCAGTTTTAGATAAATATTCAGCCCAAAATGACTTCAGGCCTCGCTATGGGTCTGAGTGGCTTAAGTCAATATTGCTTATTCTCTCTAAAGAGCGGGAACCCTGAAGAGGAGGTGTGTATCCATGTTCAGGCCAGGGAGAGGAAAGCACAGATTCTCCAAGGATCATGCCTACAAGTAGAGGCCTGCCACATTTCTTACTAACGTCTTTCCTGAACTTGTACGGGAGTTTACTTAGGGTGCTATTCTGAGGGTGTGTGAGAAGATGGCTGGGAGGAAGCTTTCTAGGATTCTCTCAATCATTTCCCGTGACGGATTCTAAGATTTCACCTCCATCCCTTTAGTTTGAAATCCTCTGTGTGTTGCAGGGGCGAGGTGACTCTGATCAGCACCCAATGGAGTCAGCCATATTGTCTGCTATACGCTCAAGAGAAAGGAAGCCTTGAATTCACAGGGAATGAACAAGACTGGGTTCACAGCAAGGCCACAAATCTTCCATGACAGGATCCTTACCGCCTATCAGATAGTAGCCACGGATTTCCTCACTACATAAAGCTTAACTTTAATCTACTTATATTTTGCCTTCCCTGGTTCTTCCTTTCGCCCCTCATCAAGATATTAATGAAACTGTTAAATAAAACCTTTTCATTTCCATTACATACCTTGTTTTAGACCCAGTGACACCATCACTGTGTCCCTATGCCTCTCTATGCAATGCAGGCAGATCATGACTGGTGGGAAGGGCCGGCAGGGTGCTGTACATAGCTTATTGAAAACCTCATAGTACCCTTGCCTTAGTACTCCTCTCAACAGCACTCAGTCCTGCTACTAGGGGGAGTCGTGCAAATATTGAAACGCTGGAGTTTTAACAAGCTTATGAGGGCCCATTCACTCAATTGCAGTGTGTTAATGCAAGTGCGTTGACGTGGGTTATGCTGTGTGTCAACGTGCATTGCATTAAGGCAGCTCGTTCAAAATGAATGGGCTGCCGACACAACAAAATGCACCAAAAGTGGTGCACGTACCATTTCCGGTAGCGCACCACTGCGCACGCTAGTGCATACATTGCAGCATGTTGCCCTGCATTGCAACATACTGTATGTCCATTGGCAAGGTGCGTTGGGTGGCATTTACAATTAATGGAGCTGCATCACGCCAGCACAAGTAAGATGTGTTGCAGCAACGCAATAGTGTGAATGAGAGTGGGGGAAGCTAAAAAGGCCAAAAAGACAGAAGACCGGAGTGGCCAGTTTACTAATATTTCTATGTTTTATGGAAAGAATTGGCTGGTTGCTGATTGATTATACTTGTTGGCACAAAGACGCTAACCAGAACCTGGGTTTCATTGTTTGGAGGGCTTTGATGACCTTTGTCCAATGTAGAGGTTGTTATCCTATCTCAGAAATCCTGCCATCATCTGACTCTTGAAATTCTGCCCCCTTTGATTTTGGGCCTCCAGTGCGGAGATTGTTATTATTCCTCCGAATTCCAGATATCATAACCCCTCTAATTCAGTCCTCCAATGTGGAGGTTGTCAATCCTTCCTCTGAAATCTTGCCATGATATGGCTCCTGCTATCATGCCCCCTCTCATGTTGGACCTCCATTGTGGAGGTTGTCATCCTTCCTCTGAAATTGAGCCATCATCTGGCTCCTGCTATCATACCCGCTTTCATTTTGGTCCTCAAGTGTGGAGATTGTTATCCTTCATCTGAAATTCTGTCATCCTCTGGCTCTGATATCATACCCCTTCTCATTTTGGTTCTCCAACGTGGAGGTTGTCATCCTTCCTCTGAAATCTTGCCATGATATGGCTCCTGCTATCATGCCCCCTCTCATGTTGGACCTCCATTGTGGAGGTTGTCATCCTTCCTTTGAAATTCAGCGATCATCTGGCTCCTGCTATCATACCCGCTTTCATTTTGGTCCTCCAGTGTGGAGATTGTTATCCTTTATCTGAAATTCTGTCATCATCTGGCTCCTGCTATCATACCCGCTTTCATTTTGGTCCTCCAGTGTGGAGATTGTTATCCTTTATCTGAAATTCTGTCATCCTCTGGCTCTGGTATCATACCCCTTCTCGTTTTGGTTCTCCAATGTGGAGGTTGTCATCCTTCCTCTGAAACCCTGCCATCATCTGACTCCTGATATCATGCCCTCTTATTTTGGTCCTCCAGGGCAGAGATTGTCATCCTTGCTCCGAAATCCCATCATTATCTGGCTCCTGCCATCATACCCATCTCATTATAGTGTAGACTGTCATCTTTCCTCTGAAGTCCTGCCATCATCTGGCTCCTACTATCATGCCCCCTCTAATTTTGGGACTCCATTGAGTATGTTCCTACAAAATCTCACAATCATCCAACTCCCCTTATCATACTCCCTCTTATTTTCGGAGGAGGTTTTCATCCTTTGTCTACAGTCTTGCCATCATCTAGTTCCTATCATACCCCTCATTTTGAACCTCGAGTTTGGAGGTTGTCATTCTTCTTCTGAAATCCGGCCATCGTCTGGCTCCTATCATATAACCTCTCATTTTGGGTCTCCAGTGTGGAGGTTGTCTTCCTTCCTCTGAACTCCTGCCATCATCTGACTCCTACTATCATACTCCTCTCATTTTGGGCATCCAGTGTGGAGATTGTCATCCTCCCCCAAAAATGCTGCCATGGTGCCCCCTTTCATTTTGGGACTCCATTGTGTAGGTTCCTACGAAATCTTAACATCATACCCCCTCTCATTTTGCTGGAGTTTTTATCCTTTGTCTAAAATCTATCATCTGCTATCATCTGGCTTCTATCATACCCCTTTTCATTTTGAACCTCCAGTTTGGAGGTTGTCATTCTTCTGAAATCTGGCCATCGTCTGGCTCCTATCATACCCCATCTTATTATGAGCTTCCAGTTTGGAGGTCATCAACCTTCTTCTGAAATCCTGCCATCAGGGGCGGACTGACCATTCGGCCACTTGGGCACTGCCCGAGGGATCCGGGCCACTAGGGGGCCCCATCAGGGTTGCCAGCCTCAGTAAAACCAGGGACAGTATGTAAAAATCTGTGTTTCCCTGAAATGTCCCTTACCGACTTTTGGTCTAAAAATCCCAAGATTATAGCTGCCCCACCTCTCCAGTACCTTCTCAGGCAATAGAAACATGTCTGTGTATACTGTTTGTACATGTATGTGTATACTGTGTGATTGTATACTGTGTGTGTGTATACTGTGTGGCCCCATAATCTCAGATTGCCTGGGGGCCCCATAATCTCCTATTGCCCGGGGGCCCCATGAGTTGTCAGTCCGCCCCTGCCTGCCATCATCTGGCTCCTGCTATCATACCCTTCTCATTTTGGGACTCCATTATGCAGGTTGTCCTACTTCCTCTAAAATCCAACCATCAACTGGCTCCTTATATACCCCCTCTCATTTTAAACCTCCAGTTTGGAGGTTGTTATCCTTCTTTTGAAACCCAGCTATCATCTGGCTCCTGCTATCATAGCCCCTCTCATTTTGGGACTCCATTGTGGGGGTTGTCCTACTTCTTCTGAAATCTGGCTATCAACTGGCTCCTTTCATACCCCATCTCATTTTGAACCTCCAGTTTGGAGGTTGTCATCTTTCTTCTGAAATCCTGCCATCACCTGGCTCCTGTTACTCATTTTGGGACTCCATTGTGGAGGTTGTTCTGGCCATCATCTGGCTCCCCTCTCTGTGCCACACTTGGGGTTGCTGAGAGATGTAAACCTTTGATTCTGATGTTTTCTTGGCCTATATAAGCGACACCTTTGGTGTAACCGATATTTTCCCAGTTTTGTCACCATGTATCTCCCCCCTTCCATTCGCATAAATAAACCCGGTATACAGGCAGATGGCGATGTGAGCGAGCATACGAAAGACAGACTCGCAGATTATGCTGTAGTTAAAAGTAATCGCTGGCAGTTATATTTATAGGGTTTATAAATAGACCGAGACGCGCATCAGACCGAGGAGGCTGCGAACGGGGCTGCACAGAATGTACAAAGCTGACCCAGATTTGGGAGCCTACGCGATTCGCAGACGAGAGACAATTCCCTCTTTGCAGGGTCTTGACGAGTTTAGCTCAGTGCTTTGATACGACCCTTCCATTAAAGGGAGATTCCACCAATCCCATTAATGCTTTCCACCACTTAAATGTGCCGCTTGGTTTTATTATAGTGATGGCTGATACCATTCTATAGCCATAGTGCTCGCTATTTCTGCTGATTGGCCCTTTAAGAAATGTAAATCCTGGAGACATTTCATGGGCTTCCCGAACACGTGATCACCGTGATTGGCTGTCACAGTGATCACATAATCGGGAGCCCATCCTAACTCAATACCTGTTTTAACCCCGTTTTTGCTGAACAAATGCGCCACAACTAATATGGACAAAAAAGACCGCGCTAACCCAAACAAACACACAAGGGAAATCTATGGAGAGCACATGTATAACTAAAATAAACCTAAAACTAAACTAGGCTGCAGAATAGTGTGATAAACACAAAAGTATACAAGAAAGGAAAAAACTGCGCCAAAACTTGCCACAACTAATATGTTTGACAGTTTTTTCCAAAGGGGCGAACTATCGCAACCGTGGCATGTGGACACCCCCATTGACTGACCTCTCAGCTTTAGGGGACACTAAAAACGCAGCTCATTTTTAATATTGTAATATTTAAAATATTGTTTGCACCTTTTTTATATTGTCATTTTTTTTGCATTTCAGTGCTGCTGATCCCCTCCAGTCTCTTTCAGACCCTTTCTGTATACTCGTTCCTGCATTGGCTACACATTGACCTGGGCCGGCCTCCTGATAGTGAAGACAGTAGACCATGTGCAATGTGTGTTGGGTGTGTGGTTAGAAGCGCCTATTAAGAAATGGTCATCTTGCTTGGAAGTTCACTTTAACATGTTAGTTGAACTGCAGAAATGTCACATGCAGCCAACGGGTTTCGGGTGACTGGTCTCCCCTTCTTCAAGGCTTCAACATTGATATGTATCTCAGGGGAATGGACTCCCTTTCTTCAAGGCTTCAACATTGATATGTATCTCTGGGGAATGGACTCTCCTTCTTCAAGGCTTCAACATTGATATGTATCTCTGGGGAATGGACTCTCCTTCTTCAAGGCTTCAACATTGATATGTATCTCTGGGGAATGGACTCTCCTTCTTCAAGGCTTCAACATTGATATGTATCTCTGGGGAATGGACTCTCCTTCTTCAAAGCTTCAACAATGATATGTATTTTGTGGGAAATGGTCTCCCTTTCTTCAAGGCTTCAACATTGATATGTATTTTGGGGGAATGGAATACCCTTCTTCAATGCTTCAATTTTGATATGTATCTCTGGGCAATGGACTCCCCTTCTTCAAGACTTCAACATTGATATGTATCTCAGGGGAATGGACTCCCCTTCTTCAAATCTTCAACATTGATATGTATTTCGGGGGAATGGTCTCCCCTTCTTCAAGGCTTCAACATTGATATGTATTTTGGGGGAATGAACTCCCTTTTTTCAAGGCTTTAACATTGATATGTAACTCGGGGGAATGGACTCCCCTTCTTCAAGGCTTCAACATTGATATGTATCTCAGGGGAATGGACTCCCCTTCTTCAATTCTTCAACATTGATATGTATCTCTGGGTAATGAAATACCCTTCTTCAAAGCTTCAACAATGATATGTATTTTGTGGGAAATGGTCTCCCTTTCTTCAAGGCTTCAACATTGATATGTATTTTGGGGGAATGGAATACCCTTCTTCAAGGCTTCAATTTTGATATGTATCTCTGGGCAATGGACTCCCCTTCTTCAAGACTTCAACATTGATATGTATCTCTGGGCAATGGACTCCCCTTCTTCAAGACTTCAACATTGATATGTATCTCAGGGGAATGGACTCCCCTTCTTCAAATCTTCAACATTGATATGTATTTCGGGGGAATGGTCTCCCCTTTTTTAAGGCTTCAACATTGATATGTATCAAAATCTGGAAGGAATGCACTTTGTAGCCTGAAATTAGGCAGAAGGGCCAAATGTCAGCGTGTCATGGCTCCAATGAGGGCAGCCAACTGAATCCACAGTTGCTACAGTAAGTCAAATAGACCCAGCATCATCTAGTCTTTCCTACCCAGGCCCCCCTTTAATTCATTGGATTTCAATTATTTCAATCATGGATGCTCAGTATGGGCCTTACCTAGTGTGGTCTGCATGCACATACAGTCTGCTCAGCAACACCAATTGCTCCAGACTGACATCCACCCATCAAGACATTTTAATGTTTGCACAACTCCTCCCAAGAGCCAGCCCACTTCTTGCATGAGGGCCGAGGGCTCTTGAGAGGAGTACTGGGTGCTGTAATGTTTTCAAGAAGCTACATACAGCAATCTGCAGACCCCTCCCACCAGCCATAATCCGCCTGTATGGCATAGAGAAGAACAGAGACCCAGTGATGGCATCACTAGGTCTAAAATAAGGTACGCAATGAAAATGTAAATGTTTTATTTAAAAATGCAATTAGCATGTTAATAAGGGGGGAAGGAGAAACCATGGAAGGCAGCTTAAACTTCTGCTTCAAGGAGCAAGGTAAGCCTTCTCCCAATTCAATCTATAGGTTGGGAGCTCAGATAGCTTAGAGTTACAAGCCACACTTTGTAGAGGTGCCTTGACGCGTGGGGCAGATTTCCTAAAACTGGTGCACACAGAATCTGGTGCAACTGTGGGTGGTAACCAATCAGCTTCTAACATCTAACACGGAAGCTAATTGGTTACTATGCATAGCTACACCAGACTCTGTGTGTACGGGTTTTAATAAATCTGCCCCCTTTAGTTTCATATATGACACTTTAAAAAAATAAAATCTGGTCTAACCTAAAATTTTAAAAATAAAACTAAAGTCCAAACTTTAAAAAAAAAAATTTTGGGCACAGTTAAGTAAAAAAAAAAACGGAAAATATCCTAACAGCACGCAGAAATTTAGCAACATGCTGGAAAAGCGCATATTTTCATAACCGCACCCTCATCTGTATACAAAGAGAGACGACAAAGTAGCAGAGAAAGAGGCAGTGCATTGTCTTCTCCGTCACCCGTCGTTTTCGGGAAACCATCTGTACACCTTAAAGGGACTGCCGCAAATTTGAAAACCGCCGCTACGATGGTATTTTTTGTCTAGTCCCAAATTTTGAAACCCGCCCCTACAACGGTATTTTTTTTGTCTCGTCTTTTTTTTTTTTATAAACGTCTTCGTCTTTTTTTTTTCTATAAACGTCTTTTTTTTCCTATAAACGTCTCTTCGTCTTTTATTTTTTCTATAAACGTCTCTTCGTCTTTTTTTTCCTATAAACGTCTCTTCGTCTTTTATTTTTTCTATAAACGTCTCTTCCTCTTTTGGTGCTCAGATCCGTATCTGTATATTGAAGACATCCCCCTATTCTGTTTTTATTCTAAAAGCCGTCTTCTCGATTGTATTTTTTCTTAGCCATCCGTAACGCTGCAGCATTGACGGGGTTACTGTCCTACGAAAAAAAAAAAAAAACGGTTTGGATATGCACCTTGCTTTTCTATTGTGGCTCGTCCTCTGCCCGTTTTTTTTTTTTTTTTGTATATTTCCCCTAATACATGTTCCGTGTTGCTCTCCGTTTAATTATTGCCTTCCTTTCCTTCGTGGTTTAATAACGTCTCGCTATCCCGATGTCTTGCCCGCTGTGCCACTCCTTGCAGGCTGTGCCAGTCTGCTGTCTGTGTGTCTCCTTTTTTTTTTTTCCCTTCTTGACTCATTTTCTTTTCTTTTTTTTTTTTTTAGCTCTTACAATCGGCCTGTCCCCTTTTCCCTCTTTGTAACCACAGAAACCTGCCTGCGTTTTTCTCTGTAGACAGGTCCAGCAAACGCGCCGGGCCTTTCGATACTGCTCGCAAAGCCCAGCCCTCTGCGGGCCGTGCCAGGTGGACGCCATTTCAGAGCTCCCTGAATCCCGAGCCGCACAAGATGGTGGCACCCCTCCAACTGCAGCATGGGAGCAGCTGCAGGGAGCCGTCACTGTGCCCAATCTCCACAAAGCTCTGTGTTAGGCCTCGGTGAAGACTCCGGTCACAACGAGGTTAAAAAAAATAAAAGTAAGGCATAATATAGACGAGACAAAAGGCGGCACGGCTTTATTAATTTCATACATGTTCACTTTACTACAGGTTTACTATTAAAGATTTATATAATATTGAAAAAAAGGTGTGCAGCAAGAGCCAAACCTCGTGCAATTCAGTGCCCTGGGCAAAGATGCCAAACTGCCTTTCCCTTATCCTCGTGAGTCTTGGGTGCAAGGCCCACTTTGGCGCTAATTCTGGTCATAATTGGCACCAGTACTGGTCATACTTAAAGAACCACATAAACCTAACTCCTAAAAAGGATTGAAATAACACCAGTGCCAGGAAAAGGTCATCCAGTCCCCTGGGTGAAGATACCAAACTGCTGGCCCCTTTTGCCCATGGGTCTTGGGTGCAAGGACCACTTTGGCACCAATACTGTTCATATTTAAAGGGCCGCGTAAACTCCCAAAAGGGTCTGGAATAACATCAGTGCCAGGGCAAGGTCATCAAGTGCCCTGGGTGAAGATGCCAAACTGATCCCTCTTCTCCAATGGGTCTTAAGGGCAAGGCCCACTTCGGCACCAATACTGATCATAACTGGCACCAATACTGGCCATACTTAAAGGACCACAAAAACCTAACTGCCAAAAGGGTTGGAGTAACATCAGTGCCATGGCAAGGTTATCCAGTTTCCTTGGCGAAGATGCCTAACTGCATTCCCTTTCTCCACATGGGTCTTGGGTGCAAGGCCTACTTTAGCACCAATACTAGACATACTTAAAGGACCACATAAACCTAACTCCCAAAAGGGTTTGGAGTAACATCAGCGCCAGGGCAAGGTTATCCAGTTTCCTGGGCAAAAATGCCAAACTGATCCCTCTTCTCCCCATGGGTCTTGGGTGTAAGGCCTACTTTGGCACCAATTCTGGTCATCAAGTGCCCTGGGTGAAGATGCCAAACTGATCCCTCTTCTCTCATGGGTCTTAAGGGCAAGGCCCACTTTGGCACCAATACTGATCATAACTGGCACCAATACTGGCCATATTTAAAGGACCACAAAAACCTAACTGCCAAAAGGGTTGGAGTAACATCAGTGCCATGGCAAGGTTATCCAGTTTCCTGGGCAAAAATGCCAAACTGATCCTTCTTCTCCCCATGGGCCTTGGGTGTAAGGCCTACTTTGGCACCAATTCTGGTCAAACTTAAAAGACCACGTGAACCTAAGTTTTAAAAGGATTTGGAATAACATCAGTGCCAGGGCAAGGTAATTCAGTGCCCTGGGCCAAGATGCAAAACTGAGTCCCCCCTTCACCCCACAGGTCTTAGGTGCAAGGCCCACTTTGGCACCAATCCTGATCATGCTTAAAGAGCCACACAAACCTAACTCCCAGAAGGGTTTGGAATAACATCAGTGCTAGGGCAAGGTCATCCAGTGCCCTGTGTGAAGATGCAAAACTGCGTCCTCAATCCCCCCTCCCGATGCGTGCTTGATCACAGATGCCAAACTGCCCCCCTCCACTGGGCTGCGCCCAATCGTCTACAGCAGCTAGGATCTCTCTCCTAGATGCCACTGCTCTCGTCTCTGCATCCTTGCACAGGTCTGAGTCCACCAGTTTGTTTTCACATGGACCTGGAAGTGCGCAGTGGCATCATGGAACCTTACTGCTGCGTGTTCTCTGTCGGTCTCCTAGTGCTGATTGTACTTATTGCCAGACTGGGCAGAGGAAATAAAAGGCATGACATGACTGTAGTGGGGAGGGCACAGCTCTCAACGCAGCACCACCCTTGTATAAAAACACTGCACCTGGGGCAGCTGCCTCCCTCTTCCTTCCACCTGAAAAAATTGTGTCCATGGCAGCTACTCCTCCCACCCTCCTCCCTTCCACATGAAAACACTGCGTTCAAATGAGAAGCTGTCCCTCCTCCTATTCACATGAAAACACTGCACCAGGGGCAGCTGCAAATCCTGCCCCTTCCACCTGAAAACACTGTGACGGGGCAGCTCCCCCTCCCTTCCACGTGAAGACACTGTGCCCGGGGCAGCTGCCCCTCCCTTCCACATGAAAACACTGTGCCCGGGGCAGCTCCCCCTTCCTTCCACATGAAAAACACTGCAGCTGCAAATCCTGCCCCCCCCCCCTTTTCTTGTCCCAGCCTTGAATGACACTCGCAATTAAACATGTGAAGGTAGAATTGTATGAATGCCATGAGAAATCCCATGCAGTCATTGCTGAAGTGCATGTAGACATGGGGTTATGAAAATTCCTTGTTCAGACACTTCCTGTTATAGGGTGACAACAGTCTTCCATGTGTTCTTGAGTTGTCACCCTGTCACCTCCACGCCTGTTGGACCCTACAAGCAGCAGAACCATCGTACATTGTACAGACATGGTTGTCCCTATCAGGAAACCCATCCCGAGAAATGCCATGTAGCCATCACTGGAGTGCATGTAGACATGGAGTGCATAGACTTCCTGGTGGAGTCTACAAGCCAACACACATTGCACAGGCATGGTCCACTGTTGTCACCGTCAAGAAACCCTCCTTGAGGAATGCCATGTAGCCATCACTGGAGTGCATGTAGACATGGAGTGCATAGACTTCCTGGTGGAGTCTACAAGCCAACACACACATTGCACAGGCATGGTCCACTGTTGTCACCATCAAGAAACCCTCCTTGAGAAATGCCATGCAGCCATCGCTGGGGTCAATGAAAACAGGAAAAGGCTGAAAAGAGCCTGCAGTAGATCAGTAGTACTGAGAGGCAACAAAAGATACAAGAAAAAAAAAAAAATAACTGAATTTAAAAGTAATTTTTATGATAGACAGTGCTGTAGCAATGCAAATGTCAGTTGAGGGTTACATCTGCTTTACTATTATAGTGTTGCCACCTTTGTTTCTTTTTCGGCACTGCGGAGTGCACATTCTGAGCCCCAGGGCACAAAGTGATCTCCCTTGTATGTAAACAAATCAGACCTACACTGCAGAGCTGACAATTGTTTTGTCACAGAGAAAATAAATGGCTTGCCCTCAGGGTCATGACACTCAGGATAACCATCAGTGCCTCAAAGACAAGTGCATTCACTGGGCTCATGAAAGGCTCAGTCATCCACCTATCTGTGTCACGTTTCAGTTTGTTTAGAAAGGATCGTTAAAATATAAGCATGATATTTTCCTGTCCGGAGGACAATACAGAGCGGGTGCAGGGGACAAGAGGAGTCGATCGATTGGCTGCCAACACTGTTAAGAAAGCTTTGTGGCTGTGAATGTTCACTTAGGGCCTTATTCAACAAAATAGCGCAAAGTGTGATGCATCCATTGGGCCACTTGGATTATTTTTTTATGTACATCAAACATTGATCTCAATGGATTTAGCTTTCATGTCCTTTCACTATGGTTGGGTGTTGGTTCGGGTCATCTTAGGTACCAAGAATATAGATAATCCAACGCACTATTCCCAACACACACAATCCTGTAAAAATGGTGGTGTGTATAAGTGGGCTCTGAAGCGACCACCAGCTGGAACCGTGAATAGTCAGAGCCAGAAATGTCACCAGCACACCGTGGATCTCCAGAATGGGTCCAAAGCTTTATTCAGTGATCACATCATTACAGCAAATAGCACTAAATAGCTATTTGTTGTAACGATGTGATCGCTGAATAAAGTTTTGGACCCATTCTGGAGATTCATAATGTGCTGGTGACTTTTGTCCCTAAGAATATAAAAAATTCACAGCATCAACGGGATGGTAGAATACCTCTTTATTCATTTATTAACCAGGGCAGGCTTGAACTGCATGGAAGTTTAAAAACTAACCCTGCAAGGTAGCTTCACCCGCACAGCAAGGGTCAAATGATTGTTTTTATATAGGGTAGCCTTTTGACCCCTGAGGAAACCTTGCAATCATTTTCGGCCCTAGGGAAACCCCTGCTGCAACCAATTTATTGGTGGCCAGTGAGAAGGATGCTCCTTACATTGGTGGCCAGTGGGAAGAATGTTTCTTACATTGGTGGCCAGTGGGAAGAATGTTTCTTACATTGGTGGCCAGTGGGAAGAATGTCCTATACATTTATGGTTGGTGGGAAGAATGTCCCTTACATTTGTAGTCAGTGGGAAGAATGTCCCTTACATTTATGGTCAGTGGCAAGAATGTCCCTTATATTGGTGGTCAGTGAGAAGAATGTTCCTTACATTGGTGGTCATTGGGAAGAATGTACTTAACATTTGTGGTCAGTGGGAAGAATGTTCCTTACATCGGTGGCCAGTGGGAAGAATGTTCCTTACACTGGTGGTCAGTGGGAAGAATTTCCCATATATTGATGGTCAGTGGGAAGAATGTCCCTTATATTGGTGGTCAGTGGGAAGAATGCTCCTTACATTGGTGGCCAGTGGGAAGAATGTTTCTTACATTGGTGGCCAGTGGGAAGAATGTTTCTTACATTGGTGGCCAGTGGGAAGAATGTCCTATACATTTATGGTTGGTGGGAAGAATGTCCCTTACATTTGTAGTCAGTGGGAAGAATGTCCCTTACATTTATGGTCAGTGGCAAGAATGTCCCTTATATTGGTGGTCAGTGAGAAGAATGTTCCTTACATTGGTGGTCATTGGGAAGAATGTACTTAACATTTGTGGTCAGTGGGAAGAATGTTCCTTACATCGGTGGCCAGTGGGAAGAATGTTCCTTACACTGGTGGTCAGTGGGAAGAATTTCCCATATATTGATGGTCAGTGGGAAGAATGTCCCTTATATTGGTGGTCAGTGAGAAGAATGTTCCTTACATTGGTGGTCATTGGGAAGAATGTACTTAACATTTGTGGTCAGTGGGAAGAATGTTCCTTACATCGGTGGTCAGTGGGAAGAATGTTCCTTATATTGATGGTCAGTGGGAAGAAAGCCCCTTACATTGGTGGCCAATGTCCCAGTATGTCCCACTTCCAGCTGTGGCGTCATGCTGCTGACTGTGTCATTGGCCCTGGAACTATGCAGGTGCACCCAGATCAGAGGTAAATAGCCAACAGCTCAAAGAGCCCCTAGTAGCCTTTGGAGGAACCACTGGGTTCCACAGAACCTTACCTGAGAATGTCTGGTCTAAGGGAAAATTTAAAAGCAGTTTTTCTTACCTTATCCATCACTTCCTCAGCAGCCGGAATTCTCCTTTTTCCTCCAATGCCCCATATTATGGAAAGGCCCTCAGCATGCTCACTTCCAATGCACTGCTGATCCTGCATGGTATGTGACGATGTCAAAGTGCAACCAACAGACAAAGCAACAAAAGGAAGTGGCTTTGGGGCCTGTGGAAGGGAGGGATAAGGTAAGTAAAAGTTATTTTTCATTTTCCCCTAGATCAGTCTATGCATACTTAAAAACACTTAAAATAATTTTTTAGGTCTTGGAAAATCCCTTCTAAAGCCAATTCATTGGGAGCTCAGTGGGAAATATGCCTTTTACATTGTAGTCATTGAGAAGAATTCCCCCCTTACAGTAGTGGACAGAATGTCACCCTTTCATACAGCTGAAAAGATCATTGGCGTCATGCAGCTGGCTCTGCCAAGTGGTGTTGGACCCAGATTTATGCGGGCGCCATCAAATACAAGGTCAATCAGCCACTGCTCAAGGAAATACCTGCAACCTCTGTAGGAACCTTATGCCGCGTACACACGGTCGGAATTTCCGATGGAAACAGTCCGAAGGGAGCTTTTCAACGGATTTTCCGACCGTGTGTATGCCCATCTGTCTTTTTCTATCGGAATTTCCGACGGATTTTGGATTGAGAACCTGTTCTCAATTTTTCCGCCGGAAAACCTTTCTATCGGATTTTCCGATCGTGTGTATGCAATTCCGACACGCAAAATTCCGACGCATGCTCGGAAACAGTTTGACGCATGCTCAGAAGCATTAAACTTCCCTTCTATAGTGCTGTCGAACGTGTTTTATGCCCCTGTGTTACAGACCGTCCGAATTTGGTGTGACCGTGCGTAGGCAAGACAGTTTGAGCGAAATTCCGTCGGAATTCCGACGGGAAAACCATCAGAGCTTTTTCCGACGAGAATTCCGACCGTGCGTACGCGGCATTAGAGTTTTTCAGAGCCCTGGTTGCCCTACACAACAAAATAAGGAGGGTGGGTGAGTGTGAGAGTCCCACTACAAGGTTTTAAATTCCCCTGGAGTTCTAAACTAATGCTGGCCAAATGGCAGTAGAATTTCGTTCATGTGGAAATTCTGAAGAAATTTTTTCTCACAGCATTCAATGGTACCATTAAGGACTTGATAAATTTCATATGGAAAACCTGAAAATTTTTGTTTAATTGCCATGCCAATGTTTTAAATTCTACATTCAGTTTTAGAATGTGCCGTGCACCCTAAGTACAAAAAGGACAATTTTTCCTGAATGAAAAACAGAATATATTCAGGAAAAATGTTTTATCCTTCTGCAATTTTCCTCGTCACTGCCGTTGAAAATGATCATCGGTTTTGAAAATCGAACAAGCATTCAAAAAACTATATTTTTCAAATGAAATTCTACTGATGTATGATCAGCTTAAATGGTACCTGTAGGCATCAGAGAACATTGGTATTAGTTTAGTTACATCCAAGAGCTTGGCCTAGCCTTCTCGGAGAAAAGATGCTTGGCCGGCATTGATTTCTTTGGCCAATCACTGTTTCACTGTTTCATCTGGCTGGCCCACAGAACCCCCCTCCCTGCTGTAGCCACCAATATGCAAGTTGGTTCAATACAAAGATTTTTTTGTTAAAAAGATCTTTTGGTTGCTAAGGCGTAAATGGACAGATGGCACTGTCTAATGCAGCCTTTATCAACCTTTTCAAACCAGAGGAACCCTTGAATTAACTTTCCGGTCTCAGGGAACCCCTGCTAATAATTACTATATCTACAACTCATGATACATTAGTGTGATGGTCAGTGGGAAGAATGCTCCATACACTTATGGACAGGGCTGGACTGGGACAAGAAATTTGGCCCTGGACTTCATCCAGACCGGCCCACTTTCATTTTGCAAACACACACAAAAACAGTATATAGACTATATGCAATTGTGCAAAAAAAGCCTCCCCCTTACATCAGAGTCCATAGAGAGCCCCCCTTACATCAGGGTCCCCAGAGATCCCCTCCTTATATTAAGGACCCCAGAGAGCCCCCCTTACATCAGAGTCCCCAGAGAGCCCCCCCCCCTTACAACAGAGTCCCCAGAGAGCCTCAGTCTTGCATCAGGGTCCCCAAAGAGCCTACCCCTTACATCAGGGTCCCCAGAGAGCCACCTCCTTACATCTGGGTCCCCAGAGAGCCCCCCCCCCTTTTATCAGAGTCCCCAGAAAGCCTCTTCCTTACATCAGGGTCCCCAGAGAGCCTCTGCCTTACAACAGGGTCCCCAGAAAGCCTCTGCCATACATCAGGGTCCCCAGAGATCCCCCCTTACATCAGAGTCCCTACAGAACCCCCCTTACATCAGAGTCCCCAGAGAGCCCCTTCTTACATCAGAGACCCCAGAGAGACTCAGTCTTGCATCAGAGTCCCCAGAGAGCCTCCTCCTTACATCAGGGTCCCCAGTGAGACTCCCCCTTACATCAGGGTCCCCAGAGAGCTTTCCCCTTACATCAGAGTCACCAGAGAGCCCCCCCTTACATCAGAGTCTCCAGAGAGCCTCTGCCTTGCATCAGGGTCCCCAGAGAGCCACTCCTTGCATCAGGGTCCCCAGAGAGCCCGCCCCTTACATCAGAGTCCCCAGAGAGCCTCTTCCTTACACCAGGGTCCCCAGAGAGTCCCCAGAGAGCCCCCTTACATCAAAGTCTCCTCTGCCTTGCATCAGGGTCCCCAGAGAGCCTCCCCGTACATCAGGGTCCCCAGAGAGCCACTCCTTACATCAGGGTCCCCAAAGAGCCCGCCCCTTACATCAGAGTCCCCAGAGAGCCCCCCTTACATTAGAGTCCCCAGAGAGCCTCAGCCTTGCATCAGGGTCCCCAGAGAGCCCCCCTTACATTAGAGTCTTCAATGATCCTCTGCCTTACATCAGGGTCCCCAGAGAGCCTCCCCCTTACATCAGGTTCCCCAGAGAGCCCCCCTTACATCATGGTTCCCAGAGAGCCCCCCCCCCTTCATCATAGACTCCAGAGAGCCTCTTCCTTACACCAGGGTCCCCAGAGAGCACCCCCTTACATCAGGGTCTCCAGAGAGCCTCTGCCTTGCATCAGGGTCCCCAGAGAGCCTCCCATTACATCAGGGTCCCCAGAGAGCCTCCCCCTTACACCAGGGTCCCCAGAGAGCACCCCGTTACATCAGAGTCTCCAGAGAGCCTCTGCCTTGCATCAGGGTCCCCAGAGAGCCTCCCATTACACCAGGGTCCCCAGAGAGCCCCCCTTATACCACAGTCCCCAGAGAGCCCCCCTTACATTAGGGTTCCCAGAGAGCCCCTCCTTACATCAGAGTCGCCAGAGAGAGGGCGGTCAGTGAGAGATGATGTAATCTCTCTGCTGCCCGCAGCTGCACAGTGAGGGCAGAACAGCAGTGATGCAGGGTGGGTGGTGAGAGATGATGTAATCTCTGTTCTCTCTCCCGCCCGGCACTCCCGTGCTGCCTGCCCACTCTTGGGCTCTCCCGTGCTGACCGCCGCATGGCTGCAGAGAGGCCACGGCCCGGTAATGGGCCGCGGCACTGTGGTTGGGGACCCCTGGGACTTTCAGGGCTATAGCCCCAAAATCCACCCCTAGCGACGCCGCTGGCTGTCACTAAAACAGGCCCACTGAGCCATTGCCCCCCTAGGAAGCTCGCAGTAGTCCCGATGGCCAGTACATGCCTGCTTGTGGACATTGGGAAGAATTACCTCCTTACAGATAGCTAAAAAGATCAATGATGTCAATGGGAACTTATCTGAGAGGCAGAAATTGCTTGTTGCTCAAGGAACCCCTAGCAACATCTGAAGAAACCCTAGGCTTCCTTGGAACCCTGGTTGAGAAACCCTGGTCTAATATTCTTAGGCAGCTCACTTTTTAACTTAAAGTAGACTAAACTTCCAATATATTTTTTATAGTACGGGCATGTTAAATAATGGGTCATTGTAACATTTCCCGGTATTTTATTGTGGTCATCTGCTTTTCTCTCCAGAGGGACAGAGTTATCTGTTACCTCGAGAAAGGGAACCTTTGTCCCTAAAAATTTGGATAAAATGAAGCTTGTTTTGTATTTTGGACTGGGCATTTATGACCCCAGTAAGGAGTTCAGGATTTTCGCTGGATATTTTTTACGAATAAGAAAAAACCTGACCAGTGCTCTAATTCTTCAATGGTTTAGCCCAGTGATGGCAAACCTTGGCACCCCTGATGTTTTGGAACTACATTTCCCATGATGCTCAACTACACTGCAGAGTGCATGAGCATCACGGGAAATGTAGTAACCAAACATCTGGGGTGCCAAGGTTCGCCATCACTGGTCTAGCCCATGGCTTCTCAACCAGAGTAGTTCCCTAGGGTTCCTACAGAGGTTGCTAGGGGTTCCTTGAGCAATGATCAATTTCTGCCTCTCAGATAAGTTCCCATGAACACCATTGATCTTTTTTGCTCCCTATAAGGGGGTAATTCTACCCAATGACCACAAGTGTAAGGAGCATTCTTCCCATTGACCATCACACTAATGTATCATGAGTTGTAGATACTGTATAGTAATTGTTAGCAGAGGTTCCCTGAGACCAGAAAGTTATTTCAAGGGTTCCCCTTTGTTAAAAAGTTGGAGAAAGGCTGGTCTAGCCCAAAAAAAAAAGCTTTGCCTGGAGTTGTGCTTCGACTTCCCAACATTACTATTTTCATGCATTTCTGCTAGATGTTCACTTTTTCAATAAACTGGATGACACCTACAAAATTAAAGATAATTTTCCTCACAGCCCAAAAACATATGGGTTGTGTAATCAGCCCTAATTTATATTTCCTGCTATAGTTGGCTCCAAGCGCCAGCGAATGGGAAAAATTAGGGTTCAGGGCTCAAGTTAGCATCCAAAAATCGCTACAGAGACAGCGCATCAAAATTTGCTGCTCGTTCTACCCAGTATAAGGACATGATAAAACACATACACCCAACTGATGGTCCTACTTGGCGAGCTGGGAATATTCTGTTTGCAAAAGTGTCTGTAAAAAGAGCGGTTCTTGTTGTCATGGCAACAATGAAATTCTCACTTACATTCTCCCATGCTGTGCTGGGAACATCAAAGGGAGAACCTGATTTATTTGTGCTTCAAGAACGGTCCTTTCTCCAGGCACATTTATGCATAAGTCCCCGTCTCCACTGTCACTGTCTGTGTAGGTTTCCTCCGGGTGCCGCAATTCTCTAGCTTCTCCCCACAACCCATAAACATTTTGCTGGGTTAATCCAGAGATGGATTTAGGCAGAATCAGGCCCTAGGCATGGTAAAAGTTTTGACACCTCCAATCCCTTTGATCTACATTGATAATGATTGCAATAGGAACAAAGAACCTGCCCAATTAAATGTATCTGTACTGGTATGGTCCATTCTATGGGATGCCAACTGGTCAACTGGCAGTGTCACCTATCAACTTGACTTGCCATGGTAAATCTGCCGTGACATATACAGTCCCATCTGGCTGTATGCTATGTTTTAGGTTCTTGGCATGTTCTTGACCTGTTTTTGTAGGTGACCTCCAGATGCTCCATTATCCAAATACCTCCCACAACACATAAATCACTGATGGGGTTAATCCAGCGATGGATTTAGGCAGAATGAGCTCTAAGCATGGTAATAGGGACCTCCTAATCTCTTTGATCGACATTGATAATGATTGCAATAGGCACAGAGAGCTTGCCCAACAAACATTATTTGTACTGGTTTGGTCCATTCCATCAGATGCCAACTGGCCAACTGGAGGTGCCAGCTGTCAACTCATATTGCCGAGTTAAATTTGCCATGGCATGTGTACAATCCTGTCCGGTTGTATGCTATGTCTTAGGTTCTTGGTATGTTCTTATCCTGTCTTTTTAGGTTACCTCGAGATGCTCTGATTCTCCAAATTTCACCCACAACACATAAACATACTACTGGGTTAATTCAAAGAAATCTTAAGACAGAATGGGCTCTAAGTATGATTTGACCCCCTAATCCCTCTGGTTGACATTGATAATGATTGCAATTGGCACAGGGAACCTGCCCAATTAAAATAATTTGTACTGGTATAGTCCATTTCATCTGATGCCAACTGGCCAACTGGCAGTGCCACCTATCAACTTGACTTGTCATGTTGTATTAGCCGCAGCATGGGTACAGTCCCATCCGGTTGTATGCTGTTTTAGGTTCTTGGTAAGTTCTTGTCCTGTCTTTGTAGGTTACCGCAAGATGCTCTGATTGTCCAGATTCCTCCCACAACACATAAACCCACTCCTGGGTTAATCCAGAGATGGATTTAGGCAGAATGGGGCCCTAGGCATGATAAAAGGTTTGATCCCACCAATCCCTTGACAAAGGACAATGATAATGATTGCAATAGGCACCGAGAAAAGGTTGAATAAATGATATCTGTACAGGTATGGTCCATTCCATCAGATGCCAACTGGCGCTGTCAACTCAACTTGCCGACTTAAATGTGCCATGGCATGTATGTTTTAGGTGGGCGGTTGAGGGGGCTCAACTGCCTGCTTTTGCCACCTGTGTGAAAGAGGACTTAAGCCGGCCATAGATAGATTGAATCTCCACTTTGGTGGATACGATCCCCTGACACCCTCCCTTCTCTGTTGCTCCTACGCTTTGGATTCCCCTTAATCCTATTATGTATTCCTCCGGCTTTTGGTTTCACTTGATGCACTATGGCTTATGTTAAGTGGGACCTATAGTGTCCACCAAAGTGTTGTGGATTGATACCTGAACTGTTGTGTTGAGCAAGAACTGGCCGAGATTCGATCCATCTATGGGCAGGTTGATTGTACCCAATTCAATCCACCAATCGACTTGAGTACAACCAGCCTGTTGGATTTTTAGCCGCTGGTAGTAATCATTGTATTCTCCAGGCAGAGACGGCTCCGCTTCGACCCACCCAGCCAGGAGAACACAATAGCTCTCTGTTGGGTGAGGGAGCCAGTGTTGATGGGGGAATCAAGCAATTTTCTTTCCTGAAACGCGTGGCTGCAGAAAAGAACACCGCACAATCAATGGCTTGCCTAGGGCTGGCCATCCATGGATACGTTTTTTTGAACAGCCAAGAAGCAAAAAAATGAACGGATTCCCTCCTCCACACAAGCAAGGTAGATGGAGGAATCCTGTTGTGCTATTGTTTTGGCTGTAGTGCTGATCAAATGAACATTTTCCAACAGAAGCTGATCATTAGATTCCTCGTGTATTGAATTCTATTGTAACTGTACTGTTTTCCCTAGCGTAAAGCGATGCGCAAACTGTTGGTGCTGTACAAATCCTGTATAATTATAATATTAATAATAAGATGGACTTCTCTCAAGCGGGAATGGCCATAGATGGATCGAAACTCACCTGGTCACTGCTGAACCGGCTTATTTTTGTTTAATCTATGGCCAGCTTTGGTCTAGATCAGTCTTTCTCCACCTTTTCAACACAGAGGAACCCTTAAAATAACTTTCCGGTCTCAGGGAACCCCCTGACAAAATGGACTATATCTACAACTCATAATACATTAGTGTGATTGTCAGTGGGAAGAATGCTCCTAATGCCACGTACACACTTTGGGAATTCTCGTCGAAAAAGCCTTGGATGGTTTTTCCGACGGAATTCCGCTCAAGCTTGTGTTGCCTACACACGGTCACACCAAATTCCGACCATCAAGAACGTGGTGACGTACAACACTACAACGAGCCGCGAAAATGAAGTTCAATGCTTCCGAGCATGCAGTGAATTGTTTCCGGTGCGCGTCGGAATTTTGCGTGTCGGAATTGCCACAGACGATCGGAATTTCTGATAGAAACTTTTTCCGTCTGAAAAATTGAGAACATGCTCTCAATCTTTTGCTGGCCGAAATTCCGCCAGAAAAATTCTGATAGAGCCAACACACGGTCGCATTTTCCGACCAAAAGCTCACACCGGTCTTTTGCTGGCGGAATTTCCGATAGTGTGTATGCGCATTACACTTGTGGTCATTGGGAAGAATTACCCACTTAGGCTCCATTCACACTTGGGCGACTTGTCATGTGACTTTGGACATCAAAATCGCATAACAAGTCGCACCCCATTTTTTCCAATGAGTACCGTTCATATCTGTGCGACTTAAATTCGTGGCGACTTATGCACTACTTTGGCTCGACTTTCATGTGATTTGAGGGCCACAAACTTGAATGTTAAAGCTGAACTCCAGCTTTTGTAACACTTTATATAGTTTGTTTGGGCCAAGCTGGCCCAAACAAACTGTGTCCCTCACTAACAAGTGAGGCCTCTGAATGTGCAGTATAAACTGTATGTAGCGGCGGCAACATACCGCATGTGTTCCAGGTGCAAGACGAGACATTCCTGTCTCATACCCAGAAGACAATAGAGTCTATCTGAGTGCCACTCAGCCAATCACAGAAAGCAATGTATTCTAGCAATGAATACAAAGCTTCCTTTGATTGGCTGAGTCAGAGAGGCGGGCTGATGATGTCACAACCTCTGATTCGGCTAATCAGGGGAAGATTTGCATTCATTACTAGAAAACATGTCTTTCTATGATTGGATGAGTGGCACTCAGGTAGACTGAGGTATGAGACTGGAAGGTCTCGGGTGGAACCTGGAACACAGCGCGGTATGCTGTGTGTTTATACCGCACATCCAGCAGCCTCACATGTTAGTGAGGGACATAATTTGTTTGGGCCAGCTTGGAACTATGTAAAGTGTAACAAAAGCTGGAGTTCAGCTTTTACCCTCTAAAGTCGCATTAAAGTCACACCTGAATGTTTTACATGCAACAGTTGTCCATTATCGGTTGTAGCGGGGACACGCAAGGTGTCCACTATGTGTAAATTAAGTTATTTTTCTCTCAGAACAGTAAAGGGGTTCTGAGAGTTAATTGTGTAGGTTTAGCTTTGGCATCAGTTTGACTGGGCTGTGTTGGGGTTCTGCCTGATCATGTGTGCAGTTAGGTGCACATGACAGGTTTAGAACCAGGCCTGGTTGGACATTTTGGGTACAAGCATTTCCCGGAGCCAATCAGTGGGGGCGTTTGGCCCCTCTGAGGAGTCTGGGGAAGGGTACTTAGGAGGCTGGAGTCAGGTGTTCGGGGTTCGTTCGGCCATAGCTGCCTGTTCCTGAATCTGGACCGGGGTAGCCCCGCGAGGGGTCCCGGTCACTGGAGCATGTGCCACCCTGCAACATGGTCGGTTTGAATGGCTCCACAGACCCGCTTGGTCTGGGGCAAGGAACCGTCTGTTCCCGAGTCTCGGAACCGGCTGATCCGAGGCGCAGTAACTGAGGGAGGATTCAAGGCGTCCGGGTGCGCTCTCAACTTGGAGGGGCACCGCAGCTCGTATAGGCGACCGTGGGGAGGACTCTTCGGAGGAGGGCCAACAAGCTGGCATCCCAAGAAGTGCCTGGTTGCTGGGTTGTCAAGGACACTGACGAATCCGCGCTTTCCCAGTACTGCCAAGGAGACAGAGAACGTTCCAGGTACTGAGGAAAGGTTCCTGTTCACTTTGGTGGCAACTTTATTCAAGGTCAGAGACTTTGCAAGTTCCGAATTCAAGTGCTGACTGACATAATCTTTGGCTAGAGATTTGTTCAGCTTTGAAGCGCCCAGCTGTGAGTGGCTACTCTCTGGGTTTTCATTATAGACTTCCTACTAATTCAAGGTGCCTGAGTTTCTTCACCCTTACCCTCTGTTCCCACATGAGACTGTGTCTGTTGGATGTTACCCCTGCAAATAAAAACCTTTCTAAAGGACTTTTATGGTGTCAGCGTCCAAAATCATTGGGTACTAACTGTGGGAACCCCTAGATCTGGAGTAACAAATTAGCCTCAGAACCTGTGTAATTCATATGTGTTTGGGTTTAAAGGGATGAGGTGGCAACGCTACTTCAAAGTCCCATGGCTTTGGTGTCCTACAAGTGTGAATGGAGCCTTACAGAGAGCTAAAATGATCAATGGTGTTAGTGGGAACTTATCTGAGGCAGAAATTGCTCAAGGAACCTGTAGTAACCTCTGGAGGAACACTTGGGTTCCATTGAACCCTGGTTGAGAAACCCAAGTCTGTAAATATTTTTAATTTTCTTATGTAACTGACCGTATAAAATGACAGCTGGGATCTCATTGGCTGCTGTACAAAAACCAATTTTGTAGGCCGCTTAGACGTGAGCAGTGTTGGTCATCTTATTTTAAAAAAGTAATTAGTTAAGTTACAAATTACTTCTCCCAAAAAGTAATTGCGTTAGTAACTTGGTTACTACATTGGAAAAGTAATTAGTTACTCAGCAAAGTAACTGTGACAGGGGTGGCAGCGGTGGTACTTGAGGGGGTGGCAGCGGTGGTACTTGAGGGGTGGCAGCTGTGGTACTTGGGGGGGGGGGTGGCAGTGGTGGTGGTGTAGTTGGGGGGGGTGGCAGTAGTGGTGGTGTACAGTACTTGGGGGGATGGCAGCGGTGGTACTTGGGGGGGGGCTATTGTGGCAGCGGTGGTGTACTTTGGGGGGGTGGCAGGCAGCGGTGGTACTGGGGGGGGGTGGCAGGCAGCGGTGGTACTTGGGGGGGTGGCAGCGGTGGTGGTGCCATCCGCTCCCTCCACCACCTCTGCTTCTTACTGATCCCACCCCCCACTACCACTGATCTCATCCCTACCCTATCCCCCCCATCACCTCTGTTGTAGAAGTGATGGTGGGTTTGTAGTGATGGGATCAGTAAGAAGCAGAGGTGGTGGAGGACTTGGGATGGATCGATTGCACTGCAATTCGAATCGTCAGACAGTCACTTACTTGAATACCTCCAGGGATGCCTTTCCTCATGGGGAGAGAGAGAGACCCTCCCCTTCACTCGATTGGTGTCAGCTGACTTCATTTTTCAGTGTCCGCCCCGCCTCCCTACATTCTCTCTCTCTGGATAGGTGGGGCGGGATGGGGCGGTCCAGACAGTCTCTCTGAGTCTCAGCCTCTTCTCAGCTCAGCGGGCGAGAGCCCCCCTCCCCACGGCGGAACGAACAGCCAGGCAGCGCGGCCACGGCGGGCCTCCCGGGCGGTAGATGTAATTGCGGTAACGCCGCCCAAGTAATGGTAACTGCGTTACCATGAGGGGAAGAGTAATCAGTTAGATTACTCGTTGCCCTCTAAAGTAACTGCCTTAAAGCGGTTCGGCACCCATTTCATTTAGTAAATCTCTTTGCCTTCCAAATCAGGCAAAGAGTACTAAATGAAATGTTTTTTTTTTTTTTTTTTTTTTACTTACCTTGTAATTGAAGACTTCCGGTCTTCTCTCTCTGCGGCGGCGGGCGGGGTCTCTGCGTCGATCGTCGTCACGCCGCACTGTCTCCTGGGATCTGGTGTCATTGATCCCAGGAGTCAGTGCGGGCATCTTCCGAAATCTCGCGAGATTTCGGCCACATCTGCCGAAATCTCGTGAGATGTCGGCAGATGTGCCGTTACTGCGCACGCGCGAGTAACGGCGGTGCATGCTGGGCCATCAACAGTGCCTGTGGGGTTTCACATGCCCACAGGCAAGATGGACCCCAGCAGACAAGAAGAAGACAAGAAGAAGATGAAGATGAAAACCGGCGGCGATCGAGATGGAACATGGAACAGGTAAGTCCCCCAATTGAGCTATATGCCCTAAAGTGTGCAGAGTGCAGAACCGCTTTAAGTAACTCTGTTTATTTTAACTGGGTTACTTACATCACTGGATGTGAGTAGGGTGGAAGTGACATGCCAAGATGGAGGCTATGTCTATTTTGAACCACAGCACAATTTTAGCTTATGGGGGGGGGGGGGGGGGAGGGTGGCAAGCTGGTGGTGGTTGTTACCGAAGCAGACTAAAGACAAGCGGGGTCAGAGGTGACAGCATCCCAGCTGCAGACAGTCTGGGACAGCAGACAAGGTTAAAAGGCAAGCAGAGGTTACACAGGCTGCGCCAGACGGCAGCTGAGACACTGGCATGCCACATCAGATAGGAAATGACCTTTGGCCTACTGAGCCTCTCCTATCTGTTTGCAGGGTGACGGGAGGGATCCAGACTCTCCGGGGACTTTGCAGCCTATCCGGCTTAGTGTGACACAATGCCTTCAACAAAACACAGCCCAACCCCACAACAAGACTTTCCCTGCCCTAGAGACACAACCACAGTCAGGGTGACAATTGATATCGGAGTCCTCCTAGAGCGAGACGCGGTGGTGGCCAAATAGGACAACGGCCAAGCCAAACACTACCAAGAAGACCCGGAGGAGCCTACAAACCCCCCATTTATTTCATACTCCGGAGTCCTTGGTGGCTCAAAACTAAATAGACCAAAAACTTTTTTTTGTTTCAAGCCAAACCCTACAGCTTAATTTAAAGTGACACTAAACTCTGGTTTACAAAAAAAAAAGTCTAGACAAGTTAAGCTCTAAACCAAAAGGGGGGGGGGAGTGTTACACCCTATTCACACTTGTGCGACTTATGCAACTTTTTACGGCGAAGTTGCATGACAAGTCGTACCACATGTTTTCCAATGATAACCATTCATATATGTGTGACTTAAGAGAGGGGGAGAGCGGGGGAAAGCGGGGGAGTGAGAGAAGAAGAAAGAAAAATGGAGAGAGTGGGGGAAGGGAGAGATGGGGGAGAGAAAGGGGGAAGAGAGAGGAAGAAAGAAAGAGGGAGAGGAGGGAGGGGGGAGAGAGGGGGGAGATTGAGGAAGAAAGAAAGTGAGAGAGAGAGGGGGAGAGAGAGGGGAAGGGAGAGAGAGGGGAGAGAGAGGAGTAGAGGAGGTAGAGATATAGGGGGAGAGAAAGAGAGAGAGAGAGAGATAGAGAGAGGGGGAGAAATAAAGAAAGAGAGAGAGGGTGGAAGAGAGAGGAGAGAGAGAGAGAGAAGAAATAAAGAGAGAGAGAGAGAGAGAGAGAGACAGAGGGGGGGGCAGGGGGAGAGAGAGAGGAAGAAAGAAATAGGGAGAGAGAGGAGTAGAGGGGGGAGAAAAGAGAGAGAGAGGGGGGGAAATAAAGAAAGAGAGAGGAGAGATAGAGAGACAGAAGAAATAAAGATAGATAGAGAGAGAGGGGAGAAAGAGAGAGGGGGGGGAGGGAGAGAGAGGGGGGGGAGAGAGAGGAAGAAAGAAAGAGGGAGAGAGAGGGGGAAGAAATAAAGAATGAGAGAGAGGGTGGGAGAGAGAGAGGAGAGATAGAGAGAAAGAGAGAAGAAATAAAGAAAGAGAGAGAGAAGGGGGGAAGGAAGAGATGGGGGAGAGAGAGGAGGAGAGGGGGAAGAGCGAGGAAGAAAAAAAGAGGGAGAGAGGGGGGGGGGCAGGAGAAATAAAGAAAGGGAGAGAGGAGAGAGAGGGGAGAGAGAGAGAGAGAGAGAATAAATAAAGAGAAGGGGAGAGGGAGGAGAGGAGAGCGAGAAGAAATAAAGAAAGGGAGAGAGAGAGAGAGAGAGAGAGAAGAAGAAGAAATGAAGAAAGAGAGAGAGAGAGAGAGAGAGTGCAAGAAGAAATAAAGAAAGAGAGGGGGAGGGGGAGGGAGAGAGGAAGAAAAAGAAAGAAAGAAAAAAAGAAAGAAAGAAAGAGAGAAAGAGAAAGAGAGAGAGAGAGAGAGAGAGAGAGAGAGAGAGAGGGTGGTAGATAGAGGTGGAGGGAGAGAGCGGGGGTAGAGAGAGAATAAAGAAAAAGAGAGGGGGTGGAAGAGAGAAGAGAGAGAGAGAAGAAATAAAGAGAGAGAGAGAGAGAGAGAGAGACAGAGACAGACAGAGGGGGGGAGAGAGAGGAAGAAAGAAATAGGGAGAGAGAGGAGTAGAGGGGGGAGAAAAGAGAGAGAGGGGGGGAAATAAAGAAAGAGAGAGAGGAGAGATAGAGAGACAGAAGAAATCAAGATAGATAGAGAGAGAGGGGAGAAAGAGAGAGGGAGGGGGAGGGAGAGAGAGGGGGGAGGGAGAGATGGGGGGGAGAGAGAGGAAGAAAGAAAGAGGGAGAGAGATGGGGGAGAGAGAGGAAGAAAGAAAGAGGGAGAGAGAGGGGGAAGAAATAAAGAATGAGAGAGAGGGTGGGAGAGATAGAGAGAAAGAGAGAAGAAATAAAGAAAGAGAGAGAGAAGGGGGGAAGGAAGAGATGGGGGAGAGAGAGGAGGAGAGGGGGAAGAGCGAGGAAGAAAAAAAGAGGGAGAGAGGGGGGCAGGAGAAATAAAGAAAGGGAGAGAGGAGAGAGAGAGAGAGAGAGAGAGAGAGAGAGAGAGAGAGAGAGAGAGAGAGAGAGAGAGAAATAAAGAGAAGGGGAGAGGGAGGAGAGGAGAGTGAGAAGAAATAAAGAAAGGGAGAGAGAGAGATAATAAATGAAGAGAGAGAGAGAGAGAAGAAATGAAGAAAGAAAGAGAGAGAGAGAAGAAATGAAGAGAGAGAGAGTGCAAGAAGAAATAAAGAAAGAGAGGGGGAGGGGGGGAGAGGAAGAAAGGAAGAAAGAAAAAAGAAAGAAGAAAGAAAGAAAGAAAGAAAGAAAGAAAAGAAAGAAAAGAAAGAAAGAAAGAAAGAAAGAAAGAAAGAAAGAGAGAGAGAGAGAGAGAGGGTGGTAGATAGAGGTGGAGGGAGAGAGAGGGGGGTAGAGAGACAATAAAGAAAAAGAGAGGGGGAAGAAAGAAAGAGGAAGAGAGAGGGTTATGGGGAGAGAGAGAGAAAAAAAAGAAAGAAAACAAATGCAGCCATCACATCTAAGAATTGGTAAGCTTCAATATAATAAATGTTTGCTTTTGGGTTTAATACCACTTTAAAGTGGTTGTAAATCCTTCCATATACCCATTGAAGTGACTGGCGTCAGGTGATACACAGAAATGAAACAAATCCTCCTACATAAGTTGTACCTGTTTATCTGCAGTCTTCTCTTCTCTACATGAGAGATGGCCATTCAAAGTCCAGGATTTATAAAGCTTGTCTGAGCTGTCAGAAAACAGGTGACAAAGAGCTGAAATTACACTCTGCAGAGCTCAGTGAGGAGAGCTCTGAAAGCTGATTACAGGGAAGGGACACACCCCCTTCACACAGGAACAGAGATGAGGCTGTCAATCACAGGCTGTGTGCTGGAGCTCTGTTGATTTAAGCAGTGTACGTGTATCTCTGAGGTGCCCCCAGAACCGTGACTGAGCTGTCACATACGGCTTACTGACATCTGAGACCTGAGAGGGCGCACTCCCAATGATGTCAGCACTGTGCAGCCAATCACTGTGCCACATGATCAGGAATGGGCCTCGGGCATCCTGGGCCATTTAAAGGATTGTCTCCCTCCGGTGTAAAGGGGCTGAACTGCAGAAAAAAACGACTTAAAGCTGCACTCCAGGTAGATATAAAAAAAAAAAACGAATTCATGAAATCACATATTTATTACCATATTTATTTATTGCAACTTCATATTTGTTAATAAATGTATTTTAAATGCAGCTCATGTTAATATTTGAATTTGTACAGCCTGTTTCCCCTGACTTGGCAGCCTCTTGCCCCTGTACAACACCACTCAGGCTGGGAGAGGATGGGGGGCTACACTTAAGGCTAATCATTTGCCCTGCATGCACATGTGCTAAAAAGCACCATGCTGATAGGGGGAGAGAGCAGAGAGATGACATACATCATCATCAGTCTGTTGCTGCTCTCTCACTGTCCAGTCACAAGCTACGGGCGGGGAGGTCACCAGCCTATGGTGCTTAGCAGCAGTAGAAAAGGTAGATTCTGCTCATCAAGGTGGAATTTGCTGTGTGGCAGAGCTGTGTAAGTCTTGGCACTGGATGGACTAAATGGAAATAAATCGGGTCAGCAAGTTTTTGCCGTGACTTTTGAATGGGAGTTTATAAAGAGGGGAAAACGTGCTAAAATATTCATTTCACCGTTTTAGAAATAGACGGCTTATGTAATATATGGTTGGGTGCGCATCATTGCAGAGCTTTCCTGGAATCTATCCTCACATGATATCAATGTCGGTCAGAGGCTGGCTTGTTGCATCACTGGGGGAACGCAGATAATGTACAGGGTTTAAAGCGTATCTCCAGCCAAAACTATTTTTCGTTTTGGATAGGGTAGGGAATGGCCTTTTGCCTCTGTCACATTGGAGAGACTTTCCTTCACTTCCTGTCCTGGATACACAACAGGAAGTGAGTAGAAATCACTCCAAAGTAAGAGCAAATCCACTTTTTAGATAGTTGTCACCAGACCAGGTGTCTCTATGGGAGCTAATCTATATAGTGACATGAAAGGGGGACTCTGATGTGAAGGGGAGGCTCTGATAAGATCAGGGAATCTTTGAAGGGGGAGGGGGTCTGATGTAATTGGGGGGGGACTTCTCATGTGAGGGGGAGGCTCTGGTGTAATGGGGGGGGGGGGGGGGGTTCTCATGTGAAGGGGAGGCTCTGATGTAAAGGGGGACCTCTGATGTAAAGGGGGACCTCTGATGTGAAGGGGGGACCTCTGATGTGAAGGGGAGACCTCTGATGTGAAGAGGGGACCTCTGATGTGATGGGGGGCTCTGATGTGAAGGGGACTTCTGATGTGAAGGGGGATCTCTGATGTGAAGGGGGATCTCTGATGTGAAGGGGGATCTCTGATGTGAAGGGGGATCTCTGATGTGAAGGGGGATCTCTGATGTGAATGGAGGCTCTGATGTGAAGGGGGATCTCTGATGTGAATGGAGGCTCTGATGTGAAGGGGGATCTCTGATGTGAATGGAGGCTCTGATGTGAAGGGGGATCTCTGATGTGAATGGAGGCTCTGATGTGAAGGGGGATCTCTGATGTGAAGGGGGATCTCTGATGTGAAGGGGGATCTCTGATGTGAAGGGGGATCTCTGATGTGAATGGAGGCTCTGAGGTGAAGGGGGGGGCTCTAATGTAAAGGGGGGACGGGCTCTGATGTGAAGGGGCGGCTCTGATGTGAAGGGGAGGCTCTGATGTGAGGGGGGGGGGGGGTTCTGATGTGAAGGGGGGACCTCTGATGTGAAGGGGGGGTTCTGATGTAAAGGGGGCTCTGATGTGAAGGGGGGACCTCTGATGTGAAGGGGGGGGCTCTGATGTGAAGGGGGGACCTCTGATGTGAAGGGGGGACCTCTGATGTGGGGGGGGCTCTGATGTGAAGGGGGGTTCTGATGTGAAGGGGGGACCTCTGATGTGAAGGGGGGACCTCTGATGTGAAGGGGGGACCTCTGATGTGAAGGGGGATCTCTGATGTGAAGGGGGATCTCTGATGTGATGGGGCTCTGATGTGAAGGGGGGATCTCTGATGTGAATGGAGGCTCTGATGTGAAGGGGGATCTCTGATGTGAAGGGGGATCTCTGATGTGAAGGGGGATCTCTGATGTGAATGGAGGCTCTGAGGTGAAGGGGGGGCTCTAATGTAAAGGGGGGACGGGCTCTGATGTGAAGGGGCGGCTCTGATGTGAAGGGGAGGCTCTGATGTGAAGGGGGGGGGGGGGTTCTGATGTGAAGGGGGGACCTCTGATGTAAAGGGGGCTCTGATGTAAAGGGGGCTCTGATGTGAAGGGGGGACCTCTGATGTGAAGGGGGGGGCTCTGATGTGAAGGGGGGTTCTGATGTGAAGGGGGGACCTCTGATGTGAAGGGGGGACCTCTGATGTGAAGGGGGATCTCTGATGTGAAGGGGGGCTCTGATGTGAAGGGGGGACCTCTGATGTAAAGGGGGGTTCTGATGTGAAGGGTGATCTCTGATGTGAAGGGGGGACCTCTGATGTAAAGGGGGGTTCTGATGTGAAGGGTGATCTCTGATGTGAAGGGGGGTACTCTGATGTGAAGGTGGGTTCTGATGTGAAGGGGGATCTCTGATGTGAAGGGGGGACTCTGATGTGAAGGGGGGATCTCTGATGTGAAGGGGGTCCTCTGATGTGAAGGTGGGTTCTGATGTGAAGGGGGATCTCTGATGTGAAGGGGGACTTCTGATGTGAAAGGGGGGCTCTCATGTGAAGGGGGGACCTCTGATGTAAAGGGGGGCTCTGATGTGAAGGGGGTGGACCTCTGATGTGAGGGGGGGGGGCTCTGATGTAAAGGGGGATCTCTGATGTGAAGGGGGGGACTCTGATGTGAAGGGGGGACCTCTGATGTGAAGGGGGGACCTCTGATGTAAAGGGGGGCTCTGATGTGAAGGGGGATCTCTGATGTGAAGGGGGGCCTCTGATGTGAAGGGGGGACCTCTGATGTGAAGGGGGGACCTCTGATGTAAAGGGGGGGCTCTGATGTGAAGGGGGATCTCTGATGTGAAGGGGGGCTCTGATGTGAAAGGGGGATCTCTGATGTGAAGGGGGGGCCTCTGATGTGAAGGGGGGACCTCTGATGTGAAGGGGGGACCTCTGATGTGAAGGGGGATCTCTGATGTGAAGGGGGGACCTCTGATGTGAAGGGGGGACCTCTGATGTGAAGGGGGGACCTGTAATGTGAAGGGGGGACGGGCTCTGATGTGATTTAATTTCATCATGGTGGTTGTGTGCATCACCCCAGGCTCAGGTTTCCCATTAATGAGTAACATTTAAGTTTTGTACATTTTAGACAAGGGTGCCCCCCAGATTTTTCATACATTTAATGATTAAAAAAAAGGTTAAGAATCGCTGCCCCAGCAGGTATCCTCTGTGGCCGGTAGTACACAGTCAGGTCTCTGATCAGCTTTCCTGTGCCCGGAGGCGATGGCTTTGCTCTCACTCTTACCGCTCCTTTCTTCCCCCTCAGCTGTCTCTTCTGACATGTGTGATCCTAGACGAGTCGCAGAGATCCTTGTGCCTAAGTACTTTTGTAGCTCGCGGGCAAATCCCTCATTTGTTTGTTAAAACCTTCAGTCTAAACAAAACATTTTTTTCTTGAAGGCTTCCAATGTCAGAGCTGTTTAAAGGTTCCACCAGAACCTGTTAGTTTGCCTAATCCAGGCAAAAAATAATATATATATATTGTTAAAGTTGATAAACTTTCTTTTAAAACTATATTCCTCAATAGCCGCAAGGGATAAAAATTTACTTTGTGTTTTATCAAATGCCTCTGCAAAGCCAGATATTATCTTGTAAAAGTAGCAATGAGTGAGCTTCTTAGGTCAATTTTATTTTTATTTTTTTATTTTTTTTAGATTTTTATTTGGGGAAAGGTATTTAGGGTCGTTTTTTTTTTTTTATTATTTATTTAATGTTCTTAGTATTTGTGTTTTCTAAATGTTTTTTTTCCTATTTGCTTAACATTTGTAAGTTTTTTTTTTTTTACTTTATTTTTATGTGAATAAAAACATAAAATAATGGGGCTGATGAGGGTATATTTTGTCCCATTTTTGGATACCTTTAATCTCTTGGAGCCATTTAACTTTACCAGAACTGTTTGTATTTTTTCACACACGTTTAAAAAATCATTTTACCCCTGCAGATTACTTAAAACCCACAAAATAGAAGATATATCATCTGAAAGCAGAGACCCTGCAGAATAAAATGGTAGTACTTCCGATTTTTATGTCACACGATATTTGCGCAAGAAAATTCCAATACAAAACATTCATTTTTAGGGTACAAAAATGCAATACAAAAATAGTGCCCCATAGTTCATGTCAGCGACAGGAACAGTGCCCCATCACTGGTGTCAGTGGGAGGAATAGTGCCTCATAGTTGGTGTCAGTGGGAGGAATAGTTTCCTATCATTGGTGTCAGTGTGAAGAATACTGCCCCAATATCGGTGACAGTGGGAGAAATATTGACAATCATTGGTGTTAGTGGGAGGAAAAGTGCCCATCATTGGCATCGGTGGAGGAATAGTGCCTCATTGTTGGTGTCAATGGGAGTAATAATAGCCCATTGTGGTGTCAGTGGGAGGAATAGTGCCTTGTTGTTGGTGTCATCAGTGGGATTAATAGTGCCCCATCATTGGTGTCACTGGGAGGAATATTGCCCATCATTGACATAAGTGGGAGGAATAGTGACCCCCCAAGGGTGTCAGTGTGAAAAATAGTGCCCCATCACTGGTGTCAGTGGGAGGAATAGTGTCCCATCATAGGTGTCAGTGGGAGGAATAGTGCCCCATCGTTGGTGTCAATGGGAGGAATAGTGGCCCCATCATTGGTGTCAGTGGGAGGAATAGTGCCCCACCATTGGTGTCAGTTGGAGGAATAGTGTCCCACCATTGGTGTCAGTTGGAGGAATAGTGCCCCATCATTGGTGTCAGTGGGATGAATAGTGCCCCATCATTGGTGTCAGTGGGAGGAATATTGCCCATCATTGACATAAGTGGGAGGAATAGTGACCCCCCAAGGGTGTCAGTGTGAAAAATAGTGCCCCATTACTGGTGTCAGTGGGAGGAATAGTGTCCCATCATTAGTGTCAGTGGGAGGAATAGTGTCCCATCATTGGTGTCAGTGGGAGGAATAGTGTCCCATCATTGGTGTCAGTGGGAGGAATAGTGTCCCATCATTGGTGTCAGTGGGAGGAATAGTGTCCCATCATTGGTGTCAGCAGGAGGAATACAGTGGCAGGTACTATGGCCCACTGTTGCTGACAGTGGGGGGGGGGGGGGGTGCCCCAGTGGTCAGATAAAAGCAAGCAAAGGGCCCCCAGGCCACAGTTTGGAGACCACTGCCCTAATCAATGTTCCCACTACAAACTGCTGAGGTCCGAGGGCCACACAGCATATATCAAAGGGCCACAAAAAAGAGGTTTTGGCCATAGATAGACTTCAAAGTCAATACATGATGCATTTTTTTGGTAAGGCCTAAAAGATGAGAACTTGTACGGAGCTTTGGGTCTCCTCTCAGGCTTTTGTAGCTGTGTCCAATGGATTCTGCTTTGGGTTCAGGCTGAGTAAAAGAGTCCGTCCTGACTCTATGTAATCTGTAGGCAAAGAAGGTATCCCATTCGCCAAGCCCGTCCATCACAGCAGCCTCAGCCCGGCTCCGTCTAAACCATGCCCTCCGGCGCGTTTCGTCCTGCCAGGGGCTTAGTCGTGGAAGGCATCGGGGGGCATAGCTTAGATGGAGTCAGACTGAGGCCGCTATTACTTGTGTGATGGATGGACTTGCACGGTATGCGGCAATCGGGATACCTTCTTTGCCTACACCTAAAAGATGAGGTTGCTCTGAGTAAATAGATACAGAACATGTAAAACAGTGGTAGGAATAGTGCCTCATTGTTGGTGTCAGTGGGAGGAATAGTGAAGATATTTGCCAGCACACCATGGAGCGACACAAATAGCGTCCAAAAGGGTGGTTTATTGCATGATCAAAATACGGGGATAGTGCAACGTTTCAGAGCCGCGCAGGGCCCCTTTATCAGGCATGCCTGACGAAGGGGCCCTGCGTGGCTCCGAAACGTTGCACTATCCCCGTATTGTGATCATGCAATAAACCACCCTTTTGGACGCTATTTGTGTCGCTCCATGGTGTGCTGGCAAATATCTTCATTGTGACTTGAACCAGTATCCAGCTGGTTGTTGCTACAGCATCCAAAACTGTGAGCATTTTCAGGAACGTGTGCGATGGGAAAATGAAGTACTACTAAGTGGGAGGAATAGTGCCCCATCATTGGTGTCAGTGGGAGTGTCAGTGGGAGGAATAGTGCCCCATCATTGGTGTCAGTGGGAGGAATAGTGCCCCATCATTGGTGTCAGTGGGAGGAATAGTGCCCCATCATGTGGTGTCAGTGGGAGGAATAGTGCCTCGTTGTTGGTGTCAGTGGAAGGAATAGTGCCCCATCATTGTGTCAGTGGGAGGAATAGTGCCCATTAAAAAATTACGCATGCCGGTGAATTGGTGAAAAAACACCTGTACCCTAAATTTTCTTATAGGCAACCCCTTAGCGCCCAGCTTCTGAATATAGTGTTGCAGTGTTGTGCTGGGGTGGGCTCAATTGGTGCCCCCAGAACTGTGACAAAGCCTTCACTTACAGGCCTCCAAGTACGTCATCACTGTGCAGCCAATCACAGTGAACAAATGATTGGGAGCCCCTCCCCTACAGACATCAGGGATCACTTAAAGGGCCTGCTCCCAGTTCATTTCACCTCCACCATTGACCCCAAACTCAATTTTGCAAAAATGATACTCTTGATTTTGCTCATACCTACTAAATCCTATAGGTATTAAAGCGGAAGTAAACCCATCGCTTTAACGGCTTCAAAAAAAAGTTACGTTCACGGCATGCCGTAGAATGCTAGCTGTCACAATGGTTGTGCTCTCAACCAATCTGTCGAACCATCCAATGGCTGGAGTCATAACTGATCACATGTTCAGCATCATGGCAGTTGAAGATTAGACAGAGACCAAGATGGCAGCTTCCTTGGCTGGAAATGATAGGAGGGTTTACTTCCGCTTTAACAGGAAGCTGGTAATTTATGCAATTTTTTAAGGCGTAATATATGTAATTTATTACATAAGGTTCATTATACAGTGCAAGTACAATGTAACGTACCTTCTTATGAACAAAGGTTCTCTCTGGTGTTTATTCTCTGCTGCCGAAGCCAATGGTCGATGCATTGGGATTTTCTGGTGCCTAAAAACACAAAAAGACAAGATGTAAAGATTTTTATGAACTGATACCATGTGGCTCTAAGAAACAAAAAATCTAGGCCCTATTCACATCGGGGTGGGTTTCCTGATGGTGACAACAGTGAACCATGCCTGTGTGAAACTGCCAATGTGGTCTTCATCAGAAGCCCGGGTAACAAGGCAGGAGCACAACGGGCAGACATGGCAGCGCCAGCTATCAAGGGCCATCTTTCCGCTCCGCTCCCTCTCCATGCTGTCTAAAGAACATGGCAGAGGTGGGCGGAGCCTGTTCACTAGCCACTGGGGCAGCCGCGGTGCGCTATGAATGTTGGGGCGGCCTCTAATTGACGTCACTGGTTGCTAGCTAGATACCGGCCAGCGAAGTGAGCAACCAGTGCAGTCAGTCAATTTAAGCAACAGATTGCAGCACTGAGGATCAGCCCTGGATGGGGCCCTCCAGACAAGTGGGGCCCCCGGGCAACTGCCCAGCATGCCCAGTGGAAAAAACGGCCCTGACAGGAAGTACCTGAAGTACGACCTATATGGCAGGATTCACCAGGGATTATTTTAATAAATGACTTTTGAAATAACATTACCATGTTAAAGGCTATATGAGATTTTCGTGACCAGGTTTACATGTACAGGTGGACACCTTGTTTGTTTGCGGAGATATGAATCGCACTTTTCATTTTATTTTTCTTAGTTTTTATAACAGTATTTATATTTCCTATCGTCTTGTACTTCCTGCGGAAAGTCCTATAAATAATGTCAGAATTTGGTTTGTACTCTATGGGAATTCCAATGGTACAGAGCTGTAGAGGCTGGGCTGGTAATCTTGAAGTCATGGACACCAGAACATCTTTGACTAGTCTCTGCATCTAGGCCATCTTCTCCCAACCTTCTTATCCCAGAAGAACCTCTGAAATTTTCTTTACATCTCAGAGAAGTCTTACTAAAACCAGTTCATTGGGTGTCAATATATTAAAGATCCCCTACATTGGTGGTCAGTAGAAAAAAATGCAACCCAGAGGCGTCGCTAGGGGGTGGCTTTTGGTGCTATACCCCCGAATCTGGGGCCCATAGCCCAGAGTCTCCACAGGGGTCCCCAAGGGGAGGTTCTCTGGGGACCCTGATGTAAGTGGGGGGCTCTCTGGGGACCCTGATGTAAGGGGGGGCTCTCTGGGGACCCTGATGCAAGGGGGAGGCTCTCTGGGGACCCTGATTTTAAGGGGGAGGCTCTCTGGGGACCCTGATGTAAGGGGGGCTCTCTGGGGACCCTGATGCAAGTGGGGGGCTCTCTGGGGACCCTGATGCAAGGGGGAGGCTCTCTGGGAACCCTGATGCAAGGGGGAGGCTCTCTGGGGACCCTGATGTAAGGGGGGGATCTCTGGGGACCCTGATGTAAGGGGGGGCTCTCTGGGGACCCTAATGTAAGGGGGGGGGGGCTCTCTGGGAACCCTGATGTAAGTGGGGGGCTCTCTGGGGACCCTAATGCAAGGGGGGCTCTCTGGGAACCCTGATGTAAGTGGGGGGCTCTCTGGGAACCCTGATTCAAGGGGGAGGCTCTCAGGGAACCCTGATGCAAGAGGGAGGCTCTCTGGGAACCCTGATGCAAGGGGAGGCTCTCTGGGGACCTGATGTAAGGGGGTGGCTCTCTGGGAACCCTGATTCAAGGGGGAGGCTCTCAGGGAACCCCGATGCAAGGGGGAGGCTCTCTGGGGACCCTGTTGTAAGGGGGGCTCTCTGGGGACCCTGATGTAAGTGGGGGGATCTCTGGGGACCCTGATGCAAGGGCGATGCTCTCTGGGGACCCTGACGTAAGTGGGGGGCTCTCTGGGAACCCTGATGTAAGGAGGGGCTCTTTGGGGACCCTGATGTAAGGGGGGCTCTCTGGAAACCCTGATGTAAGGAGGAGGCTCTTTGGGGACTCTGATGTAAGGAGGAGGCTCTCTGGGGACCCTGATGTAAGGGGGGCTCTCTGGGGACCCTGATGTAAGTGGGGGGCATTCTGGGGAAATGTACACAGACACACGTATATTACTGTATATCCATATGTATGCCCACCCAAGCGTATGATTTTGTTTACTACACTGCTATGGGCTCTAGCCCCATATCTTTTGTAGACCTAGCAACGCCCCTGCTGCAACCTTTACAGTAGTAGTCAGATTGCCATCCTTACAGACAGCTATAAAGATAATTGGCACCATGCTGCTGATTTTGCCAGGTGGTGTTGGCCCCAGAATAATCCAGACACCATCAAATGGGAGGTCATTCAACCACAGCTCAAGGAACCACTAGCAACCTCCAGAAGAACCTAAGGTTTCTTGGTGCCTGGTTGGGTATGGGATTTACCTTAAAAAAACATTGGTGCAGCATTGGACCCAAGTATAAGCAGATATTTCAGTTTAAAGTCAAAGCCATCCCTCCCAAGAATACAGGGTCCAGATAACGCCTCGGAATGTCATCAATAAGTATTTTTTGAACACACTAATAGCAAAAGGTTGCC
Source organism: Lithobates sylvaticus (assembly GCA_028564925.1). NCBI lineage: Eukaryota > Metazoa > Chordata > Amphibia > Anura > Ranidae > Lithobates > Lithobates sylvaticus. The sequence goes on along the minus strand of CM053035.1, from coordinate 25,754,758 downwards.
AGCCTGTTTTGAGGGGCTTTACCAATTGTCCTTCATCGGGGCTTATGAAGGTGAGAAGAACCAGAAAACTGGACCAAGATCGAATTATCTTGCAGTGGATGTCAATTTGACCCCACAAACCTTCCAAAAACGTATGATCTGTACACACGATAGGATTTTCCGACACCAAAATCCATGTTTTTTTTTTCCGACAGATTTTGGCTCAAACTTGTCTTGCATACACACGGTCACACAAAGTTGGTCGGAAATTCAGAGCGTCAAGAACGCGGTGACGTACAACACGTAGGACGAGCTGAGAAAAATAAAGTCCAATAGCCAGTGCTGCTCTTCTGCTTGATTCCCAGCATGCGAGGCACTTTGTGCGTCGGAATTGTCTACACACGATCGGAATTTATGGATTTTGTTGTCGGAAAATTTGAGAACCAGATCTCAAATTTTGTGTGACGGAAATTCCGATGGAAAATGTCCGATGGAGCCTACACACGGTCGGAATTTCCGACAACAAGCTCCTATCAAACATTTTCCGTCGGAAAATCCTATCGTGTGTACGGGGCATAAAGGTTTTGAACGTAATTTTCTACCATTGTATGGCCAAGTTACGGCACCCTCTGTTTCCTCTCAGCAGTGAATCCTAGCCAGTGTTCTCTCCAAACTGCAGCCCAAGGGCCAAATGTGGCCCTTTGCTTGCCTTTATCTGGCCCCTGTGGCACTATTTCACTAACACCAACGATGGGGAATTCTTCTTTCCTCTGACGCCAATGGTAGGATTATTTCTCCCACTTACACCAGCGATTTGGCGCCCTTCCTCCCACTGACACCAGCGATTTGGCGCCCTTCCTCCCACTGACACCAGCGATTTGGCGCCTTTCCTCCCACTGACACCAGCGATTGGGCTCTATTCCTCGCATTGATACCAATGATGGGGCATTGGTTACATCCACTTAATCCATCATGAATGCTGCTGCCAGACTTATCCACCTTACCAACCGTTCAGTGTCTGCCAACCCTCTCCTCCAATCCCTACACTGGCTCCCAATCACCCAGCAAATTAAATTCAAAATACTAACCACAACCTACAAAGCCATCCACAACTCTGCCCCGAGCTACATCGCCAATCTTGTCTCCAAACATATCCCAAACCGTCCTCTCCGCTCTTCTCAAGATCTCCTCCTGTCAAGCTCTCTCATTTCCTCCTCCCATGCTCATCTCCAGGATTTCTCCAGAGCCTCTCCCATCCTCTGGAACTCGCTGCCTCAACCTATCCGGCTATCCCCTACTCTAGCCACCTTCAAGCGATCCCTGAAAACTCATCTCTTCAGGGAAGCCTATCACGTCTCCAACTAATCTTCTACCACTTCCATCAGCTCATTCCCCACAGTTACAACCTTTTTGTACCACCTCCCCCACCCTATTAGATTGTAAGCTCTTCTGAGCAGGGCCCTCTTAATCCTCCTGTATTTTATTGTATTATAACTGTATTATCTCCCTTTTTATATTGTAAAGCGCTGCGTAAACTGTTGGCGCTATATAAATCCTGTAATAAATAAATAAATCCAGGGAGTTTCTAGGCTCTGGCTCTCCTAAAGTCTGAAGGACAGTAAACTGGCCCTTTGTTTGGAGAGATTGGAGACCTCTGTCCTAGACCAATCCCCTGATGAGTTGAACCAGAATAGAAGTAGATGTCATATATGAGAGATTGTGTCCATCCAGATTTTTCTTGCGTCTTTTGGTGGCGTTAAAATAGGATGTAGTCCCTATGGGTGGCCGGATGCCGATATCCACCAACCAGAGTTCAGTAAAAGTGGAGCTGGACGAAGACCTTTTCCATTTGATTGGACAAACCCAAATGTGGTTGTCAACTTATGAGTTACAGGGGGCTCAAATGTGGCCCCTGACATCACCAAAGGGCCAAACATAATATGGAATGCTTGAGAGGACTGTCAAATTGCAGACCTAATAGAGGAAATGAGGGCCTGAGAGTGAGGGCAAGATACATGGTTGGCTGGAGATACTCTGCAGAAGACAATATGAAACTGGTGACGTGTTCCATGAGGCTAGTAGAGATCAATGCTATTACCCTAATCCAGGGGTCTACAAACTTTCCAAATAAAGGGCCAATTTACTGTTCTTCAAACTTTAGGGGGGCCGGACTGTGGCCAATGGGAATAGAAAATGATTTACCAGGTGGGAGTAAACAATTCCTTGTCTTTGGTATTAAGGGGAAGAGTAGTGCCACATCGTTGGTGTCAGTGGGAAAAATTATGCCCCATAGCTGGTGTCAGTGGGAGGAATAGAGCCTCATTATTGGTGTCAGTGGGATGAATAGTAGCCCATCGTTGGTGTCAGTGGGAGGAATAGAGCCTCATTGTTGGTGTCAGTGGGAGGAATAGAGCCTCATTGTTGGTGTCAGTGGGAGGAATAGTAGCCCATCGTTGGTGTCAGTGGGAGGAATAGAGCCTCATTGTTGGTGTCAGTGGGAGGAATAGAGCCTCATTGTTGGTGTCAGTGGGATGAATAGTAGCCCATCGTTGGTGTCAGTGGGAGGAATAGAGCCTCATTGTTGGTGTCAGTGGGATAGTGTCCCATCACTGGTTTCAGTAGGACCAATAGTGCCCTATCACTCGTGTCAGTGGGAAAACAGTGCGCCATAGTTGATGTCAGTGGCAGGAACAGTGCCCCATAATTGGTGTTAGTAGGAGAAAAAGTGCCCACCAGTGGGAGGAATCATGCCTCATTGTTGGTGTCAGTGGGAGAAATATAGCCCCATCCTTGGTGTTAGAGGGAGGAATAGTCACTGGTTTCAGTGGGAAAAATAGTGCCCCATAGTTGATGTCAGTGACAGGAACAGTGCCCCATCACTGGTGTCAGTGTGAGGAATAGTGCCCCATCATTGTTGGTGTCAGCGGGAGGAATAGTGCCCCATCATTGGTGTTTGTGGGAGGAATATTACCCATCATTGGTGTCCGTGGGAAGAATAGTGCCCCATCATTGGTGACAGTGGGATAAATATTGCCCATCATTGTGTTAGTGGGAGGAAATGTGCCCATCAGTGGCATCGGTGGAAGAATAATGCCTCATTGTTGGTGTCAGTGGGAGGAATAGTGCCTCATTGTTGGTGTCAGTGGAAGGAATAGTGCCTCATTGTTGGTGTTAATGGGAGTAATAATAGCCCATTGTGGTTTCAGTGGGAGGAATAGTGCCTTGTTTTTGGTGTCAGTGGGAGGAATAGTGCCTTGTTTTTGGTGTCAGTGGGAGGAATAGTGCCTTGTTTTTGGTGTCAGCGGGAGGAATAGTGCCTCGTTTTTTGGTGTCAGTGGGAATAGTGCCTTGTTTTTGGTGTCAGTGGGAGGAATAGTGCCCCATCATTTGTGTCAGTGGGAGGAATATTGCCCCATCATTTGTGTCAGTGGAGGAATAGTGCCCCACCACTGGTGTTGGTGTGAAAAATAGTGCCCCATCACTGGTGTCAGTGGGAGGAATAGTGCCTCATTGTTGGTGTCAGTGGGAGGAATACAGTGGCAGGTACTATGGCCCACTGTTGCTGACAGTGGGGGGGGGGGAGGTGCCCCAGGGGTCAGATAAAAGCAAGCAAAGGGCCCCCAGACCACAGTTTGGAGACCACTGCCCTAATCAATGTTCCCCTCTACCAACTGCTGAGGTCCGAGGGCCACACAGCATATACCAAAGGGCCACAATAAAAGAGGTTTTGGCCACAGACAGACTCCAAAGTCTCAGATGTTGGATCCTTCAGAAGTTCTAGGATACGATACTTGCACTGTAGTGGTAGGACTGGGAACTAATGGTTTTTAATGTTTGGAGTGAACTTTCATTTAAGGTGAGTCGGTGACCTCGCAGCATCCATCAGGGCACTTCCGGGCCCTCAGACTGCAGACCAATTAATGTCACGTCCATTAAGAGATACGATGAATGCACTTTACTTATCCAAAGCTAAATCATCATTGTAATAACTTGGTGCCTTATGAATCAAAGATGAAGTGAAGGTCTGAGAAGCCCGGCTCAGAGGACTTACAGTAAGTACAGTAGTTGTGGGTAAAGCTAACAAGGAATTTTCAATCAGATGACATCAGCGATGCTGATATCCCCCCTCCCCCCCCCCCTGGCATCGGACTGGCATAATGAGATCAGAAAGCCCAACTGAACTTTTAGTTTAAATCAGCAAAATACATTCCAGTCGCAATATAAAGGTATATCCAGGTTGGAAAGTAGGAACATCACAAGTGGAAGAGCAGTGGTCTCTCTGCAGAGGTCCGACATGCCCCCCTAGTAAGGCTCGTGCCACCCTGCTGATTGGAGACTTCTAGCTTTGACTCAGCAGGGGCCGTGTTGATCCCCCGTAGAGAGTCCACGGCTTTAACACATTGCTTGCCAAATTTTCAGCATAACTTGGAAAATTTTGGTAAAATTTTTGCTAGTTGTTAAAATTAACCCCTTTACACATATAGGGGGCACCACAGAGGTGGGCTTTCTTCTTTGACACCACATACACTATATTGGCAAAAGTATTGGGACGTCTTCCTTTACACACACATGAAATTTAATGCATCCCAGTCTTAGTCCGTAGGGTTCAATATTGGGTTGGCCCACCCTTTGCAGCTATAACAGCTTCAACTCTTCTGGGAAGGCCGTCCACAAGGTTTAGGAAATGTGTCTATGGGAATGTTTGATTATTCTTCCAGAAGTGCATTTGTGAGGTCAGGCACTGATGTTGGACGAGAAGGCCTGGCTCGCAGTCTCCACTCTAGTTCATCCCAAAGGTGTTCTATCGGGTTGAGGTCAGGACTTTGTGCAGGCCAGTCAAGTTCCTCCACCCCAAACTCATTTGGTGGAGGGGGATTATGGTGTGGGGTTGTTTTTCAGGGGTTGGGCTTGGCCCCTTAGTTCCAGTGAAGGGAACTCTTAAGGTGTCATCATACCAAGACTTATTGGACAATTTCATGCTGCCAACCTTATGGGAACAGTTTGGGGATGGCCCCTTCCTGTTCCAACATGACTGCCCACCAGTGCACAAAGCAAGGTCCATAAAGACATGGATGAGCGAGTTTGGGGTGGAGGAACTTGACTGGCCTGCACAGAGTCCTGACCTCAACCTGACAGAACCCCTTTGGGATGATTTAGAGTAGAGAAAACCATCACATGATCGCTGTGATAGCCAATCACAGTCGTAACAACTCCCCTGCATATGTTTGTCCTCTGCGAGGGTCTTTCTAAATTTATAAAAAAGTGAACACAAATACTACCATTACCACTACTACTACTATTATCACTACTACTATTTCTACTACTACTATTATCACTACTATTATTTCTACTACTATTATTATCACTACTATTATTTCTACTACTACTATTATCACTACCACTATTTCTACTACTACTGTTATCACTACTATTATTTCTACTACTATTATTATCACTACTATTATTTCTACTACTACTATTATCACTACTACTATTTCTACTACTATTATTATCACTACTACAACTACTACTATTATCACCACTACCACTACTACTACTATTAATACTACTACTACTATATCACTACTACTATTTCTACTACTACTACTATTATCACTAGTACAACTACTGCTATTATTACAACTACTACTACTACTATTAATAATACTACTACTACTACTACTACTACTATATCACTGCTACTATTATCACTACTACAACTACTACTATTATCACCACTATTACTACTACTATTACTACTATTATTTCTACTACTACAGGCAGTCCCCGAGTTACGAATGGGTTAGGGACTGCCAGTTTGTTCTTAAGTCAAATATGTTCGTAAGTCGGAAGCGCATGCGCAGAACGGCAGAGACGTAGTTTTTCGATGTTCTGTCAAGTAGCCGCGCATGCGCAGACATCATTTTCTAATGTTTGCCGAAGTGCCCGCCATCAAAAAGTGGCCGCGCATATGCAGAAAGTCGAAGAGACGTCACGCCGCCTCCTGTTCGTACGTAGGCATCATTCGCAAGTCAGATGTTTGTAACTCAGGGACTGCCTGTACTACTATTATCACTACTGCAACTACTACTATTACTACTACTATTATCACCACTACTACTACTACTAGTACGCGGCATTTTTTGTTTTTCTATTTTTTTTTTATTTGTAGCATGCCCTGCAGTTCTACAACTTTTAGTTTTTTTTATTTTTTATTTTTTTTTTTTTTAGGGCTTTTGTACTAAATCATGGGAACCAAGCTTTGAGAAGGCTATTACATTCTATGTTAATTGGTAATTAAAAAAACACTTTTTTTTTTATTATATATACATATATACACATATTTATACATTTTCTATTTATTGCATGCCTTGCAGTTCAGGATCAATACAATTTTTTCTGTCTTTTTTACGTTAGGTTAGTTTAGTTTAATCATGCGTATATGTTATATTTTTTTTTTTTCAGTTTTTGTTTTGTCATGTCTTGCAGTTCAGTTTTAAGGATCAATACAACTTTTTTTTTTTTTTTATTTTTTTTTAGGGCATTTGCACTAAATCATGGGAACCAAGCTTTGAGAAGGCTGCTAAATTTTATGTTAACTGGAAATTAAATAAATACATTTTTTCACACTTTTTAAAATTATATTATGACCCATAGACTCATAAAAAAATAAAAAAATAAAATTGTTTTTATTGTTTTTGGTTTTTTTTAGCATGCCTTGCAGTTTACTTTGGGTTGTTTTCTTTTTGTTCTCCTTGATATATTTTTAAGTGGAAATGGTAAAAGTATTTTTCCTGACAGACTCCATGGCAGCCTACGTGTGGGTTAACCCCGCCTCCTCTCCAATGCTATAGGACCCCCTTCAAATAAAAGAGAGCTCACCGCTAGGTACTGTGTTCCTTTTTTGTCCTCCTCCATGGACCTACATCACGTCTGTTCCTGTTGGCGTCCGGTCGGAATATTCAAGATTTCAAGCATTTCAGGCGGTGCAGCAAGGAAGCCCAGCTGAGAGTGGGCAAAATAGCCTTTGCAAATGGCTCTGGATACCCCAGTAGCGGGGGGAAGATGGTCTCGTATGCTGCAGGTGGACGCTTCAATGGCTGGCAAGGTCTGAAATTTTTTCCTATTTTGAAGATCATCTCCATGGCAGTCATTTTCTGTTTATTTTTTGTTTGTGTGTGTGTCCCTCCGTTTCCCCGGTTCCCCCGGTGCTCTCTGTACTCTAGGGTACCCTCCGGTACCTCCGTTGTCCCCCATGGCGTCTGGAACGCTTCTGCGTTCCAGGCAAACACGGTGCTTCCGGGTCGCGGCCGCTGCCGTCATTCTGCGCATGCGCGAGGCCTCCGCGAATGCGAGGCTTGGTTCGCGCATGCGCGGAGGGTCGGATGGTCCGGCGGCCGCGCGGGCGCCGTTCGGCTGTCCCCCTCAGCGCAGGCGCACTGTAGGGGGGGCGGTGACGTCACTCAGGCGGGGGATTTGAAAGGCTACCATCTCCTGTCGGTAGGGGAGTGCCCGCAGACAGTGGGTGGTGGCCTTCCCCCGCCTGGTCTGCAGTTGTCCCAAGTATTTCCCCTTAAAGGGGAAAAGACATAACAAGACATTATGATGATTAATGTCGTTTTTTAAAAATAAGAAGAATAGAAATATATAAATATATAAATAATAAATACATTTAAAAAATAAATAAATAAATAAATAAAAATGTTGAAGAAGAAAGAAGAAAATGTGTTCATAAAATATAATGATTATTTTTTGGATAACTATATAGGGAATTTCTATGGATATTTGGAATTACTATGTGGCATTCTGCAGGGATATTATTATTAAAAAAAAAAAAAAAAAAAAAAAAAAAACTTTTTTGGTTCAGCATGTGTCTTTTTGGGTCATCTGCAGACTACCCGTGTTATGTGACGTTTTTTGTCCAGAGGTTATGGACAGGTCACTGCTTTTGGCAGCCAGCCCTCACGCACAGGGTATGTGTAGCTGAGTGGAGGGGGCTGAGGTTTGCAGTCTCAGGGGTTGATATTGCGTTTTGTGTTCTCCCCCCCCCCCCCCCCCATCTTTTTCAGCCTTTTCAGATCGGACCCACAAGTTGTGGTCCAGATTGACAGGGACCTTGCCATGCCACAACATTTACAAGGGGAGATGTTGCCATTCCTCCTCCAACAAGGAGAGGTTCCATTCCTCCTTTAAACAGAGGAGACGTTCCATTCCTCCTCCAACAAGGAGATGTTGCATTCCTCCTTCAGACAGAGGAGATGATCCCATTCCTCCTCCGATAAGGAGATGTTGCATTCCTCCTTTTAAATAGAGGAGACGTTCCATTCCTCCTCCAACAAGGAGATGTTGCATTCCTCCTTCAGACAGAGGAGATGATCCCATTCCTCCTCCGATAAGGAGATGTTGCATTCCTCCTTTTAAATAGGGGAGACGTTCCATTCCTCCTCCAACAAGGAGATGTTGCATTCCTCCTTTAGACAGAGGAGATGATCCCATTCCTCCTCCAACAAGGAGATGTTCCATTCCTCCTTCAGACAGAGGAGATGATCCCATTCCTCCTCCAACAAGGAGATGTTGCATTCCTCCTTTTAAACAGAGGAGATGATTCCATTCCTCCTCCAACAAGGAGACGTTCCATTCCTCCTTCAGACTGAGGAGATGATCCCATTCCTCCTCCAACAAGGAGATGTTGCATTCCTCCTTTTAGACAGAGGAGATGATCCCATTCCTCCTCCAACAAGGAGACGTTCCATTCCTCCTTCAGACAGAGGAGATGATCCCATTCCTCCTCCAACAAGGAGATGTTCCATTCCTCCTTTAGACAGAGGAGAATTTGCCGTTCCTCCTCCAACTAGAGGAGAAGTTACCATTCCTCCTCCGACTAGAGGAGAAGTTACCATTCCTCCTCCGACTAGAGGAGACGTTGCCATTCCTCCTCCGACTAGAGGAGACGTTGCCATTCCTCCTCCGACTAGAGGAGACGTTGCCATTCCTCCTCCGACTAGAGGAGACGTTGCCATTCCTCCTCCGACTAGAGGAGACGTTGCCATTCCTCCTCCGACTAGAGGAGACGTTGCCATTCCTCCTCCGACTAGAGGAGACGTTGCCATTCCTCCTCCGACTAGAGGAGACGTTGCCATTCCTCCTCCGACTAGAGGAGACGTTGCCATTCCTCCTCCGACTAGAGGAGACGTTGCCATTCCTCCTCCGACTAGAGGAGACGGTGCCATTCCTCCTCCGACTAGAGGAGACGTTGCCATTCCTCCTCCGACTAGAGGAGACGTTGCCATTCCTCCTCCGACTAGAGGAGACGTTGCCATTCCTCCTCCGACTAGAGGAGACGTTGCCATTCCTCCTCCGATTAGAGGAGACGTTGCCATTTCCTCCGACTAGAGGAGACGTTGCCATTCCTCCTCCGACTAGAGGAGACGTTGCCATTCCTCCTCCGACTAGAGGAGATGTTTCCATTCCTCCTCTAGTCACCGCACCCACCGCTATGTCAGCTGCTCGGAGCGCAGAGCCTGCCGGAGTTGTGGGACCAAAGTCCAGGAGAGCAAGTCCGTATATGATCCTTGTCATGCCCGGGCGGTTGGGGGTAGAAATAGGTGTCGGGTTATATGAATGTGGAGTCTCTCGCGAAAGGTGTGATGCTGGAATTCCTAAAGGTAATGGGTATATCCTACACATGGAGCCTGTTCTATGTCTTCTTGGCTGATGTGGCCCAAAGGATTCAGGCTCTTCCCAGCTCTAAGCTGCTTCTCTGGATTCCTCGGTCAGCGAGTTGGAAGGTGACAAGTATGTCGGAGGCCTCGTTGTTCTCTGGTTCCTCCACGAGTCAAATCGGTTATGGAAGCCGAGAGTTCAAGATAAACGTACGGGTTGGCTGGTATGGCTTGTGAACCTGCCCTGGCTCTAGCAGCTATGTCTAGCAAGATGGAAACCTGAACAGAGTACAGAGTCTCGTACTCAGAGGAGTTCTCCAAAAATTCAGCAGTTAAGGTGCTGGAGCTGGTGTCAATTCGATCCGCCGGTTGGCTTGGTCTAATTGGTCTTTGGTCGCGGTTCAACGGGCCTTATGGTTACGCCCTCTCCAGGACGAAGAATCTCAGGGGGTATATTTCCCCTCTTCTTGGCACAATAAGAGAACAGTTTATGGTGTTCAGTCAAGCGATCAATTAATCTCAATAGACCTAAAGATGCTTACCTCCATGCTCAGGTAGCGAAGGAGTTTCCCAAATACCTCCGGTTCCATCTGCAGTTCTTTGTAAAAATTCCTCTGCCCATAATGGCCCTCATCGGAACAAGAAGAGTGTCTTTATCGCTGTTTCGACTTCCTTCTGTTGCTGCCTTAGGACAAAATCCAGCTGCTAGTTCGCAAGGAATAGAATTTTCTCCATCTCGACCAACTTTGGGTGACTCTTGAAAAAAAAAAAAAAAAAAAAAAAAAAACACCTAGAACCAGTCTGGCTGATGTTCTTTTTGGGCCCAGTTCGTTTCAGTGGAAAGCACCATCTCTCTTCCAGTGGGGAAGACTGCAGTCATCCAGGAGGGAATTTATGGTACCTGATTCCATTGGTTCGATGATCTCCACGACCCCTATGGTCAAGCAGTCCCTGCAGGAGTTTTTTCCCTGTCCCATCAGGTTTATGCAGGTAATGGATGTCAAGGGGCAATAGTCAACCTATTCACATGTCATCAACGACTAAGAACGGCCTCTTTTGGTGGCTTCAGCATAAGCCGGCCCAGATTACCACTTCATTGTCCCATATCTTGGGTAAGGACATGACCTATGACAAGCAGTAACGGTTGGGGAATCCGCTGCACATTGGAGCTTGTTCAAGGATACAAGTCTTTTTCGGCCTGGGCTAGTACGTCCTGGAACTTCCGGAAGCCTTGTGTGCCTTCTTCAGTCCTTCTATTTGCGGAAGGGAAAGTCAGAAGTTCATTGCTGTCGTCCATTCTCATGTGGTGAATTGGAGGTTCTCGGAGCACCACATTACTCCGGGAGGTCGAACCTATCATGTCTTGGGTCCAGGCAACTTTTCATCGGCTTACTTCCTCAGAGTCCAGAATATCCGAGTGGATTTCCTGTCACGCACTCAGTTGAGTCGCTAACGAGTGGTCGCTTTGTGTGCAATCATTCATGTAGATTACGTCTCCGGAAGTCAATACTGGGTTAGATCCATTATCCCCCCAGGTAATGTTAAGCTGGTGAGGTATTACACTTAAGGAGCAGTCCTGCTTCCTTGTCCATCTCGGGTGTACTTCTAGGGTGATTTCACTCTCATGAGCTCTATGGGGACGAGCACTAATGAGGTTGATAGAAGAGGATGGGTCAAGTCTGTGGTGTTCTCTTATTCTTCAGGTAGAAATCCAAAAAGTTCAGCTTTCTTTATTCAGGCCTAGGTTTAGCTCTATCCGTTGGCTCTTTTAGAGTCTAAAGTCTCAGCCTTGATGGTTTTCTCCGGAGCTTAGCGAGTTGTTCACCTTTAATTCGGTGGTTGTTCTGTAAGGAGTTAAAACTCAGCCCTCAAAGAAGACATCGATTCCCCATTCGGGATCTTTCCCTTGTCCTCAACTCACTGGGTGGGTTCAGTAATACGGGGTCCTCCCCGCTTGCTATCTCGACCTTTTTAGCTATTCTTTTTTCCTTATAGCCGTTACTCTCGCCAGGAGAGTCTTGGAAGTCACGTTCCTATGTTACGGGGAACCTCTTGTATCCTTCTTTCCAATTCGGATGGTCCTTATTCCTATGTTCAGTTCGATTCTGGTAATTACCTTAATGATCTATAAGAGCCGGGAGATCGTCCTACCTACATTTAGGTCCAAGAGTCCACTAAAAGTCGATTCTCTGGATATAGGTGAATTCGGAAGGTATACCTGCGAGCTATTTTCAGCTTCGACTAGAACAATGGGAGCCTGGATCATCTAGTTCATCCTTCAGCCTTTTAAAAAAAAAAAAAAAAAAAAAAAAAAAAAAAATATATAAGGGCCTGGCCCCTCTGGAAGCAGTGATGGCACGTTCTGCCAAGGGATATAACGGCTTGCGGGCAGCAGCCCAGCATGTGGCTCCAGATGTGATCTGCAAAGCGGCCTCATGGGCCTCTATTAATACTTTATAGTCACTATACTGAGCTTGCTTCGCTATCTTCTATGAAACTTTAGTATTAGATGCTGTTGGTTGACGGGTCAAATGTAATTTATGGCTGTTCAGCATACCCACCCGTGTGGATTGGCTAGTTATTTCCCACACGTAGGCTGCCATGGAGTCTGTCAGGAAAAAGGAAAATTTATTATCAAATACTTACCGTAATTTTCCTTTCCTGATGGACTCCATGGCAGACGGAGTTCCCACCCATCGGTTATTGAGTCGGCTAGTTACGGAACACAGTACCTAGCGGTGAGCTCTCTTTTATTTGAAGGGGGTCCTATAGCATTGGAGAGGAGGCGGGGTTAACCCACACGTAGGCTGCCATGGAGTCCATCAGGAAAGGAAAATTACGGTAAGTATTTGATAATAAATTTTCCCTTTTTTCTGTCCATCTCATTGACTACAATGCAAAAACGCCCTCTATTGACTTTGATGCAAAAACGCCCCCTATTGACTGTGATGCAAAATTGAGTCCCATTGACTTCAGTACAAAATCGCGTCTTATTGACTTCGATGAAAAAGTTCCCCCCTATTGACTGCAATGCAAAAACGCCCCCTACTGAATGCAATGCAAAATCGCACCCCATTGACTTCAATGCAAAAACGCCCCCTACTGAATGCAATGCAAAATCGCACCCCATTGACTTCAATGCAAAAACGCCCCCTATTGACCGTGATGCAAAATCGAGTCCCATTGACTTCAGTGCAAAATCGCGTCCCATTGACTTCAATGCAAAAACGACCTCTATTGACTTTGATGCAAAATCGAGTCCCATCGACTTCAATGCAAAATATCATCTCATTGACGTCAATGCAAAAACGCCCCCTATTGACTGTGATGCAAAATTGAGTCCCATTGACTTCAATGCAAAAACGCCCCCTATTGAATGCAATGCAAAATCGCACCCCATTGACTTCAATGCAAAAACGCCCCCTATTGACCGTGATGCAAAATCGAGTCCCATTGACTTCAGTGCAAAATCGCGTCCCATTGACTTAAATACAAAAACGCCCCCTATTGACTGCAATGCAAAATCGCATCCCATTGAATTTAATGCAAAAACGCCCCTATTAACTACAATGCAAAATCACATCCCATTGGCTTCAATGCATATCGTGTCTCATTGACTTACATGCAAAAGCGCCCCCTATTGACTGCAATGCAAAATCACATCCCATTGACTTCAATACAAAAAACGCCCTCTATTGACTGCGATGCAAAATTGCATCGCATTGACTTCAATGTGTATCACGTCTTATTAACTTCAATGCAAAAACACATTAATTACATTCAAGCAGCAGAGGGGTGACAACACGCCAAGACCACCCACAATGCTTTGCAGCTGCAGCAAGAATTGCGCCCCCTGTCAGTTTCAGAAGGGAGGGCACCGCCAATGTGAACGAGCCCTTAGCCCCCCCCCCCCCCCGTTTGCACCCGGGCACAGCAGAAAAGGTCTGCATAACCGATCGTCTCTATCCGTGTTTCTGCAAACGCTTGAAAAACGCTCTAAAACGGCACCCGCGGTGCAATTATTTATTAATGCGGGTAGCAATCGCGCAATTTTGTTGGAGATTTCCGACGGTTGGTCGGTTTACCAGAACCATGTCATATAATAACCGATGTGAACTTTCCGATCGCTCTGTAATCGGGCAGGCTAGTCCCGGCACTACATAGTGACTGGTGGGTCCAAAGGAGATCATACAATCAGATTGTTCTTCAGACGAGAAAACTTCCTCGGCTCACCACATCCGTTACAATCGATGGAAGGGTTTGCGATTAACCACTTCAGCCCCGGAACCAATTTGCAGCCAAAGAACCAGGCCCCTTTTTGCGATTCGGCACTGCGTCGCTTTAACTGACAATTGCGCGGTCGTGCGACGTGGCTCCCAAACAAAATCGGCGTCCTTTTTTTCCCACAAATAGAGCTTTCTTTTGGTGGTATTTGATCACCTCTGCGGTTTTTATTTTTTTGCGCTATAAACAAAAATAGAGCGTCAATTTTGAAAAAAACGCATTATTTTTTACTTTTTGCTATAATAAATATCCCCAAAAAAATATATAAAAAAAAAACGTTTCCTCAGTTTAGGCCGATACGTATTCTTCTACATATTTTTGGTAAAAAAAAAAATCACAATTAGGCCCCTTCGGGGTGTTTTTCAGGCGTTTTTCAGGCGCTTTAGCGTTAAAAAAGCGCCTGTAAAACGCTTGAAAGAAGCTTCATCTGCAATTCCAATGTGAAAACTCAACTGCTTAAGGCCACTTTCACACTGAAGCGCTTCTAAACTGCCAGTAAAAACACTGAGCGCTTTTAAAGAGCTTTTCAGGCGCTTTTGAAGAGCTTTCCATTCATTTCAATGGGGAGGGGAGTTTTTCACAGCCCCAACAGCACACTGCCCCAGTGTGAAAGTGTTCATTGATTTTAATGGAAATAAGTTTTCATGAGCTTTTTAGGCGCTGTTTTTAGCGTGAAAGCGCCTGAAAAGCGCCTCAGTGTGAAAGTTATAGCGTTTACAAAATAGGGGATTGATAGGTGTGATCAGGGCCGGTACAAGGCAGGGGCGGACGGGGCACGTGCCCTGGGCGCTACCATTTTCTAAAGGGGGGGGGCGCGCCGCAGCCTGCAGTTTAAATTGTGTCATGGGCCCGCCAGTACATTTAATTGCTGTGCCTGTGTGTGCCCCGGGCGCCGAGTGCGCTCCGCTTCTGCTGTATCCTCCCTTGTCCCTTCTTTCTGCTTGAGTCCCCCCCCCCCCCCCGCGGAGGAGTCACTTAGTACATGCCAGCGCGGCAGCGCCAGCGGCGTGACGTCACTCACGAGGTGGGGGGACTCAGAGGAGAGGAGCGCAGGTAGCTCTGTAGCCTTGGCGCGCTGTGAGCCTGTGACCCGGAGCAAGGAGCTGCTGCCACCTGCCTGCCTGGCTAGTTAGAACGAAACTGCTAGAAGAATAGAGATAAGAAGAAGAGGAGAGATAAGAAGAAGAGAGAAGAGAAGAAGAGAGAAGAGAAGAAGAGAGAAGAGAAAAGAGAAGAAGAGAAGACTTGAATTTACAGCCAATGTGTCCATAGGTACTTTTTTATTTTTTTTTTACATGACAGAGACAGAGACAGACAAGACAGACAGACAAGAGACATGACACACACTTGCTTAGGCCCCTTTCACACTGGGGCGGGAGCCGCGGTGACGGTAAAGCAGCGCTATATTTAGCGCTGCTTTACCGTCGTTTTGCCCGCGGGTTTCGGCCGCTCGCGGTGCGGTTTTACCCCCTGCGAGCGGCCGAAAAAGGGTTAATATCCCCCGCAGAGCGCCGCCGTAGCGGCGCTTTGCGGCGGTATTGCCGCGGTTTTACCGCGGTGTCCCATTTAAATGAATGGGAAGGAGCGGTATAGGAGCGGTGAATACACGGCTCCTATACCGCTCCAAAGATGCTGCTAGCAGGACTTTTTTTGCCGTCCTGCTAGCGCACCGCTCCAGTGTGAAAGCCGCCGGCTTTCACACTGGAGTGAATGGGGCCGTTTTTTTCAGGCGCTATTTTTTTCAGGCGCTATTTTTAGCGCTGTACCACCTGAAAACCGCCCCAGTGTGAAAGGGGCCTTAATATGCCTTTTCCACTTTTTTAATTTATGTAAATTGTAAAATGTTAATTTCTGAAAATATATGTGCAAAGTGTTCAGTGGTTGTGGCGGAATGTACAGTACAGGACTAAGAAATCTTAACTGGTTGCTGACCGCTGGCTGTCAATTGACGGCCAAGCGGTGCAGCTCTCGTGGCGGGAGGGCGTCATATGACGTCCTCCCCTTCCTGGCCCACCAGGGGGCGCGCGCGTGCCCGCCGTGTTACTGGGGACTCAATGCGCATGCCCGGCGGCTGCCATGTCCGCCGGGCACTCACGATTGCCCGGTAACACAGCAGGACCGTGGATCTGTGTATGTAAACACACAGATCCACGTCCTGTCAGAGAAGAGGAGACCGATGGTGTGTTCCCAGTACAGAGGAACACCGATCGGTCTCCTCCCCTTGCGAGTCCCCTCCCCCTACAGTTAGAATCACTCCCAGGGAACATATTAACCCCTTCAGTGACCCCTAGTGTTAACCCCTTCCCTGCCAGTCACATTTATACAGTAATCAATGCATTTTTATAGCACGGATCGCTATATAAATGTGAATGGTCCCAAAAATGTGTCAAAAGTGTCCGATATGTCCGCCGCAATATCGCAGTCACGATAAAAATCGCAGATCGCCGCCATTACTAGTAAAAAAAAAATAATAATAAAAATGCAATAAAACTATTCCCTATTTTGTATGCACTATAACTTTTGCGCAAACCAATCAATGTACGCTTATTGCAATTTTTTTTACCAAAAATATGTAGAAGAATACGTATCGGCCTAAACTGAGGAAAAAATTTGTTAAAAAAAAAAAAAAAGAAATTGGATATTTATTATAGAAAAAAGTAAAAAATATTGTTTTTTTTCAAACTTGTGACTATTCTTTTGTTTATGGCGCAAAAAATAAAAACCGCAGAGGTGACCAAATACCATCAAAGAAATCTCTATTTGTGGGGACAAATCTGGGTACAGTGTTGCATGACTGCGCAATTGTCATTCAAAGTGCAACAGCGCTGAAAGCTGAAAAAAGGGAAAAGTGCTTTTTTATACTACACATAAAATAGATATTTTTTAATAGAGTTGATTAATTTATGTACAATGTAAATGTTTTCTTTTTGTCATGTAATTTTTTAAATAAATCTTTATTTTTTAAATATTGTATTCCTTGTGTCAATTATTTAAATATAATAAAGTTAATATATTAAATACAAAATTCTCTCTCTCTCTCTCTCTCTCTCTCTCTCTCTCTCTCTCTCTCTCTCTCTCTCTCTCTCTCGATCTCGATCTCTCTCTCTCGATCTCTCTCTCGATCTCTCTCGATTTCTCTCTCTCGATCTCTCTCGATCTCTCTCTCTCTCTAACTATCTCTCTCTCTCTAACGATCTCTCTCTCTCACGATCTCTCGATCTCTCTCTCTCGATCTCCCTAACGATCTCTCGATCTCTCTCTCTCTCTCGATCTCTTGATCTCTCTCTCTCGATCTCTCTCGATCTCTCTCGATCTCTCTCTCTCTCTCTCTCTCTCTCTCTCTCTCTCTCTCTCTCTCGATCTCTCTCTCTCTCTCTCTCTCTCTCTCTCTCTCTCTCTCGATCTCTCTCTCTCTCTCTCTCTCTCTCTCTCTCGATCTCTCTCTCTCTCTCTCTCTCTCGATCTCTCTCTCTCTCTCTCTCTCTCTCTCGATCTCTCTCTCTCTCTCTCTCGATCTCTCTCTCTCTCTCGATCTCTCTAGATAGATAGATAGATAGATAGTTCTTAATCAAGTTTAATCAAATTTATTTGTTTACATTTTTTATTAAAGGTGACTGCTGCAGAAAGTGTAATAAAGGTGGAGAAACCTTTGGAGATTGAAATTATTTTCAAGTAATATTACTATAAATTATATTATTATTATTTTAGTAATAATTAGCATATATATTTTTTATTACTATGAAATATATATATATATATATATATATATATATATATATATATATATATATATATATATATATATATATATATAGAGAGAGAGAGAGAGAGAGAGAGAGAGAGAGAGAGAGAGAGAGAGAGAGAGAGAGAGAGAGAGAGAGAGAGAGAGAGCTGTACTCACCGGTCTCGAAAGGTGAAAGCATTCATCTCTCAAGACCCTTGAGTTTCAAACTCTATCTTTTGATTTATACTCACTAAAGCCTTTGTTTTGCACCTGGGCACATCTTTATCCCTTATCTCTGTGTGAAAACTTTTAGGAGGGAAGTTTAAGGAAAAAAACTTACATTTAAATGCCCATCATTGCAGCCTTGTGCAGTGTCCATCTGCAGCCTTGTCCATCATTGCAGCATTGCCCAGTGTCCATCTGCAGCCTTGTCCATCATTGCAGCCTTGCCCAGTGCAGCCTTGCCCAGTGCCTTTGCAGCCTTGCCCAGTGCAGCCTTGCCCAGTGCCTTTGCAGCCTTGCCCAGTGCAGCCTTGCCCAGTGCCTTTGCAACATTTCTCGTTCTGTCTAGCTGCTGAGTGGAGAGGATGAGCGCCGTGTGACAACATTCCGAAAGCCGCGTGTATTTTTTGGCTAGTCTCGGGCCGGCTCCTCTCGCAGTCCCGCCCACCTCCACTGATTGCGAGAGGAGCCGACAACATACAGAAATCCTAGTTCGGCTAGTCTCGGCTCTGCTTGCAGTCAGGGGCGGGACTGCGAGAGGAGCCGAGAATAGCCGATCCTCTCGCAATCAGTGGAGGTGGGCGGGACTGCGAGAGGAGCCGAGACTAGCCGAAAATACACGCGGCTTTCAGTATATCGGCTCCACTCGCTCCCCTCTTAAAAATCAGCAGGAGATCGCCGGGGAACGGCGTATAACACGCACCCACGATTTTCCCCTGATTTTAGGGGAAAAAAGTGCGTGTTATACGCCGATAAATACGGTATACATACAAACAACTTCATTTGAGTTAAATTATTCTAAATAAAAAAAAATGTGTATATCTATCTATCTAGAGATAGAGATATATATCCTTAGATATATATAGATAGATCAGATATAGCAAGCTGTGAGTCGCTATGCCTAAGAAGAGGCTTGGTTATGTTATTAGTGCGCATGTGCAGGATTACCGAGACAATTATGTACTGTGGGCAGAAGTAATGATGATATCAGACATGGAAGACCACAGTGAGAATGGCGCCAGTAAGATAAAGATTTTATCCATATAAATAGTGATCAATCATTTTTTAATTAAGATGTCTTTCCTAATATTAGGAAATTGGAATTAATATGGGAGGGTTTACTACCTCGTTAAGTGTTGATTGGGAGAGTGAAGTTCCACTTTAACGTTCTTTGGATATTTTAAATGTTGAAGCTGCTTACTATTTTTTTTTTTTTTTTTACACATATAATGTATTTAGAAATTTTAGTCCTCATTTTCTGATTTACCGTTGCTGCATGAACATCCAGTTTTTGACAGGAGTTTGCTTGGTATTATTGTTCTGTAAAGAATGTCCAAAAAACCATCTGGGGCAGAATTCCGAAAACGAAGAAAATTGGTAGAAGAGGAAGCCACAAAGTTATCTCAACAGTGGCAGAAATGGTTGAAACAACCTACAAGCAACGTTTCTCTGAATACCACCACATTAGAAGAAGCTGCCAGCACAAGTTCTGCAACTGACAATACTTCAGCCACAAATATCAATGTCATCACCCTAGATCAAGAGATGATTGCTGTCAGTGAGGCTGATAAAAGTTTGGAGAACACGATTTGTACAGAAGAGAGTGACAGCGAGCCATTTGTTTCTGAAGCCCAAGCAGCAGAAAAGCAAACAACACTAAGTGAGCCCTCTTTAGATGATACTTCGCCTGAAGCTTATACTACGATTAACCAAAACGATCCTCCCTCATGGCCAACTTTAACAGACAAGATTAGGTGTTATCTGGTTGAAAAGGGCCCAGATCAAGGAAAAGATGGTGACTTTGGAAAATGTAAACCACAAGAAGGACGCACTTTCAATGCCACTTGGTTTACTAAAAATGTACGTAGTGGTAAAAATATTGATCGTGCATGGTTGATTTATTCAAAAATCTCCAATTCTTTATTTTGCTTCCCATGCATTTTGTTTGGTAAGCACAACTATGCATTAACCGACCCAAAAAAGGGATTCTGTGCATGGAAACACCTGAATCCTCGTATACCTACACATGAAAATTCACCAGAGCACCGTGAATGCTATTCAAAGTGGAAAATGATGGAAAAAAGTTTAAAAGATGGGAAAGTAATTGGCAGTGAACTGGAGAAAGTTATTAATACTGAAAAAGAGAAGTGGCGAAATGTCTTAAAATGTATTTTGGATAGCATATTGTTTTGTGCCAAAAACAATCTGGCACTTAGAGGTTCCGAAGATGTCATTGGTAGGCCACATTCTGGTATATTTCTTGACATTTTAGAAGTAATAAGCCATCACAACATGTCATTAAAAGAAAAAATTGATACACATCGGAGGCACACCGTCAGTTACTTCTCCAATAAAATTCAAAATGAATTTATCAGTTTATTGGCCAACACTGTTCGCTCTACCATTTTATTAAGGATAAAGGAGGCAAAGTTTTTTTCATTGCTTTTTGATTGTACTCCAGACATCTCCCATCATGAGCAAATGAGTGAAATCATACGCTATGTCACTGTTGTTAAAGGGAAGGTGACAATAGAAGAGAGCTTTATAGATTTTATTCATACAAAAGAGAAAACTGGAAGTGGTCTAGCCTCAGAAATTATTAACAAGTTAAAAACCGATGGAATTAACATTAAGGATGCAAGGGGTCAAGGCTATGATAATGCAGCTAACATGGCTGGCAAATACAATGGTGTGCAGGCAAGAATTCTGCAAGAAAATGAACATGCAAGATTTGTTCCATGTGCAGCCCATAGCCTAAACCTGGCAGGGGTACATGCAGCTTCCGTGAGTCCAGAAGTTAAAACCTTTTTCGGAACTGTTCAAAGAATGTTTACATTTTTCTCCAGTTCCACATCCCGCTGGGAAACCCTAATGAAGCTTGTAAAGACAACTCTAAAGGGTCATACAGATACTCGATGGTCTTCAAGAGCAAACGCAATAAAAGCTTTATTTACACAGATTACTGATATATGTGAAGCTCTTACGGACATTATAGAAAACTCGTCAAATCCTGAATCCGTATCAACATCTGAAAGTCTTCTGCTGCAGGTCAATTATCGTTTTTTGTGTACGCTGTTTGTGTGGAACAGAATCTTGAATCAGGTCGATCGAGTAAACAAAGCTATCCAGGCCAAAGGGATTTCCATACTACAGGCATCTCATATGATTGATGGCTTAAGACGCACTTTTCAAGAAATGCGTAATATGGATGTCCAGGAAATATTTAATTATGCTGCAGAAGTATGTGAAAAACTTCAGATTCCTGCAATATTTCCACCAAAGAGGCAAAGAAAACCTAAAACCAGAGCCTTATACGAGTCCCAAGATGCCCAGGTCAACCTGAGTGAAGAAGACCGTTTTAGAATTGACTTTAACCAGGTTTTTGATGTTCTCATCGCTGATGTGACATGGAAGTCACAAACACTAATGGAAACATCCCAGGACTTTGAGTTCCTCTCTGGCCCTGCTCTTGTCACAATGACTGTGACAGAATTACAAAAATCTGCATTTAACTTGGCTTCCAAGTATAACAAAGATCTGGATGGCTTGGAAATCTCTGCTGAGATTGAAAGCTTTAAATTTTTCATTGAATCTATACCATCAAATTTTAAATCTGCAACACCTCTTGAGCTGTGTCAGATAATACATGACTATTCTCTTAATGCTTGTTATCCAAATATTGAAATAGCATTGAACATTTTTTTGACTCTTCCCGTCACTGTTGCATCTTGCGAAAGGAGCTTCAGCAAGCTGAAACTCATTAAAAATTATTTACGCTCAACTATGGGCCAAGACAGGCTTTCAAACCTCAGTATACTTTCTATTGAGTATGCGACTGCAAAAGAAATAAATTTTGATAATGTCATAGATGATTTTGCTTCTATGAAAGCAAGAAAGGTGTCTTTGTGAATGATTATGTCATAATACAGGCATACCCCACTTTTAAGTACACAATGGGGTTTATTTACTAAAGGTGGAAAGTGCAAAATCAGGCTCACTTCTGCATAGTAACCAATCAGCTTCTAACCTTGGCTTGTTCAATTAAGCTTTGGTAATAAAACCTGGAAGCTCATTGGTTTCTATGCAGAAGGGAGCCTAATTTTGCACTTTTCACCTTTAGTAAATAAACCCCATTGTGTACTTGTTTTGCAACTGTTTTCAGTTTACAAGTTTACAGAAATTTTTGCACTTTTTTTTTAAATTAATATTTAGTACTAAGGGGTTCTTTTTGGCTGAAGGCCCTGTATGTTGTTTAAAATATGTCTGTTTGTTGTTTTTTTTTTTGCACTTTTCATATTTATATGAATATTTGTATTTGGGCACTGACTACATTTGAAAAAGTTTACAGTTCATTTTGCACTTTTATATATTTTTATATATTAATATTAACTCTGTTTCTATTGCATTAAACCTAATTTAACTTGTATTGTTTTAATATTCTTGTTTTGAAACGACATTGATTCTTTATTAAAAACTGGGGGGGGGGGGGCGCAGTTTGCCATCTTCGCCCTGGGCACCAAATGGCCTTGTCCCAGGGGGGGGGGGGGGGGGTGCTCTTCTGGACGAATGTTCTTTTTAAAATGGGCAGTAGTACAATACCGTATTATGGCCACTAGATGGCGCTGAGGAGTGCAGGAATTACATATATATATATATATATATATATATATATATATATATATATTATATCTTTGTAACCAGAGATACAATGTAACAATTCTAGAGAACACTAGAGGGAATTAACAAACAAATGTACCCATTGACCTGTGGAATTCCTATGCTCCTCGGCTCCATCTAGTGGAATAAATGGGGACGTTCACATTCGCTGGACAAATAGCTATAGCTAAACTGTGTCATCGATCAATTTGTTGAGCAAAACCGATCAATTTAACTGAAATGATTGCGATCGGTCTCAGCAGATAATCGCACCAGGCTTGTAACCCCAAAAAGGAGCAGGAGTTTCTTTCGGGGAAAGAAGTGGGCAACAGGGTAACTCATTGAAGTGAATGGGCCGCCCTGTACACGTCACGTAAAAATCGCGTGAAAAATTGCGGGAAAAAAAAAAAAAGCAGGAGCGATCGCCCCCGCTTCGCGATACGTGAGAAATACATCGATCATCCGGAACGTGTTCTGCTTCCAGAGCGATCATTGTTATCGCAAGAACCAATCACATTCCTATCTGATCTTATGAAACATACGAAGCCGTTCGATTGGCTATTGATTGGCTATTGATTATTTCTTAGGGTTTGCGATTATTCGCTCCCCGTACACATCCTCTGATGGGATTTCCCATAACCCCTTGTACCCCCCATTTATGGTTACCCCTGGCTGTTTAAATGACAGATGAGGTCTATTATTTTGCTGACTGATTGATTATTGATCGGTTATTGATCGTTACTTAAGGTCGTAATTGTTCACACCCCGTACTCACCCTACAATGGAATCTTATACATTTCTGATAACCCTTTACATCCCCCACCTAGGGTTACCCCTGGATATTTCAATGACAGATGCAGTCTTTTATTTTGCCGATTGATTACTGATCGGTTATTGATCATTTCTAAAGGTTGTAATTATTTTGCCACCCAGTACTGATTGATTATTGATCAGTTATTGATCGTTTAAGGTCATGATTATTACTACCCCATACTCATCCTACGATGGAATCTTATACATTTCTGATAACCCTTTGAATCCCCCACCTATGGTTACCCCCTACGATGGAATCTTATACATTTCTGATAACCCTTTGTCTCCCCCATTTAATGCTACCCCTGGCTGTTTAAATGACAGATGAGGTTTATTATTTTGCCAATCAACTGATTATTGATCAGTTATTGATCGTTTCTTTGGGTCATGATTATTTACAGCCTGTACTCCTCCTACAATGGAATCTTCTGAATTTCCAATAACCCTTTGTATCCTCCACCTACGGTTACCCCTGGATATTTCAATGACAGATGCTGTCTTTTATTTTGCAGATTGATTATTGATCGGTTATTGATCATTTCTTAACGTTGTAATTTTTTTCGCACCCCATACTTATCCTACAATGGGATCTTCAGAATTTCTGATAACCCTTTGAATCCCCCACCTATGGTTACCCCTGTATATTTAAATGACAGGTGAAGTCTTTTATTTTGCTGATTGATTGATTATTGATTGGTTATTGATAATTTCTTAAGGTCAAAATTATTCGCACCCCAGACTCATCTTACAATGGAATCTTCAGAATTTCTGATAACCAGTTGTCTCCCCCATTTAATGCTACCCCTGGCCATTTAAATGACAGATGAAGTTGATTATTTTGCCAATCAACTGATTATTGATCAGTTATTGATCATTTCTTTGGGTCATGATTATTTACAACCTGTACTCATCCTACGACGGAATCTTCTGAATTTCTGATAACCCTTTGTATCCCCCGCCTATGGTTACCCCTGGACATTTAAATAACAGATGAGGTCTATTATTTTATGAATTGATTGATTATTGATCAGCTATTGATTGTTTCTTATGGTTGTGATTATTCACAACCTATATACATCCTACAATGGAATTTCCGGTAGCCCTTTGTATCCCCCACCTACGGTTACCCTTGGATATTTCAATGACAGATGCTGTCTTTTATTTTGCAGATTGATTATTGATCGGTTATTGATCATTTCTTAACGTTGTAATTTTTTTCGCACCCCGTACTCATCCTACAATGGGATCTTCAGAATTTCTGATAACACCTTTGTACCCCCCATTTAAGGTTACCCTTGGCCGTTTAAATGACAGATGAGGTCTATTATTTTGCCAACTGATTGGTTATTGATCAGTTATTGATCGTTTAAGGTCATGATTATTACCACCCCATACTCATCCTACGATGGAATCTTCAAAAATTTCTGATAACCCTTTACACCCCCCACCTATGGTTACCCCTGGATATTTAAATGACAGGTGCAGTCTTTTATTTTGTTGATTGATTATTGATTGGTTATTGATAATTTCTTAAGGTCATAATTATTTGCACCCCATACTTATCTTAAAATGGAATCTACAGAATTTCTGATAACCCTCTGTCTCCCCCATTTAATGCTACCCCTGGCCGTTTAAATGACAGATGAATTTGATTATTTTGCCAATCAACTGATTATTGATCAGTTATTGATCGTTTCTTTGGGTCATGATTATTTACAACCTGTACTCATCCTACAATGGAATCTTCAAAATTTCTGATAACCCTTTGTATCCTCCACCTATGGTTACCCCTGGCCATTTAAATAACAGATGAGGTCTATTATTTTACGAATTGATTGATTATTGATCAGCTACTGATCGTTTCTTATGGTTGTGATTATTCACAAACCATATACATCCTACGATTGATTTTCCGGAATTTCCGATAACCCTTTGTACCCCCCACCTATGGTTACCCCCGGATAGTTAAATGACAGATGCTGTCTTTTATTTTGCCGATTGATTATCGATTGGTTATTGATAATTTCTTATGGTTGTAATTTTTTCACACCCTGTACTTATCCTATAATGGGATCTTCTGATAACCCTTTGTATCTCCCATCGATGGTTACCCTTGGCCATTTAAATGTCACATACAGTCTATTATTTTGCCAATTGATTGATTATTGATCAGCTATTGATCGTTTCTTAAGGTTGTGATTATTCACACCCCACATACATCTTACGATGGAATTTCTGATAGCTCTTTGTATCCCCCACCTACAGCTACCCCGTGCCAATTAAACGAGAGATGCAGTCTGCTCTTTTGCCGATCGATTGATTATTGGCAGACAATGAATTTTTCTCCTCCATCTCTCTGACGCCGGTCCCCCTCCCTTCTCTTCTGCCTCTCCTCTCTATCTCTCTCACAGCCCTGGCACTGGGCAAAGATGATTAAAAAAAACTTAAGATGATAAAAAATTGATAAAAAATAAATACAATTGATTGTATGAAGAATGTAACTAGAAATGTAATACGTTAAATCCAATCAATATTGATACATTTATGGGCGCCATAAAGAAATAGGATGCACTTATGCCTAGCACATGTTCTGCTGCCAGAGCGATCGCCATTATTGCGAGAATCAATCATCAGATCTTTTAAAACATATAAAGCCTGTTTGATTGACTATTGATGAGTTATTGATCATCTCTTAAGGTGGTAATTATTCCCACCCCATACACATCCTCTGGTGGAATCTTTGGAATCTCCGATAACCCTTTGTACCCCCCACCTACGGTGACCCCCCCGGACATTTAAATGACAGATGAGTTCTGCTATTTTGACGATCGATTATTGGCGGACGCTGGATATTATTCCGCCATCCCTCGGTCGTCCGTCTCCTGGCGTTTCCCCTTCTCTTCTGCCTCTCCTCTCTATCCCTCGCTCTGGTTCTCGGAGAGCCGGCTCTGGCACGGGGCCAAGATGAAAAATTCCATCTCCTCATCCAGTGCAGAGCCGCAGGGAGGGTGAGAGAATGGGGGGGGGGGGGGGAGGGAGAAATAGAAAAAGAGACATACACAGAGGGGGGAGGGGAGAGGTGAGAGGGAGCAAAGGGGGACACAAAGACCCCAACCACTGATAGAGGAAAGGAAAACGATAGGGATCGATCTCGGCAAAGAGGAAACGGGTGACGGGCCCTGTAGACGGTGGGCAGAGGTTGAATATGGGACAGCAAAGGACGGTGTGCACCAATGGAACTGTATGCGTGATACTGGTTACGTACTGGTTAGGCCTTCTATACAAGGATGCCAACTCAAATAGGGCGTTCTTTTGAATCGTGTCTATTTTGATCGCTGCCGTATTCTGTGTGATATCCCAAAACATTAATTATTATTATTATATTTTTATTATTAATATATTTTATTTTATAAATTTTTTTGACAATTTTTTTATTATTAACATATATAATTTTATTAGTAATAGTATTTTATTAAAACTATTTATTAAAACTTTTTTATTTTTGGCAATATTTATATTTTTAGGATAAATATTATATAGGTATATACTTTTAATATTAATATTATTTATTTTATTAAAACTTTTTTTTATTTTTGGCAATATTTATATTTTTAGGATAAATAATATACAGGTATATCATTTTAATATTAATATTATTTATTTATTAAAACTTTTTTATTTTTGCCTATATATTTTTTTATTAATAACATATGATTTTATTAATAACTCTATTTTATTTTATTTTATTCTATTTTTGGCAATATTTATATTTTTATGATGAATAATATACAGGTATTTAATTTTAATAATAATATTATTTTATCTTAAATGCCTTATTTTTGTCTATATATATATATTATTCAGCATATTATTCAGTCTATATATATAATATTATTCAGCATAAAAATTAAAATATTGCCAAAAATAAAAATATAATAATAAAATAATGTTATTGATAAAATTATATAATATAAGTTATTAATAAAAAATAATATTAAAAATAAAATAATAATGTATATTATATATGTTAAAAATAAAATAAAATATAAAAAAATAAAAAATTTTAAATAACATATTAATATTATTATTAAAATTATATACCTGTATATTATTCAGCATAAAAATATAAATATTGCCAAAAATAAAAATTCAATAAAATAATGTTATTGATAAAATTATATAAGTTATTAATAAAAAATATATAGGCAAAAATAATAATAATAATAATATGATATATGTTAATAATTAAAATAAATTATATAATCTAAAATAAAAATATATATAATAAGACATTTAAAATAACATAATATTATTATTAAAATGATATACCTGTATATTATTTATCATAAAAATATAAATATTGCCAAAAATAAAAAATAAAAAATGTTTTAATTATATAAATAATATTAATAAAAAATATATACAAAAATATTATTTAATAATAAAAATATAAATATTGTTAAAAATAAAAAAGTTTAATAATTTAAAATAAATAATATTAATATTAAAATGATATACCTGTATATTATTTATCCTAAAAATATAAATATTGCCAAAAATAAAAAAGTTTTTTTAAATAAATAAATAATATTAAAATTTTATACCTGTATATTATTTATCCTAAAAATATAAATATTGCCAAAAATAAAAAAGTTTAATAATAAATAAATAATATTAAAATGATATACCTGTATATTATTTATCCTAAAAATATAAATATTGCCAAAAATAAAAAAGTATTTAATAAATAAATAATATTAAAATGATATACCTGTATATTATTTATCCTAAAAATAAAAATATTGCCAAAAATAAAAAAAGTTTTAATAAAATAAATAATATTAATATTCAAATTATATACCTGTATATTATTCAGCATAAAAATATAAATATTGCCAAAATTAAAAATTCAATAAAATAATGTTATTGATAAAATGAGTTTAAGTTATTATTAATAATAATAATAATAATATGATATATGTTAATAATAAAAATAAAAATAATTGCTAATCATGCCCCACGGCTTTCGCAAACAGTTGTGCGTTTGCGGGAACCAAACCAGAGTACCATGCAGTTTGGTGCAGCGCATTTTTTAAAAGTGTGAAGAGACCCTCAGTTTTGGCGTAACGCCAAAACGCGGGCTGGCCAAATGTCCAAACCTGGTGTGTGAGCTTCTTTGGCGCATTTTTTGGAGCGCGGGAGGCCGCCTCAAAATGAACGGCGCCGCTCAAAAAATGCGACGACGAGTGAGCGGGTCTTCTAATGTACGGCAGGCACCCAAAATTATTCATGTCAACTTTTTTTATGACAGGTCAACTTCAGGGCTCTTCCACATGTGCGGCTGCCTTTGCCGGACGCCCCCTCTGAAAAGTAATCCGCAGTGGATCGCTTTTCAGAGGGCGTTTGATAGCTGGTGAGGAGGCGATATGCCGCTGCCCCGGTTAAACCCTGTAAACTGTTACACCACCGTGCCGCAACCGCCCCATAGGCTTTTGCGCGTTTGGACACGGGGTTTAATGCTTACCGCAGCCGTTGTATAGCACGGAGTGGTGGCGTGCCCTCGTTCAGGCGGGGCGATTGGTGGGAGCGATAAGAACCACTGAGCTGATTTTACTGCCTTCTGGATCCCCATTCACATTTGGCGATTTGCAATCGCAGCAAAACGCACAGCACACATTTGGGTGCCAGTCCCCTCCCACCGCCGCCTGTAAGAACGATCAAGCAGCTATGATTGTTCTTACGGTGAAGCGAATCGCCGGCTGGAAAAAAAAAACGATATCTGGATGATGCCCGTATCTGCCCCCATCATCCAGATATCACCACTGAAAGCCAAGGGAGTCCTATGACGGCCTGCAGTATGGAAGTGGTTAAAGCCAAAGTGGCGCACATATGCGTCTGAGGTTCCTGCGCCGAGAGCGCTCCCAGCACAGTGGTCAAACTGGCACAGACCGCTCTCTGGCTACGATTGGGGAGCCGCCAAGACAGACTCCTGATCATGTGACCACCGTAATAGCCAATCACAGTGATCGGGAAGTCCGTCCTGATTCCCCAGGTAAAGCCCCCCACGGGGAGGGGGGGGCAGGAAGAGGGTTAAAGTTGAGTCATCGCCGATCGACAAATCTCTGGTTTTGCCCGCTTTTTCTGCTCGCCCAGAATTCATGATTTCTCTTGCAGTCCACAAATACAACAAACACTCCATCTTCAAGGGGGTTGTGGTGCGGGAACCGGTACACAATTGCCCGTTTTCCCACACATGCGCGTAAGGACGCGCCGCCCTTTTGCAGACAAGTGCTAGTGCCATTCATTTTGAAGGACACCCCCCCAAACACCCCCCAAACGCGGTGCCATTCTGCCCTGATTGTCAATTGAGATTGTGGGGAGGGGGGGGGTGGTTCCATTCTTTTCTATGCACCCAGCAAACGTGCGCACGTGCGCGCCTGGCAGAAAGCATGGTAACGCAGTACTACGCGCTTTTGTGCGACGCAATATTAAAAATTATATATTTTTTTTTACTTTTTTTTGGGTGTTTGCCGTGTGAAAGAGCTCCCCAAAAACGCGAGCACGCAAAAAAGCGCGCAGACGCTAAATATCTCATTCTGCTCAGTGGCGCGTTACTAGATCATTGACCGCCTGTACGGTGGTGGCCACTAGCGTCCAAAAAATAAATAAATAAATTGCGTGGCGTATCGCCAGACCAGCGCCGTGCGCGCCTGGCAGAAAGCATGGTAACGCAGTACTACGCGCTTTTGTGCGACGCAATATTAAAAATCATATCTTTTTTTATTTATTTTTTTACTTTTTTTGGGGTGTTTGCCGTGTGAAAGAGCTCCCCAAAAACACGAGCACGCAAAAAAGCGCGCAGACGCTAAATATCTCATTCTGCTCAGTGGCGCGTTACTAGATCATTGACCGCCTGTACGGTGGTGGCCACTAGCGTCCAAAAAATAAATAAATAAATTGCGCGGCGTATCGCCAGACCAGCGCCGTGCGCGCCTGGCAGAAAGCATGGTAACGCAGTACTACGCGCTTTTGTGCGACGCAATATTAAAAATCATATCTTTTTTTATTTATTTTTTTACTTTTTTTGGGGTGTTTGCCGTGTGAAAGAGCTCCCCAAAAACACGAGCACGCAAAAAAGCGCGCAGACGCTAAATATCTCATTCTGCTCAGTGGCGCGTTACTAGATCATTGACCGCCTGTACGGTGGTGGCCACTAGCGTCCAAAAAATAAATAAATAAATTGCGTGGCGTATCGCCAGACCAGCGCCACGCGCGCCTGGCAGAAAGCATGGTAACGCAGTACTACGCGCTTTTGTGCGACGCAATATTAAAAATCATATCTTTTTTTATTTATTTTTTTACTTTTTTTGGGGTGTTTGCCGTGTGAAAGAGCTCCCCAAAAACACGAGCACGCAAAAAAGCGCGCAGACGCTAAATATCTCATTCTGCTCAGTGGCGCGTTACTAGATCATTGACCGCCTGTACGGTGGTGGCCACTAGCGTCCAAAAAGTAAATAAATAAATTGCGTGGCGTATCGCCAGACCAGCGCCGCGCGCGCCTGGCAGAAAGCATGGTAACGCAGTACTACGCGCTTTTGTGCGACGCAATATTAAAAATCATATCTTTTTTTATTTATTTTTTTACTTTTTTTGGGGTGTTTGCCGTGTGAAAGAGCTCCCCAAAAACACGAGCACGCAAAAAAGCGCGCAGACGCTAAATATCTCATTCTGCTCAGTGGCGCGTTACTAGATCATCGACCGCCTGTACGGTGGTGGCCACTAGCGTCCAAAAAAATAAATAATAAATTGCGTGGCGTATCGCCAGACCAGCGCCGTGCAAGCTTTGCTAATCTTTCCGGGTAAAGGCAGCGATTGATGGCAAGCAAATCAAGTCACGTGATGGCGTGATGGCAAATTTTGCCGCCGCGGTGCAGCCCCTATTCTGCAGCGGTGGATTAGCTGTGCGCATTGCGTTGTCTGAGCGATGAATAATTCTCTGCAGGGCATCTTTGGGGCTTAGCGGAGCGACGTTCTGCGGGAGGGAGAAAAATAATAAATCGTCCTGGGAAGGCAGAAGAAGTGGGCAACCCGCAGGAGGTCCAGCCAGCTTGGCCGGGATCAGGCAAAGTTGCCTTCTGCAGAGGACTGCAAGGCTCGCTATGTTCTAGATCAGTAGGGAGAGAACGCGGACTGGCGTGCTTGGCAGGAACCTCCGAGGGCGGTTTTGCAGCAGACTTAAAAGGAGCAGAAAACGCAAGGCATGGAGGACACAATGGTCTTCTGCTCTACAAAGATCCTACAAAGCCCAATTCCCAAGATGAGCGCTCAGAACAAAGCCGGGGAGGGAAGACGTCTCGGGAATTGCCAGACAGGATCTTTTTAGAGGAGGCTAAATTTAGGGGGGGGGAGGGAAGTAGACCGGGGGGGGGGGGGGGCGCGGGGAGGTTTCTGGAGGACATGGAGCTGGAGAAGGACCAAGGCGATGGTCATGCAGGTGGTGGAGGAAAGAGAAAGGTGAACAAAGCTAAGACTTTGGAAGATAGGAGGAGGGAGAGCTGCAGTGAGGCTGGGGAGGAGGAAGGGGGCAGCGCGGCTTGTCCTTGTATAACTCTGTCACACTCAGCCGCTGACGCCTCTGTCACTTGCTGGTTTCTGTTCAACCTCAAGAGCACTCCTCTTAACTCCGTCGCTGCCAGGACCGATCCGAGCCATCGTCCGGAGAGGCTGCAACAGCTCAAAAAAAAAAAAGATGGCGGGCTATAAAAGCTGTAAAAGCTGAATACTTTTGCCTAGGCTTTTTTATTTATTTTTTCTATTTTTCTTTATTTTTTTGTAGCAAAAAAAACAAAGAAACAAAAAAGGAAACAAAAAGCAAGCAAGAAATATACTTCGAACCCCCCAAACATTATATTTTATTTTAAAGCAGAAGCCCTAGAGAATAAATTGGTGGATTTTGCAATTCTTTTATGTCACGCGGTATTTGGGCAGTGGTTTTTCAAATGAAATTTTTAGGGAAATGCACTTTTTTTAATTTTAATGCAATTAAAACCACAGTACATAACCCGACTTTTTTGTAAAATAGTTACAGTAAATAGATACCAAACATGTCATGATTTAAAATTGGGCATGCCCGTGCAACGGCAACTTCAATTCACTTTTTTGAAAAAAACACAATACATAACCCAATTTTTTTGTAAAATATAAAAAAATATTATATTACGCTGAGTAAATAGATACCAAACATGTCATGATTTAAAATTGGGCACGCCCGTGCAACGGCAACTTCAATTCACTTTTTTTAAATTGTAATGCAAAAAAAAAAAACACAATACATAACCCAATTTTTTGGTAAAATATAAAAAAATATTATATTACGCCGAGTAAATAGATACCAAACATGTCATCATTTAAAATTGGGCATGCCCGTGCAACGGCAACTTCAATTAATTTTTTTGAATTATAATGCAAAAAAAAAACACAATGCATAACCCAATTTATTTGTAAAATATAAAGAAAATATTATATTACGCCGAGTAAATAGATACCAAACATGTCATGCTTTAAAATTGGGCACGCCCGTGCAACGACAACTTCAATTCACTTTTTTGAATTGCAAAAAAAAACACAATACATAACCCAATTTTTTTGTAAAATATAAAAAAATATTATATTACGCCGAGTAAATAGATACCAAACATGTCATGATTTAAAACTGGGCACGCCCGTGCAACGGCAACTTCAATTCACTTTTTTAAAATTGTAATGCAAAAAAAAAAAACAGAATACATAACCCAATTTTTTTGTAAAATATAAAGAAAATATTATATTACGCTGAGTAAATAGATACCAAACATATCATGCTTTAAAATTGGGCACGCCCGTGCAACGACAACTTCAATTCACTTTTTTGAATTGCAAAAAAAAACAGAATACATAACCCAATTTTTTGGTAAAATATAAAGAAAATATTATATTACGCCGAGTAAATAGATACCAAACATGTCATGCTTATTGCGCACGCCTGTGCAACGGCGACAAACTGTGTAAATTTTACTATCCATAGGTAACGCTTTAAAAGCCTTTGCAGGTTACCCCACAGTATTTGCACAGTGTTTTTTTCCAAACGCAATTTTTCAGGCAATTCCCTTTTTTGAATGCAAAAAAACACAATACGTAACCCAATTTTTTTGTAAAATATAAAAAAATATTATATTACGCCGAGTAAATAGATACCAAACATGTCATGATTTAAAATTGGGCACGCCCGTGCAACGGCAACTTCAATTCACTTTTTTGAATTGTAATGCAAAAAAAAAACACAATATATAACCCAATTTTTTTGTAAAATATAAAGAAAAAATGATGTTACGCCGAGTAAATAGATACCAAACATGTCATGCTTTCAAATTGCACACGCATGCTTGTGCAACGGCAACAAACAACGCAAATTTTACTATTCATAGGTAACGCTTTAAAAGCCTCTACAGTTTACCACATGGTATTTGCGCAGCATTTTTTTCAAACGCTTTTTTTTCCAGGAAATTCACTCTTGAATTTTAATGTAAAAAAAAAAAAAAAACCCAATACGTAACCCAATTTTTTTGTAAAAAATAAAAAAAATTATGTTACACCGAGTAAATCGATACCAAACATATCATGCTTTAAAATGACCAGACCACTCAAACAGACCTACTGCCCATGATCTGACGTTCACGATGATACCTCACATGTGTGGGACGATCGCTGTTTGAGTGCGTGCGGGACCGAAGCGCACGTTCGCACAGTGGAGGATGGGGGCACTTTACATTTTTTTTTTTTTAAAGTATTCATTTTATTTATTTTTTACACTGTTGCTTTCAATTATTTTTAATAACTTTTTTTGCTCTGTCACGAGGAATAGACATGTGCACAACAGAAAAATTTGTTTATTTTCGTTTAGTTTCTTTCGTTTCCGTTGATTCGCAACGATTCGTAAATTCATAAGTCGTCGGTGTTCGTATTCGTAACGATTCGTATTTTCGTAGGAGTTATTTTTTCGTTGATTCGTTTTTCCGTTAGTTTAATTTTCGTTTATTCGAAATTCGGACGCATTCGTATTTATTCGTACTTTCGTAACATTCGTAGATTCGTAATCGGAGCATAATTCATAATTTTATGTAATGTGTATGCTATTATTAAATTTTAAGAGACAAAGAAAAATACGAATAGAAAAAAAAAGTTACGAATGTACGAATTTTTTCGTTCAATCCATTCGAAGCACATTAAGCAGCGCCATTGTAAGAGACACGGAAAATTACGAATCAAAAAAAAAAATAAAGTTACGAATGTACGAATTTTTTCGTTCAATCCATTCAAAGCACGTTAAGCAGCACCATTGTAAGAGACGCGGAAAATTACGAATCTAAAAAAAAAGTTACGAATGTACGAATTTTTTCATTCAATCCATTCGTTGTTTCTAATTAGTTTTTTTCGGATTTTCGTTGTTTTTCGGATTCGTTCGATTCGAACGATTCGTTATTCGTTAAAATTTTTAGCGAATCGTTCGTTCATTTGTACGATAACGAATGAACGAATATAACGAAAAAAAAAGAAAAATTAAAAAAAAACGAAACTAATTGCACATGTCTAACGAGGAATGTATTCATCCTTGTGACAGCAATAGTCACGTGACAGGTACTCTTTATGGAGAGATCCGGTGTCTATAAGACCCCAAATATCTCTTCTGCCCTTAAAAACATTCGATCACACCAAGATCTGTGTTTTTTGGATGCTTTAGATTTTTTTTACAAAATGTCGTTGTTGCCATCCGGGTAAACCAGAAGTGATGTCAGGTCATCACCTCCGGGTTATCATAGCCAGGAGCTGATCAAAGCCGTTCCTAGCTTTGTTTTCGGCTTCCCGACCAGCCGACGCATCCGGTGGGACAGGAGAGGACGAGCAAGCCACGGAAAGCAGCGGGAGGAGGAGGGAACCAGCAGTACAGTGGCTAGTTAGCCACTAAGATTTGCTTTTACAAGAGAGCCGACCGCCAGCTCTAAAAAAATGGTACCAGGGTGATGCCTACAACTGCAGGCATCTTCCCGGTATAACCACCGAAAAGCCCAAGCGACGTATGGGTACGTTGCTGGTCTGGAAATGGATATACACTCACCCAGGGCCGCTGATAGGCCAGTACAACTGGCCCTGTTGTACTGGGCCCAGCCTGCAGGGGGGCCCGGGCAAGCTGAACAGATAAATAATTAATGTTAAAAAAAAAATCCTCCAGACATGGCCGATCAGAGTGCGTCCGACTCAACTATGCCTATCACTTGTAGACAAAACTGCACTTTTTTTTAAGGCAGGGTCTGGGGAGGAGCCAGGGGTGGGGCTGAAGGAGTGACCAGGGGCGGGA
The DNA here is from genome assembly GCA_028564925.1 of Lithobates sylvaticus. Lineage (NCBI taxonomy): Eukaryota > Metazoa > Chordata > Amphibia > Anura > Ranidae > Lithobates > Lithobates sylvaticus. The sequence continues at coordinate 25,719,027 of CM053035.1, read as the reverse complement.
CCAGGGGTGCAGCTGAAGGGGGCCCCGTCAGGTAGGCTGTACAGGGCCCCATGATTTCTATCAGCGGCCCTGCACTCACCAGCCACTTTATTAGGTGCACCTGTTCAATTGCTAACACAAATTGCTCATCAGCCAATCACATGGCAGCAACTCAATGCATTTAGGCCTCTAGACGTGGTGAAGGTGACTTGCTGAAGTTCAAACCGAGCATCAGAATGGAGAAGAAAATGGAATTTAAGTGACTTTGAACGTGGCATGGTTATTGGTGCCAGACAGGCTGGTCTGAGTAGTTCAAAAACTGCTGATCTACTGGGATTTTCACACACAACCATCTCTCGGGTTTACAGAGAATGGTCCAAAAAAGAGAAAATATCCAGTGAGCGGCAGTTGTGTGGAGGAAAATGCCTAGTTGATGTCAGAGGAGAATAGGCAAACTGATTCCAGATGATAGAAACACAACAGTAAGTCAAATAACCACTCGTTACACCCAAGGTATGCAGAATACCATCTCTGAACGCACAACACAACGAACCTTGAAGCAGATGGCCTCCAGCAGCAGAAGACCACACCGGGTGCCACTCCTGTCAGCTAAGAACAGGAAACTGAGGCTACAAATCGGAACAAAATTGGACAATATTGGAAAAACATTGCCTGGTCTGATGAGTCTCGATTTCAGCTTGGTCGGGTCACAAATTGGACCAAAATCTCTGAGGAATGTTTCCAACACCTTGTTGAATCTATGCCAAATATAACATTGATTTGACTCCACTACCGGCTAAAGAAATCGAAAAAACATTCTTAATACAAAAATCTGGAAAAAAAAAATTCTACTACACAATTATACAAGAGATCTGGTAAAGTACTCCTGCAAAGGCTTAGTATCTGCACCAATATCGGTATCAGTGCAACGCTTGTATCGCCGATACTCTTCCTCCCCTCCCAGGACAACTTATTTGTAAGTCGTCCAAAAAGATTTGATCTGGCAAACCCATTCCTCAACTAACAGAGTTTCTGGGGAATTCCAGAGAAGCAAGAAAAGAAAATGGACGGAGGGCTTGCATGACAGGGTTAAAAGTATAACACTGGGTGCATCAGGTGGGTTTGGGTAGGTGGTGATTGGGCCACCAGGCAGGGGAGGAGCGGTAATACTTTTTGGGGAGTGGTTGTCCCTCCCCTGCTCAGTGTGGCCAGTGGAACGAGCTTCCCACCCTCCCTCCCTAAAAAATGGGTAAGTAAAGGTTGTGGGCAGGGGCGGACTGACCATTCAGCCACTCGGGCACTGCCCGAGGGCCCCGAGCCTCTAAGGGGCCCCATCAGGGTTGCCAGCCTCAGTAAAAATCTGTGTTTTTTACATCTGTCTCTGAAATGTCCCTTACCGACATCCTTTTGGTCTAAAAATCCAGAGATTGTAGCTGCCCCACCTCTCCAGTACCTTCTCAGCCAATAGAAACATGTCTGTGTGTACTGTGTGATTGTATACTGTGTGTGTATACTGTGCGGCCCCATAATCTCTGATTGCCTGGGGCCCCCATAATCTTCTATTGCCCGGGGGCCCCATGAGTTGTCAGTCTGCCCCTGGTTGGGGGAGGATGCTGTTAAACTGGTGTGATTTATTTTACAGGGATTTGGATGGCGTAGCAGAGGCGGGGGGGGGGTTGGCCTTTGCAGGTGAAGGAAGAAACCCCCTGATGTGGAAGAGTTCGGGACCCATTGGTGGGAGGGGTCCCGTTTGGTGGTATTCCAGATAACGTTTTTAGCTGGAATTCGTTAACGGGGGGCATTGCGGTAAAATGTTCTTTGTTGTCTCTGGGCCAGAATGTCAGCCTGGGGCCGGTTTACAGTTTATGGTACCGCAGTGCCAGAGTGGAGTGGTGGCAAGATTGGGTGGGGGTTTTTCCTGCAAAAGGCCAACGTGAGTATCTAACTGAGTGGGTGGTTATAATAGGTATTTTATACAGTTTTGTAAGTTTGTTAATAGTATTAATAAAAGATGGCCGCTTCGGCCAATGTTACTCCAGCTTGGTGTGGTCTCAGTTATTTTATAAGAAGGTGGGACTGGGAGGCTGGAGGGACGGGCAAGGCAGATAGGTAATGGGCAGGGTACCTCTTTTATACAATAGTCAAGTGCCTGGATATAATAGTACGGGCTGCAACCAATACAAGTCTTCAATGGCTGGGGCAATTTTTAGTAATACTCAAGGATTTTTATCTAAAATAATAGGTGCAGGAACTCCCCCTTTCTGAGCCACCTCTTTTCTCTGCCCCCTACCCACCTCTGAGCACCATACCTTAGTTCCACTTCCTCCCCACCTCCCAGTACTGCCCTTTTAGAGAATACAGAAAAACAGAAAAAAAAAAAACACATAAAACAACGCTATAAATTAGGTTGCAGTTCAGTGAGTAAAATAAATATTTGATCCCAAAGCAAAACATGACTTGGTACTTGGTGGAGAAACCCTTGTTGGCAAGCACAGAGGTAAGACGTTTTTTTAGTTGATTGCACACATCTCAGGAGGCATTTTGGCCCACTCTTCATTTCAGATCTTCTTTAAATCCTTAAGGTTTCTTGGATGTCTCTGGCAAGTCAAAGTTTCAGCTTCCTCCATAAATTTCCTATAGGATTAAGGTCTGGAGACTGACTAGGCCATTCCATGACCTTAATGTGCTTCTTCTTGAGACACTCCATTGTTGCCTTGGCAGTATGATTTGGGTCATTGTCATGCTGGAAGACCCATCCACAACCCATCTTCAGTGTTCTGGCTGAGGGAAGAAGGTTCTCATCCAAGATTTTACAATACATTGGCCCCTCAAAGTGGCAAAGTCGGCCTGTACCTTTAGCCGAGAAACAGCCATAAAGCACCATGTTTCCACCTCCATGCTTGACTGTAGGGGTGGTGCTCTTAGGGTCATAGTCAGTATTTTCCTTCCTCCAAACATAGCGAGTCGAGTTAATGCCAAAGAGCTCAATTTTGGTCTCATCTGACCACAGCACTTTCTCCCAATCCTTCTATGAATCATTTAGATGTTCATTAGCATGACTGTACATGTGCCTTCTTGAGGAGGGGGACTCACCGTGTTTGGAGGAAGAAAAATGCTGACTATGACCCCAAGAACACCCTCCCTACAGTCAAGCACGGAGGTGGAAACATTATGCTTTGGGGCTGTTTCTCTGCTAAAAGTACAGACCGGCTTTGCCGCATTGGGCGGCCAATTGATGAGGCCGTGTATTGTAAAATCTTGGATGAGAACCTTCTTTCCCTCAGCCAGAACACTGAAGATGGGTCATGGATGGGTTTTTTGAGCATGACAATGACCCAAAATATACCGAAGAAGCACATAAAGGTCATGGAGTGGCCTAGCCAGTCTCCAGACCTTAATCCTATAAAAAATGTATGGAGGGAGCTGACACTTCGAGTTTCCAAGCGACAGCCAAGAAACCTTAAGGATTTAGAGAAGATCTGGAAAGAAGAGTGGACCAAAATCCCTCCCGAGGCCCCTTTCACACTTATACGACTTGTCCCACAATTTGGGACTGCAAAGTAGCATGACAAGTCGTTCCCCATGATTTCCAATGACAGCCATTCATATTAGTACGACTTCAAGTCGTTCCGACTTCAAAGTAGTCCCTGCACTGGTCCGATTTTGATGCCACTTAAGCCCCATACACACGGTCGGATTTTCCGATGGAATCTGTCCTATCGGACAATGTTGTCAGAAATTCCGACCGTGTGTAGGCTCCATAGGACTTTTTCCGTCGGATTTTCTGACGGACAAAGTTTTATCTCCTGCTCTCAAATTTTCCGACCACAAAGTCCTATCGGACTTTTTCCGATCGTGTGTAGCGAATTCCGACGGACAAAGTGCCACGCATGCTCAGATCACATTACAAGACCAAAGCTATTGGCTACTAGCCTCTACGTAGTCCCGTCTTAGGCAACAAACGTCACCACGTTCAGAATGATCGGATTTTCCGACAACTTTGTCCGACCGTGTGTATGCAACACCAGTGTCGGACAAAATCCGTCGGAAAAAATCCGATGGATTTTGTGGTCGGATTTTCCGACCGTGTGTACGGGGCATAACACAGGCATTCCTTGAAATCACGGCGAAATTGCGGCAAAAATCGCGCCCGAGAATAGCGGCAAAATCGTGGTAAAATTGCGCGACTTTGAAGTCGCACAAGTGTGAAAGGGGCCTGAGATGTGTGCAAACCTGGTAACCAACTATAAGAAACGTCTTACCTCTGTGCTTGCCAACAAGGGTTTCTCCACCAAGTACTAAGTCATGTTTTGCTTGGCGATCAAATACTTATTTTACTCACTGAACTGCAACCTAATTTATAACATTTGTATCGTGTTTTTTCTGGATTTTTGGTTGATATTCTGTCTCGATCATTTAAAATACACCTATCATAAAAATGATAGACCTTTCATTTTTTTTGTAAGTGGGCAAACTTACATAATCTGCAGGGCATCCAATAATTATTTTCCCCACCCACTGTAGGGCCCTTATGCAGCGTACACACGATCGGAATTCTCGTCGGAAAAAGCTCTGATGGTTTTCCCGACGGAATTCCGACGGAATTCCGCTCAAACTGTCTTGCCTACACACGGTCACACCAAATTCCGACCGTCAAGAACGCGGCGACGTACAACACTACGACGATCCGAGAAAAAATGAAGTTCAATGCTTCCGAGCATGCGTCAAACCGTTTCCAAGCATGCGCAGGAATTTTGCGCGTCGGAATTGCTACAGACGATCGGAATTTCCGATAGAAACCTTTTCCGTCTGAAAAATTGAGAACCTGCTCTCAATTTTTTGCTGTTCGGCCAGCAAAATTTCGATGGAGCCTACACACGGTCACATTTTCCGATGAAAAGCTCTCATCGGTCTTTTGCTGGACGAAATTCCGATCGTGTGTACGCGGCATTAGATTGTGAAGTGCAGTGTAAATTGTCGGCACTGTATAAATAAATCTAATAAATAAATAAAATACAGAATTCTTGTCTCTTTCTCACCACTGACAACCATCCTAAAACCAGTTCCTTTTGTCTTTCAGACGGTTGTATCACTTGACACACGAGATATAATCACCACTTCCTCTGACTTACTTTTCTATCACAAATAGCCAGTTATTTTCGCATATATGACGGAGACCATGGGAACATCAATGATTGCATAGCCCTTGTTTGAACACTGCGGGTGTAGAGGAGGCTTTTTCCTGTGAAATCCAAACTTCCTATTTCACAAACCACTTGAGAAAACACAACGAGTCTTTAACCTAAAATGACCTATTGATAAACTTATATTACACAGGGCTTTTACCGGTAATCTATGCATCAGACTGTAAGCATTTTCTGCATGCCAGCTGAATTTTCATATTCGACTTATAGTAGGAGTAATTGCGTCGGCTGCAGAGACCAGAGAGAACCAAGAAGCAGGAATCGCCAAATCGGCCGCATGCAACATGCACACTCAGCTGCGAAGTTTGTTGAAATGCAGGAGGGAAGCATCTCAAATGGGGAAAGCATTTAATATTTAGTCAACAGTATAGTGGATGGCCCCTAATATTTTTTTAGTTCAGTTATGCAAAGCCAGCTCCACAGAGGCGTAACTAGAACCTTCGGGGCCACAGTGCAAGCAACCATGAAGTGCCCTCCTGATCACCGGTGCCCTTTCCTTCCAAGCCCAGGGTCCTTCCAACTGATCCCAGGGCCCTTTATTCCCATCCCGGGGGGGGGGTTGGGCCTTTACAAGCCCCAGTTGACACTGCTGCAACTTATCATGCCTCTCGTGACACATACAGGGCCGTTTTTAATGCAGGGCAAAAGGGGCAGCTGCCCTGAGCCCTGTCATTGTTGTGGGGCCCAAAGCAGCTGCCTCATACTTGCCAACTATCCTGGTTTAAATTCCCTCGTCCCTTGAGGTTTTAGTCCTGTGCTGTGTCCCAATATCTCAGTGTGAAGTGCTGCTACTAATGCTGCCCAGCTCTGCCCTATTGTTGTGTACAGATGACTCACCTGCAGACCCTGTGTTTACATGTAAATTACCGGCATTCATATGTAAATAGTGGCGGCATTCATATGTAAATAGTGGCGGCCGGCGGCATTGATATGTATATCATGCCCCCCCGAGGTCATATCCACAGTAATCTCTAGCAACCAATCAACAAGCAGAAATCATGTGCTGTAACCTCTAGAAACTAATCAGTGAGCTGTAATGTGTTCTGTAGCCTCTAGCAACCAGTCAGTGAGCGGTAATGATACCTCTGGCAACCAATCGCAATATCTGCCTGATCTGATTCAGTAAACTGATTTTGAGTGTTGCTGCTATTTATTGTATGTCTCAGAGTAGGCGGAGAGCAAAACTGCATGGGGGGGGGGGGGGGCAAGAAAAGTTTTGCCCAGGGTCCAATCAATATTAAAGACGGCCCTGGACACATAGTCACATGAAATGTCAAAACACATTAATTTCAATGGGTGCCGTCTTTACCACTTTCCTCCTGCGCTATAGCCAAAAGACGGCTACAGCGCGGATTTGTAGTGCTGGGAGGACGTCAATGATTTGTGGCCAACAGAGACACGGACGTCTACATAGTGCCAATGATTTTTGTAACCCGAAAATTCAATTTTTAGTTCTTGAAAATTGCTATGGTTGCTTTTAAAATCAGGAGAAAAAAGTGCTCAATACAGAAAGTTTCAAAGCTTTCATTGCGTCTTTTTTTGTGTTCAACACTATTGCAGCACATTTTTGGTGTGGTCTTTACCAGGCCCAACCAAAAGCCCAAATATTACTTTTGCACCAAATTTTCTGGTGCCACAACCAACCTATACCTTTTTTATTGGTGATAGTTTTGTTCAGCAGTGGATTGGTTGTATTCATGGTAGACATTTTTCGTGGTCTTCCTGGTCCCGATTCCTTGACATTCTATGGCATTGGCACCAATGACTTTAGTACCCAATGGACCCAAAGTCATTGGTGCCAATGCCATAGAATGTCAAGGAATCGGGACCAGGAAGACCACGAAAAATGTCTACCATGAATACAACCAATCCACTAGTGAACAAAAATATCACCAATAAAAAAGGCATGCACAGACAAGCATTGGATTCATAGTATTCTCGGTGCTTGTCTTTCAGATATCATGTACTGGTTCAATAATGAGCTTTTCTGGAGCGAAGGAGCCCACGCTAAAGTGGTGTCCACGCAGGCCAAAGCAACAGGTTCATATTAATGTTGACCTCCCGAGCAGCTCATACTTACTGTTTGGCCACCAGGAAAGAAAGGAAGCCTTACTAACAGGAGATACTTAAAGCGGAGTTCCACCCAAAAATTGGAACTTCCACTTTTCGGAATCCTCCCCCCCCCCTCTGGTGTCACATTTGGCACCATTCAGTGGGAAGGGGGGAGCACATACCCGTCTAATACAGGTATTTTGCTACCACTTCCAGGCATAGATACACGCGCCACCCGCGGGTATCTACGCCACTTCCCGTTCCCCCGCCCCTGCTGTCAGGGACCAGTGGGCGAGCGAGTCCTGCATGCGCAGTAGGGAACCAGGAAGTGAAGCTGCAAGGCTTCACTTCCTGATTCCCTTACCGAAGATGGTGGGGGCAGCACCCGAGAGCCGAGGGACAGATTGGCTTCGGGTGCCGACATCACGGGCGCCCTGGACAGGTAAGTGTCCATATTTGTAGCTGCTGGCTTTTTAATAAAAAATAAATAAAAATCGGTGGAACTTCACTTTAAGGAACCAACTTGTACTTCTGAAAATGATATGTAAGCCCTGCTCATGTGTCAATGATTTGACTGTAGTACTCAGTCATTTGTCCCGAAAAAGTGTTAAGGAGTTCCGACTCTACATACTACATATTTGTATTGGAAAAAAAGGGTCCCTAATCCTGGGACACCATCAACCCTAACGCACAGGTTGCATTTCATCTGCCCATCTGATCCAGGACATGGCCTAGGAGACAACAGCAACAGAAAAAAGGGCCAAGATGCAAGTCTGTCTCAGCAAATCCAAGACAGTTGACATGTATGGTATTGGGTTTGAGATTTAAAGTGGAGTTCCACACACTTTTACAACTCTTCAGCATCCCTCACTAAACTGTGCACTGTAAACAAATTGGATATTTTTTTAATTTTTTTTTCAGCACAGACTGTATTTCTGCTGTATTCATTTTTCACTTCCTCCTCCCTGGCCGCGGCCCATCGCATCATTTCCTGTTTGCAATGCCTCCTGGGAAGGGGCAGCAACTTCCTCTCAAACTGCCGTTGCTATGGAAACCTGACCTGAAACCTATTACACTGCTTATGCTGCACTGAGCATCTATGAGATCTGCAAGGATGAGATCCAGGAAGAAATACAGTCTGGCTTCAGATGCCCACACTTAAGATGGCCACGGCCTGCTGCAAGTTTATAAAATAACAAACTACTGCTAAAAACAAAACAGACCTTAGTTTACAGACTAACTTTACTAGAATACATTAAGCTTGTGTATTATAGGGGTATTTTTATTTAAAAAGTATAATTTCGGCCGGAACACCGTTTTAAGATTGACACCAACGGATCTGCATAACAGTCAGGCAATCAGCGTAATTTAACCACTTCAGCCCCGGACCAATTGGCAGACAAAGGACCAGGCCCTTTTTTGCGATTCGGCACTGTGTCGCTTTAACTGACGATTGCGCGGTCGTGCGACGTGGCTCCCAAACAAAATTGGCGTCCTTTTTTTCCCACAAATAGAGCTTTCTTTTGGTGGTATTTGATCGCCCCTGCGGTTTTTATTTTTTGCACTATAAACAAAAATAGAGCGACAATTTTGAAAACAATGCAATATTTTTTGCTTTTTGCTATAATAAATATCCCCAAAAAATATATAAAAAATTTATTTTTTCCTCAGTTTAGGCCGATACGTATTCTTCTACATATTTTTGGTAAAAAAAAAAATCGCAATTAGTGATTATTGATTGGTTTGCGCAAAAGTTATAGCGTTTAAAAAAAAGGGGATAGTTTTATAGCATTTTTATTAATATTTTTTTTTTTACTAGCAATGGCCGGCGATCAGCGATTTTTATTGTGACTGCGACATTATGGCGGACACATCGGACATTTTTGACACATTTTTGGGACCATTGTCATTTATACAGCAATCAATGCTATTTAAATGCATTGATTCCTGTATAAATGACACTGGCAGTGAAAGAGTTAACCACTAGGGGGAGGGGAGGGGTTATGGGCTGTGACGTGTTGTGTGTTTTTTTTTACATTAGGGGGCGGGGCTGACGTCTGACGTCATTGATCGGCTTTCCCGATGACAGGGAACAGCCAATCAATGACAGGCAGAGTAGGAAGCGCGGGGAGAGGTTTGTTTACACAGACCTCTCCCCGTTCTTCAGCTCTGTGACCCGATCGCGGGACACCAGCGGCGATCGGGTCCGCTGGTCCCGCGGCCGGGGTCACGGAGCTCCCGACCGGGTCACGGAGCTCCCGACCGGGTCGCGAGCGCGCCGCTGGCAATTAAAGGGCCACATATATATACGTGATTTGGCCTGCCCGTGCCATTCTGCCGCAGAATATCTGCGTGAGGCGGTCGGGAAGCGGTTAAAGGAGATCGGATTTGACAGGTTTCCTTTGTTGGCTATATACAATACAAAACAATTTCTTAAAATTAACTAAATAATAGGGAAAAATGAGCCCTCACACTATCAGAGAAAAGTAATATAACACACTCACATTACAGTGGCAGACCGACACGCTACAGTCTGATTGGCTGAGCAAGCATTCAATGGATTGCAACACAAATCACATAATTACACTGATTATTATGACATGGGGTTGGGGGGTTGAATATTTGCAATTGCACGAGCTTTAGTCCTGCTGCTTCTGGCATTTGTAAGACATTTACAATACAATTTACTTATTTTTTTTTTTTACAAATATTCAGGGCCCATTTTTCATTACTGTAACCCTCAAGGCTCCCCGCTTTACCAGTGCCAACCCAGCTTTGTATACTGTGACATAAAAGCGATAATATGGGGTAACTGTATTTCTACTGATAACGGCAACTAAATTATACATCCTATTCAGATATATAGCAAAGCAGCCTCTTTGCCAGCTATAGGCGCCAACCCTTCTGTGACAAAAATGCTAAATTCATTACACTTGAGAGTACACAGAGGACTTTAGAGCAGGTCCAAAGTTAGGAAAGGACTTATTAAATCTGATGCTCACTGAAGAGTACATAGAGGACTTCAGAGTAGGCCGGAGGTGAAGAAGGGACTCTTTAATGGACAGCTCACTGGAGAGTATGTGGAGGACCTCAGAGCAGGCCAGAGCTAAGGAAGGAACTTGTTAATGGCGAGTACATGGGGGGCCTCAGAGCAGGCCAGAGGTAAGAAAGGGGCTTGTTAATAGAAAGTACATGGAGTACCCCAAACCAAGCCAGAGGTAAGGAAGGGGCTTGTTATTGGAGAGTACACAGAGGACCCCTGACCAAGCCAGAGGTAAGGAAGGGGCTTTTGTATTGAATAGTACATGGAGGACCTCAGAGCAGGCCAGAGGTAAGGAGGGGGCTTGTTAATGGAGAGTACATGGAGGACCTCAGAGCAGACGAGAGGTAAGAAAGGGGCTTGTTATTGGAGAGTACATGGAGGACCGCAGACCATGCCAGAGGTAAGGAAGGGGCTTTGGTTATGGAGAGTACATGTAGAACCTCAGAGCATGCCAGGGGTAAGGAAGGGGCTTGTTAATGGAGAGTACATTGAGAACCTCAGAGCAGGCCATAGGTCAGAAAGGGGTTTGTTACTGGAGAGTACATGTAGGACCTCAGACCAAGCCAGAGGTAAGGAAGGGGCTTGTTATTGGAGGGTACATGGAGAACCTCAGAGCAGGCCAGAGGTAAGGAAGGGGCTTGTTAATGGGGAGTATGTTGTGGCCGATCGCCCTGTCTGGTACCTGCAGGATTTCAGTTCAAGGTTAAAAGGGTTAGTCCCTTGGGGCAGATTAATCAAATTGATCTTCCCTGGTCTAATGGTATCATATTGATACTAAGGAAAGGAATCCGGACGGTTATCTTTAAGGAAGGAAGTGTCTAGATGGCACGGTCCTTCTGAAGTTTAATACCAGTATTTGAAGTATACTTTTTAGGAGTGAAATGATTATTAGCCTTTAGATTACTTGACTTCCTATCATAACAGGGTGTCAATATAGGGCTATTTTCCCCTCTATGGCACACTGATACTCTGCTGGACCACCTGGTGGGCCTTGAGGGTCCTTTGGTATCTTGATCACGTTTGGGTGACATTGTACATAAGGTCTTACAAAAGCTCCAGAAGAAGCCATGATTATGGCGAAACATGTAGAGGCAACCAACTTTTATATTGTGACCGCATGACTTTTTCATGTTCTGGTTTTAAACTTTATTTATTTTAACCATGTTTGTTTAATACAATTAGGAAATTTGTATTATCAATTTGATTAGATTTTTTGCACCTTAAAACTGACATTTTAGTTTTTTGTTATTTCAGGTAAAGAAGGGACTTGTTAATGGGGAGTACATGGAGGACCTCAGAGCAGGCCAGAGGTAAGGAAGGGACTTGGTATACAGGGAGCACATGGAGACATTAGAGCAGGCCAGTGGTAAGGAAGGGGCTTGTTAATGGGGAGTGCATGGAGGACCTCAGAACAGGACCTCAGAGCTGGTCAGAGGTAGGGAAGGGGTTTGTTAATATGGAGTGCATGGAGACCTCAGAGCATGCCAGAGGTAAGGAAGGGGTTTGTTAATTGGGAGCACATGGAGGACCTCAGAGCAGGTCAGAGGTAGAAAGGGGTTTGTTAATGGGGAGTACATGGAGGACCTCAGAGCAGACCAGAGGTAAGGAAAGGGCTTGTTAATGGGGATTACATGGAGGACCTCAGAGCAGGCCAGAGGTAAGGAAGGGGCTTGTTATACAGGGAGCACATGGAGATCTTAGAGCAGGCCAGAGGTAAGGAAGGGGCTTGTTAATGGGGAGAACATAGAGGACCTCAGAGCAGGCCAGAGGTAAGGAAAGGACTTGTTATACAGGGAGCACATGGAAACCTTAGAGCAGGCCAGAGGTAAGGAAGGGACTTGTTATACAGGGAGCACATGGAGACCTTAGAGCAGGCCAGTGGTAAGGAAGGGGCTTCTTAATGGGGAGTACATGGAGGACTTCAGAACAGGACCTCAGAGCAGGTCAGAGGTAGGGAAGGGGTTTGTTAATGGGGAGTACATGGAGGACCTCAGAGCAGGCCGTGGTTGAGGAAGGGACACTTTATTGGACAGCTCACTGGAGAGTGCATGGAGGACCTCAGAGCAGGCCATTCATTATTTACATTTATGATATACCGACTTAAGTTATAGTGGAACTCTAGGTATAAAATACCCCAATTAATGCAATTAAAGAGGAAATAAACCCTGATGGGTTTTACTCCCTCTTTATTCCCCTGCAAAGTAAAAGCATAATGGGATTGTATGCATCGCATACTAGCCCATTATGTTACACTTACCTCCAAACAAAGCCCGCGATGTCCCCGAGGTCCCCGCTTGTGGCCACGTCCATCTTCCCCCCTCTTCCTTCCGGGGCCGTGGACTCTGGCTCTGTGACTGGCCGGAGGCACGTGACATCACTTCTGCGCCAATCACGGCACGTGCCCTATAGAAATGTCAAAATCGCGCCCTTTCTTTAGTGCGCATGCACCCATGACGTTGGCGCAAGCGTATATATGGAAAATATCTCCTAAACTGTTTTAGGTTTAGGAGATATTTCCAGTACCTATAGGTAAGCCTTATTATAGGCTTAACTGTAGATTAAAGTGGTGTGTAAGGGTTTACAACCACTTTAACGATCTATTAATCCATGAATATATCATTTTTTCAGGTATTCATAAAAATGTATCTATTTTGGGAAAAGAATATGCTCTGAGGATCTCATGCACAATCAAAAATGGATGCTTGGCTATAAGTAATTTTGTAAGCAAAATTTGTGCCTGAATTTTCGATGTTCAATCAATTGATGGTCACATTGCCTTGCATCTACCGTCTTGCACATCGGCCCTCGAAATGAGTCATTTTTCATCTGTAGCACGTACGGACAACGTGGCGATGGTTTCTAAATTTCAATTCCAATAGGAACCCACGCTGAGCCCCTCTTGTTTGACTTCTAATGAAAAAATCACCAGCCTTCTGACGGGAACCTCACCCAATACAGAAGCACGCGCAACACCCGTGGGCATGGAGGGGTTAAATAAGGCTGTCGCTGTACCTGCATTTTTTTTTTCCCCCTCTGCTTTGACAGCAACCAAAAAAAAAAAAAATGCCAAGATTCAGGTGCAGGTGTTTCCTTTGTTCACTCGCCGGCGAGCAAGCAGGCAACGCCGCTAACGGGTTAACTGGGTTTCCAACAGGATATAAACTTCACACACAACAAGCTACAGTGGAGTCTGCTCCCTGCAGCTTTTCCTGAAAAACTCCCGCTGTCTACTTATAAAGCCAAATCCCGCACTTACAGGCGGATAGAGCCGACCGCCGAGCGTTAGAGGTGACTTCAGGGCTATTTTTTTAACACATTCGGGAGAATTGGGTTCGCGTCGTTTTAAGTTTCCTTTTAGGAAGCAGGGCTGAGAGGCTGCAGAGGCTCAGCCCTGGCAATGGCGTCTATGTAGAAGAAGCATTTTGGGTGTGTCGAGTAGAAGTGCGCCAAATAGGCGATTCGACGGCATGGTTTTTCGCAGCGGGTGTAGAATTCGGGTGGCCAAGGGTGGACAGAGCTCTCGTCAATGACGGAGTAGCGGCTGAACACGCTAAAGTGACCGGGGACATTATAATCTGATCGATGACTAGTCTGGTCAAATCTAAGAAAAAAGTTTTAATTATCCTTTTTTCCGCGGGTATAAAAAAAGATGCCAGGGGGGCAGGTCCAATTATTTCCTGCCATTTCAGTGGGTTTATAGTGTGTGGCACTCTGATTTTTTTTTTAATTTTTTTTTAAATCAGTTCCTATTTTTAATCTCAAAAGATTGGTAGGATTTTAAATAACTTTGAGCTTTTTTTTTTTTTTCGGGGGTTATAAAAAAAAAGTTGCAAGAGGGCAGGTCCAAATATTTCCTGCCATTTTCCTTGGGTTTATAGTGTCTGGCACTCTGATTTTTTTTATTTTAAATCAGTTCCTATTTTTAATCTCAAAAGATTGTTAGGATTTTAAATAACTTTTTTTTTTTTTTTTTTTTCAGGGTTATAAAAAAAAGTTGCAAGAGGGCAGGTCCAAATATTTCCTGCCACTTTCAGTGGGTCTATAATCTGTGGTATACTGAATTAAAAAAATAAATAAAAATCAGCTCCTTTGTTAATCTCAAAAGATTGGTAGAATTTTAAATAACACGTTTTTTTTTTTTCTTTCCAGAGTTATAAAAAAAAAGTTGCAAGGGGCAAGTGCAAATATTTCTTGCCATTTTTAGTGGGTTTACAGTCTGTGGCGTACTGCATTTTATTTTTAAAATAAAATCAGTCTTTTCTTTTGCAACTTTTATTAAAATCGAAATAGATTTGTAGCTATTTAAAGAAATAAACATTTTTTTTTGTTTTTTGGGGATTTTTTTTGTCTTTTTCACCTTGATATTATTTGAACAGTTTTTTTTGGGGGGGGGGGGGGGGGGGGGGGTCACAATCTTTTTTACCTTGATATTACTTGAACATTTTTTTGTTTTATTTTTACAATTTTTTTCTTTGTCAATACTAGTATTTATTAGAATTTTAAAAGTAAAGACATACATGAAGTGAAGTATTGTCTTATTTAACTTGATACTACCTTACCATATGCAGTATGTGTATATATATATATATTTATCTATCTATCTATATCTAATCTATCTATCGATAGATAGATTATATCTATCTATCTATATTTATATCTATATATATATCTATATCTATATCTATACATATATAGATAGATCTATCTATCTATCTATCTATCTATCTATCTATATATAGATCTATCTATCTAGGTGTATATATGTATATGTATATATATATATATATATATATATATATATATATATATATATATATATATATATGCGGTAGATCTATATATATATATATCTATATATCTATATATATATATATATATATATATATACACATAAAGATATATAGATAAAGATATAGATATATATTTATATAAAAAAAAAAAGCTCACAAACATGTCTCTTCAACCATAAAAATAGAATCCCTGATCTAAATAAATACTAGTTCATGGAATAAAAAATATTGCATTTTTTTTTAATCAAGTCATTGGTTTTTACATTGTGCAGTTATTTTTTTTGACAGAGATAATTAGAAGGTCAGATTGTTGGACTGAGAAGAGCGAATGAATTAACGGCTATGTATGGGGTTAATCGGTTTTTTAAAAATTGTTACATAAAAACTCTGCAATAATATAAAAATAACAACAACAAAAAAAAAGAAATTCCAGATACAGTTATAAATTTTGATTGGATATAAAAAATAAAAAAATAAATTGATTTTTTTTTTTTTTAAATAGGACATTAGAATTTTTACATTAAATCAAAAGAAATGCACTTTTTTTTTTCCTATGGAGAAAACTAGATGGCATCTCTGTAACTGCAGATTTGAGAAGGGTCCAACCGGTTTAACAGTTTTCTGCTTATTTACAAATCTCTTTTCTTTAAAAAAAAAATATTTTATTTAAAAAAAAACAAACAAATCTGTTTTTTTAGGCGAATCACCGCTGGACGCTTTTAATGAGCATTTGATCAAAAATACGAAGGGATAGCAATAAACAATGAAAAAATTTAATATGTTCAATAAAGAGGGATACGTGCTAAAATACATGGGGCTAAAAAAATTTAAAATAAAAAAAATTCCAGGACCAATTTTTTTTTTTTTAACCTGGCAGGGTGGGCGATCGATTTGGCAAAGCCGGCTGGGAAACGGGGGTTTGTTTTTAGCCTGCAAACATCCGTATTGGCGCCAAATTGTGCCCCGACCGCATCGCCGCCTGCAGCTCTCTTTCACACCAGCTCTGCCCTGCAGCCTTGACAGGCTCATTAAGCAATCCGAGCGCTTTATTTATTTTTTTTTTCGCGCCCAGCTGTAGCGTTTTGGGACGGTATTGTGACCGACTTTTTTTTTTTTTTTTTTACGTGAGAGGTGCCTTCCTGCTCAGAGGAATGAAAGGCATGCACAGCACCTGATCTCTGGACGCAGTCTGCTGGGAGCGGTTGGGGGGGACGGGGGGGACGGTAGGGGAAGAGGTGGGTGGAGAGGTGTTTGGGGGGCCTGGAAAGGAATAAGCAAAATGAGGAGGAGGAGGAAGAGAAGGAGGAGGAGAAGTTCTGGGCCTGGACGAGAATGGTTGACGAAGGGAGGAGGATTTGGGGCCTGCGAGGGAATCGCAGATGGGGAAGTATTTGGGGGCCTGGAAGGGAATATCAGCAGACAAAAAAAAACGAGGGTTTCAGGACCTGACGGAGCAGGACGGAACGAGCACACGGCAGACAACATGGCTGCTGGAAAGACAGGGGGTGGGTGGATGTGGTGGTGGTGGTGGGGGGGGGGTCACCACACACGCTTAATATAGATCCAACGCTCAGGATAAGCAGGTTTCACGTTTTTTTTATAAACGCAACCAATTTGATCGACCATAAAGACTTGCCGTTTTTTTATTTTTTTGCTGAAAGTGTGTAAATGAAAAAAAAAAAAAAAATCTCTGTTGTCCATAGCGACCAACCAAATACTATCATTTTTCCCGACGTTGACTGATAGATGGAAGAATTTTGTTACCGTGGCAACCAAAATAGCCATGTCGTCCAATAAACGCACATCCACGGGGCTTCGTTATTAAAAACAGTCCTTTGTTGGCCATAGCGACCAACCAAATCCTGTCATTTGTCCGAAACTGGGTTGAGACACGTTTTTACCACCCCTCAACTACTCCCTTTTTCGCTGGAAAGGCAGCTGGCGGTGCACACATGCTGCAGCATTATACCCACTGTCACGTCCGGCGGGCACTACCATCTGCCGAATGTGACCTATTCGGGGGCGAATGGGACCCCCCTGCAACCAGCGGCAGTAGTCCAGCATTTAGGGGATTCAAACAGGCGCGGGGGGGGTCAATTGCTATTTGAAGAGCGAGCTGAACGCAGATCTATCTTCAGTGTGAATGAGGCATTAGAATGGGTTCATACCAAACCCAATGGGCTGCATTGCCCGATGCAAAATTATATAGATACATTTGGTTCTACTGACCACCAGTGTGAATGAGAACGTCTACTGACCACAGATGAGAATGGAAACATTTCCTACTGACCACCACTGGGAATGAGAATCTCTCGTATTGAACACCAATGTGAACGGGAACCTCCCCTACTGACTAACAATGTGAATGGAAACTTCAACTGACCACCAATTCGAACAAGAACATCCTTTCCTTCTGATCACCAGTGTGAACGGAAAAAATTCTCCTACTGACCACCAATTTGAAGAGGAACCTCTCCTACTGACCGCCAATGTGAACGGAAACTTTTACTAACTACCACTTTGAACAAGAGCCTCTTCTACTAGCCACCAATATGAATAGAAACCTCTCCTACCTATTGACCACCAATGTAAATGGGAACTTCTACTGACCCCCTTTTTTTTTGTCAAGAACCTCTCCCAGTGGCCACCAATGTGAACAAGAACCTCTCCAAGTGGCCACCAAAGTGAACAAGAACGTCTCCCAGTGGCCACCAATGTGAACAAGAACCTCTCCCACTGGCCACCAATGTGAACGAGAACCTCTCCCACTGGTCACCAATGTGAACGAGAACCTCTCCCACTGGCCACCAATGTGAACGAGAATCTCTCCCACTGGCCACCAATGTGAACGAGAACCTCTCCCACTGGCCACCAATGTGAACGAGAACCTCTCCCACTGGCCACCAATGTGAACGAGAACCTCTCCCACTGGCCACCAATGTGAATGAGAACCTCTCCCACTGGCCACCAATGTGAACGAGAATCTCTCCCACTGGCCACCAATGTGAACAAGAAACTCTCCCACTGGCCACCAATGTGAACGAGAACCTCTCCCACTGGCCAACAATGTGAACGGGAACCTCTCCCACTGGCCATCAATGTGAACGAGAAACTCTCCCACTGGCCACCAATGTGAACGAGAACCTCTCCCACTGGCCACCAATGTGTACAAGAACCTTTCCCACTGACCACAAATGTGAATGGGAACCTCTCCTACTGACCACCAGTCCAGTTTGAACATGAACCTCTCTTATTAATCACCAATGCAAATGGGAACATGTCCTACTGACCACCAATGTGAATGAGAAGTACTCCTACTGACCACTAATTTGAATGGAATCCTCTCCTACTGACTAACAATGTAAAGGGGAACATCTCTTACTGACCACCAATGTGAATTGGAACTTCTACTGACCACCAATGTGAGTGAAAATAATTCTTAGTAACCACCAATATGAATGAGAACCTCTCCTACTGACCATCAATGTGAATGGGAAATTCTACTGACCACCAATTTGAACAAGAACCTTTCCTTTTGACCAGCAATGTAAAGGGGAGCCTCTTCTACTGACCATTAATGTAAAGGGCAGCCTCTTCTAATGACTACCAATGTAAAAGAGTACCTCCTCTACTGACCACCAATGTAAAGAAGCACCTCTTCTACTGACCATCAGTGTAAAGGAACACATCATGTACTGACCACCAATGTAAAGGACCACCTCCTATATGGACCATTAATGTAAAGGAGCACCTCCTCTACTGACCACCAATGTAAAAGAGCGCCTCCTCTACTGACCACCAATGTAAATGATCACCTCCTTTACTGACCACCAATGTAAAGGAGCACCTCCTATACTGACTACCGATGTAAAGGAGCACCCCCTCTACTCTACTCTACATACAAAGCCATCCACAACATTGCCCCCATCTACATCACCAACCTCATCTGCAGATATCGCCCAAATCGTCCCCTCTGCTCCTCCCAGGACCTCCTGCTCTCTAGCTCTCTTGTTACCTCCTCCCATGATCGCCTTCAGGACATCTCCAGAGCCTCTCCCATCCTCTGGAACTCCCTGCCCCATTATATCCGATCAGCCCCTACCCCATCCATCTTTTAAGAGATCACTGTAAACTCATTTATTCAGGGAAGCCTATCCCACACCCACATAACAATTGTCCCCAAGCCACCCCCCACCATATCATTCTCTGCAGCTATTACCTTTTGTACCACCACCCCCGTCCCTTTAGAATGTAAGCCCTATGAGCCGGGCCCTTCTGTACCTTTTGTATTGAACTGTATTGTAATTGTTTTGTCCCCCCTATACATTGTAAAGCGCTGCGTAAACTGTTGGCGCTATATAAATCATAAATAATAATAATAATAATAAAGGAACACCTCCTCTACTGACCACGAATGTAAAGGATCACCTCCTCTACTGACCACCAATGAAAAGGAGCACCTTCTCTACTGACCACCAATGAAAAGGAGCACCTCCTCTACTGACCACCAATGTAAAGGAGCACCTCCTCTACTGACCACCAATGTAAAGGATCACCTCCTCTACTGACCACCAATGAAAAGGAGCACCTCCTCTACTGACCACCAATGTAAAGGAGCACCTCCTCTACTGACCACCAATGAAAAGGAGCACCTTCTCTACTGACCACCAATGTAAAGGAGCACCTCCTCTACTGACCACCAATGTAAAGGAGCACCTCCTCTACTGACCACCAATGAAAAGGAGCACCTTCTCTACTGACCACCAATGAAAAGGAGCACCTCCTCTACTGACCACCAATGTAAAGGAGCACCTTCTCTACTGACCACCAATGTAAAGGAGCACCTCCTCTACTGACCACCAATGTAAAGGAGCACCTCCTCTACTGACCACCAATGAAAAGGAGCACCTTCTCTACTGACCACCAATGTAAAGGAGCACCTTCTCTACTGACCACCAATGTAAAGGAGCACCTCCTCTACTGACCACCAATGTAAAGGAGCACCTCCTCTACTGACCACCAATGTAAAGGAGCACCTTCTCTACTGACCACCAATGTAAAGAAACACCTCCTCTACTGACCACCAATGTAAAGGAGCACCTCCTCTACTGATCACCAATGTAAAGGAGCACCTCCTCTACTGACCACCAATGTAAAGGAGCACCTCCTCTACTGACCACCAATGTAAAGGAGCACCTTCTCTACTGATCACCAATGTAAAGGAGCACCTCCTCTACTGACCACCAATGTAAAGGAGCACCTTCTCTACTGACCACCAATGTAAAGAAACACCTCCTCTACTGACCATCAATGTAAAGGAGCACCTCCTCTACTGACCACCAATGTAAAGGAGCACCTCCTCTACTGACCACCAATGTAAAGGAGCACCTTTCTTTACTGACCACCAATGTAAAGGAGCACCTCCTCTACTGACCACCAATGTAAAGGAGCACCTCCTCTACTGATCACCAATGTAAAGGAGCACCTCCTCTACTGACCACCAATGTAAAGGAGCACCTTCTCTACTGATCACCAATGTAAAGGAGCACCTCCTCTACTGACCACCAATGTAAAGGAGCACCTCCTCTACTGACCACCAATGTAAAGGAGCACCTTTCTTTACTGACCACCAATGTAAAGGAGCACCTCCTCTACTGACCACCAATGTAAAGGAGCACCTCCTCTACTGATCACCAATGTAAAGGAGCACCTTTCTTTACTGACCACCAATGTAAAGGAGCACCTTCTCTACTGACCACCAATGTAAAGAAACACCTCCTCTACTGACCACCAATGTAAAGGAGCACCTCCTCTACTGACCACCAATGTAAAGGAGCACCTTCTCTACTGACCACCAATGTAAAGGAGCACCTTCTCTACTGACCACCAATGTAAAGGAGCACCTTCTCTACTGACCACCAATGTAAAGGAGCACCTCCTCTACTGACCACCAATGTAAAGGAGCACCTTTCTTTACTGACCACCAATGTAAAGGAGCACCTCTTCTACTGACCACCAATGTAAAGAAACACCTCCTCTACTGACCACCAATGTAAAGAAACACCTCCTCTACTGACCACCAATGAAAAGGAGCACCTCCTCTACTGACCATCAATGTAAAGGAGCACCTCCTATACTGACCACCAATGTAAAGGAGCACCTCCTCTACTGACCACCAATGTAAAGGAGCACCTCCTCTACTGACCACCAATGTAAAGAAACACCTCCTCTACTGACCACCAATGTAAAGGAGCACCTTTTCTACTGACCACCAATGTAAAGGAGCACCTCCTATACTGACCACCAATTCAAGAGAAACATTTTCTTCCTTTTTTCATTGTGAAGGAGCCCCTTTTTACCGACCTCCTAAGATAAGCACTATCCCGCTGATGGCCACCAATGAAATGGACATTTCTCCTCTGACCACCGATATAAAAGCCCATTACAACTTTTACTTTTTTATTGCTTTTTGTGCCCATTATTATTTCAAAATAATTGCTCTCTAATTCATTATTTCTTCATTATAATATCTTACAACTTACTGTACTATATCACGGGCTGTAGATATAATAAGGTTTAATGGGGGGTTCCGTGAGACTCGTCGATTATTTCCATGGATCCTCTATGATTACATAGTTAGTAAGGTTGAATAAAGACACCAGTCCATCCAGTTCAACCTGAGTTGCCCCTATCCCTGTACATTGTACATCACATACTCAAATCGGTCCCTACCCTCAAGGAGCCCACAATCCAAGGTCCCCATTCATATACTAGGGCCAATTTTGGACAGAAGCCAATTAACCTACCTGCATGTCTTTGGAGTGTGGGAGGAAACCAGAGTACCCGGAGGAAACCCACACAGGCACAGGGAGAACATGCAAACTCCAGGCAGGTAGTGTCGTCGTTGGGATTTGAACCAGTGACCCTTTTTACTGCTAGGCGAGAGTGCTAACCACTACACCACTGTGCCACCCTTTCATTGGTGATGAGTAAAGGATGTTCTCCTTTACATTGGTGGTCAGTAGAGGATGTTCTCCTTTACATTGGTGGTCAGTAGAGGATGTTCTCCTTTACATTGGTGGTCAGTAGAGGATGTTCTCCTTTACATTGGTGGTCAGTAGAGGAGGTTCTCCTTTACATTGGTGGTCAGTAGAGGAGGTTCTCCTTTACATTGGTGGTCAGTAGAGGAGGTTCTCCTTTACATTGGTGGTGACTAGAGAAGGTGTTTCTTTACATTGGTGGTCAGTAGAGGAGGTGCTACTTTACATAAATACATAAAACTTTTTTTTTTTTGCATGGAAGTCGCTGCTCCTTCATAAATATCAAACCTGTAGAAGAACCTCTCAAGGTTTCATCACCAATGTAAAGGATCACCTCCTCTACTGACCACCAATGTAAAGGAGCACCTCCTCTACTGACCACCAATGTAAAGGAGCACCTCCTCTACTGACCACCAATGTAAAGGAGCACCTCCTCTACTGACCACCAATGTAAAGGATCACCTCCTATAATGACCCCCAATGTAAAGGAGCACCTCCTCTACTGACCACCAATGTAAAGGATCACCTTCTCTACTGACCCCCAATGTAAAGGAGCACCTCCTCTACTGACCACCAATGTAAAGGATCACCTTCTCTACTGACCCCCAATGTAAAGGAGCACCTCCTCTACTGACCACCAATGTAAAGGAGCACCTTCTCTACTGACCACCAATGAAAAGGAACACCTCCTCTACTGACCACCAATGTAAAGTAGCACCTCCTCTACTGACCACCAATGTAAAGAAACACCTCCTCTGCTGTCCACCAATGTAAAGTAGCACCTCCTCTACTGACCACCAATGTAAAGGAGCACCTCCTCTACTGACCACCAATGTAAAGGAGCACCTCCTCTACTGACCACCAATGTAAAGGAGAACCTCCTCTACTGACCACCAATGTAAAGGAGAACCTCCTCTACTGACCACCAATGTAAAGGAGAACCTCCTCTACTGACCACCAATGTAAAGAAACACCTCCTCTACTGACCACCAATGTAAAGGATCACCTCCTCTACTGACCACCAATGTAAAGGAGCACCTCCTCTACTGACCACCAATGTAAAGGAGCACCTCCTCTACTGACCACCAATGTAAAGGAGCACCTCCTCTACTGACCACCAATGTAAAGAAACGCCTCCTCTACTGACCACCATTGTAAAGGAGCACCTCTACTGACCACCAATGTAAAGGAGCACCTTATTTCTTCATTATAATATCATACAACTTACTGTACTATACCACGAGCTGTAGATATAATAAGGTTTAATGGGGGGTTCCGCGAGACCCGTAGATTATTTCCATGGATCCTCTATGGTGAAACCTTGAGAAAGGTTCTTCTACAGGTTTGATATTTATGAAGGAGCCGCGACTTCCATGCAAAAAAAAAAAAAAAAAAAAAGTATAAACCAATTTATAAGAGCTCTATAATTCCCAACAACGTAGCGTATCCTAACCTTCTGTAATTATCTTGTACGTGATTGGCTGACATTCAATAGCTCAGCAGTACAGTGTTCCTGGAAAGGAGAGGGCCTTCTATAGACAATCCGAATGCGTTATAGAAAAATATATAGGCAAAAAAAAGGAAAAATTTGGCATAATGCACAATCCGGCCTTTATGTCAGCTTGCCCTAGATTGATAAATGCCCCGGCCTGGGGTGTATTTTTTTACCAGCCTGTCTCCGTGGGGGTCTGTCCGAAGGGGACAGGGGGACATGCTGGCTGTTGTCCTCCATAGCAGGGACAGTGTTAATGCAGCAGCAGGCATGGAGTTAATGATGCCGTCTCATGCGGAGATGGTACTACACCAGAGGGTTCCCGCGGTGTCTGGCTCCTTTGTTCCCACATAGAAAGGGGTCACTGTTGCAGGTGTAGAAAGATTCTTTTTTTTTTTTTTTTTAGCCCCTCCAGCAGAAAAAGGGATTTCTAAGTGAGCTCTTCTGTCTTAAAGTGTAAGTTCATCTTTGCAGCTTAAAGAGAACAAAATAAAATGGATGCGTCTTGTACGTGACGGCGTTACATTGAGGCGGGTTCTTAAAGGGTCAGTCAATCTAAACAGATTGCAAATTTTGGTCAATTCTGGAGATTTAATAAGAAACAACAACAACATAAATTTAAAAAAAAATAAAATAAAAGCTTTGGCCTTATTTATATATTATAATATGAATATGAAGCATATTATTATTATTCTTTTATTGTTAATAGTATTATTGTTATTATTATGAATAATAATATTATTATTACTATATTATTAATATTATTATTGTACATTATTGTTATTATTATGAATAATAATATTATTATTACTATATTATTAATATTATTATTGTACATTATTATTATTATGAATAACATTATTATTATTATTATTACTATATTATTAATATTATTATTGTACATTATTGTTATTATTATGAATAATAATATTATTATTACTATATTATTAATATTATTATTGTACATTATTATTATTATGAATAACATTATTATTATTATTATTATTATTATTACTATATTATTAATATTATTATTGTACATTATTGTTATTATTATGAATAATATTATTATTATTACTATATTATTAATATTATTATTGTACATTATTGTTATTATTATTATTATTAATATTATTATTATTATTATTATTATTATTATTACTATATTATTAATATTATTATTGTACATTATTGTTATTATTATGAATAATAATATTATTATTACTATATTATTAATATTATTATTGTACATTATTGTTATGAATAATATTATTATTATTATTACTATATTATTACTATATTATTATTGTACTATTCTGATTATTATTACTATTATTATAACAGTATTATTCTTTTTTTTTTTTTTATTATTATTTTTATTATAGTACAGGATTTCCATAGTGCCAACAACCTTCTTAATTGGTCTGTACAGCAGGGGTCTTCAATCTTTTCAAACAAAGGGCAAGTTTAATGTCCTTCAGAATTTAGGAGGGCCAGACTTTTGCCCAGTGGGAGTAGAAAATCCCCCGGTGTAAGTGGATGTAAACAATGCCCCATCATTGGTATAAGAAGGAGGGATAGTGCCCCACCATTAGTATAAGAAGGAGGGATAGTGCCCCACCATTGGTATCAATGGGAGGGATAGTGCCCCATCATTGGTGTCAGTGGGAGGAATAGTGCTCCATCATTGGTATCAGTGGGAGGAATAGTGCCCCATCATTGGTATAAGAAAGAGGAATACTGCACCAATCATTGGTATCAATGGGAGGAATAGTGCCCCATCATTGGTATCAGTGGGAGGAATAGTTCCCAGTCATTGGTATCAATAGGAGGAATAGTGCCCCATCATTTGTATCAATTGGAGGAATAGTGCCCCATCATTGGTATCAATGGGAGGAATAGTGCCCCATCATTGGTAACAATGGGGGGAATAGTGCCCCATTAATGGTATCAATGGGAGGGATAGTGCCCCATCATTAGTATCAGTGGGGGGAATAGTGCTCCATCATTGGTATCAATTGGAGGAATAGTGCCTCATCATTGGTATCCATGGGAAAGAATAGCGCTCCATCATTGGTATAAGTGAGAGGATCAGTGCCCCATATTTGGAAACAATGGGGGGGATAGTGCCCCATAATTGGTAACAATGGGGGGAATAGTGCCCCATCAATGGTATCAATGGGAGGGATTGTGCCCCATCATTGGTATCAGTGGGAGGGATAGTGCCCCATCATTGGTATTAGCGGGAGGGATAGTGCCCCAACATTGGTATCAGTGGGATGGATAGTGCCCCATCATTGGTATCAGTGGGAGGGATAGTGCCCCCATCAT
The DNA here is from genome assembly GCA_028564925.1 of Lithobates sylvaticus. Lineage (NCBI taxonomy): Eukaryota > Metazoa > Chordata > Amphibia > Anura > Ranidae > Lithobates > Lithobates sylvaticus. The sequence continues at coordinate 25,693,096 of CM053035.1, read as the reverse complement.
TGGTATTAGTGGGAGGAATAGTGCCCCAACATTGGTATCAGTGGGAGGAATAGTGCCCCATCATTGGTATCAGTGGGAGAGATAGTGCCCCATCATTGGTATCAGTGGGAGGGATAGTGCCCCATCATTGGTATCAGTGGGAAGGATAGTGCCCCATCATTGGTATCAATGGGAGAAATAGTTCCCCATCACTAGTGACTGTGGGGGGAATAGTGCCCCATCATTGGCATCAATAGGAGAAATAGTGCCCCATCATTGGTGTCTGTGGGAGGAATAATCCCATTGTTGGTGTCAGCGGAAGGAAGAATCCCCCATCATTGGTGTTGATGAAATAGTGGCCCCAACAGAGTAACATTTGGCCCTTGGGCCGCAGTTTGGAGACCACTGGAGTAGAGCTACAATGACATACTCCCCTACCAAGCGAATCTAGCACTGTTCCGCTGTACTTCTGTGAAACACAGCAACACACTGTGTCCCGCGCCACCATCTTGTTTGTGATGTCATCAGGTGGTCGGCTGCCTTTTCCAGGTCCTCGCAGCTGGCCTCCTAAAGGAGCTGCACTTCGCACGCGCGGTGTGTGGGATGTGTGATGTGGCTATCCCAAAGACTTCAGGCAGGGGGCGATATCAATCTCGCCTAAGTGAGAAAGGTGTAAGAAAGAAAGAAAAGGAAAGAAAGAAAGAAAAAGAAAACAAATGCAGCCATCACACCTAAGAATTGGTAAGCTGCAAAATAATAAAGAAAAAGAAAACTCAATCTCCATGCACACTATAAGCTAAAAAAGATAGAAAAGACAGAAAAACGCTGAATGAAAAATGCTTTAGAAATAGAACATGTTTCAAATTTTGCCCCCGGAACTCCGCCGGAACCAGTTCCTATTGAGAAATCCGCTCGTCTGTATACTAGTCCGACAGACGAAAACCGACGCTAGGGCAGCTATTGGCTACTGGCTATGAACTTCCTTATTCTAGTCCGGTCATATGTCATCACGTTCGATTCCGTCGGACTTTGGTGTGATTGTGTGTGTCCAAGTCCGTTCATTCGGAAAGTCCGTTGAAAAACCATCGGTAAAACCATCGGACCTTTGCTGTTGAAAAGTTTGGTCGTGTGTACGCGGCATAAGAGTAGGAAAAAATGAGAAAAGAAAGAAAGAAAGAAAGAAAAAACATATGCAGCCAGCACATCTAAGAATTGGTAAGCTGAAAATATAATAATTAAAAAGTAAAGAAAACTAAAGCAGATAAGGCAGATAATAGGGGAAAGAAAAGGAAAGAAAGATAGAAAGGAAATAAAGAAAGAAAGAAAAATAAAAAGAAAGAAAGAAAAAAAGAAAGAAACAAAGAAATGAAAGAAAGATATCAAGAAAGCAAAGAAAGATAGAAAGTAAAGAAAAAAATTAAAGATAGAAAGAAAGGAAAGATAGAGAAAAAGGAAATAAAGAAAGAAAGAAAGGAAAGAAATATAGAGAGAAAAAAAAGAAAGAAAGAAGGAAAAAGAAAACAAATGCAGTCATCACATCTAAGAATTGGTAAGTTGTAATATAATAATAAAAAAGAAAAGAAAACTAAAGCAGATAATCGGGAAAGAAAAAAAAAAAAAAAAAAAAGAAAGAAAGGAAAAAAATAAAAAAAAAAAAAAAAGATAGAAAAAAGAAAAAATAAAAAAAAATAAAAAAGAAAATAGAAAGGAAGGAAAGAAAGGATAGAAAGATAAAAGAAAGAAAAATAGAAAGTAAGGAAATAAAGAAAAAAAAAAAAAAGATAGAAAAAAAAAAGAAATATAAAAGAAAGGAAAAAAGAAAAATAGAAAGGAAGGAAAAAAATAGAAAAAAAAAAAAAAAAAAAAATAAAAAAAAAAAAAAAAAAAAAAAAAAAAAATAAAAAAAAAAATAAAAAAAAAAAAAAAAAAAGAAAGATAGAAAAAAGAAAAAAAAATAAAAAAAAAGAAAAAAAAAAAGAAAAAGAAAAAAAAGAAAGATGGAAAGAAAGATAGAAAGAAAAGAATGAAAGAAAGGAAAGATAGATAGAAAGAAAGAATGAAAAAGAAAGAAAAAGAAAACAAATGCAGCCAACACACCTAAGAATTGGTAAGCTGCAATATAATAAAGAAAAAGAAAACTAATGCAGATAATTAGGAAAGAAAGAGAAATAAAAAGAAAGAGAAAACAAATGCAGCCATCACATCTAAGAATTGGTAAGTAGCAGTATAATAAAGAAAAAGAAAGCTCAATGCACACTATAAGTTAAAAAAAAAAAAGCCAGAAAAACGCTGAATGAAAAAATGCTGATTAAAAAAAAACAAATCTGCTCCTAGAAACTGAAGCTCAGAAAAAGCTAATAGCCTAAAGTTTGCATGGACACATAGGATAACACTATTTAGCGTCTAATGCGGCGTACACACGGTCAGAATTTCCGATGGAAACAGTCCGATAGGAGCTTTTCAACGGATCTTCCGACCGTGTGTATGCCCATCTGTCTTTTTCTGTTGGAATTTCCGACGGACTTTGGATTGAAAACCTGTTCTCAATTTTTCTGATGGAAAACCTTTCTATCGGATTTTCTGATCGTGTGTATGCAATTCCGACACGCAAAATTCCGACGCATGCTCGGAAACAATTTGACGCATGCTCAGTAGTATTAAACGTCCCTTTTATAGTGCCGTTGAACGTGTTTTATGCCGCTGTGTTACTGACCGTCGGAATTTGGTGTGACCGTGTGTAGGCAAGACAGTTTGAGCGAAATTCCGTCGGAATTCCGACGGGAAAACCATCAGAGCTTTTTCCGACGAGAATTCCGACCGTGTGTACGCTGCATTAGAGTAGAAAACAATGCTAATAACAGCTTCTAGGAGCTTAAAAAAACGCTAGTGTGCATGGAGCCTTATGCAGATAATCGGGAAAGAAAGAAAGGAAAGAAAAAAAGGAAAGAAAAAAAAATAAAAAGAAAAAGAAAACACATGCAGCCACCACATCTAAGAATTGGTAAGCCGCAATATAATAATAAAAAAGAAAAGGAAAAGAAAGCAGATAATCGGGAAAGAAAAAGAAAGAAAAAAAAAATAAAAAAAAAAGAAAGAAAGATAAAAAGAAAGAGAAAGAAAGAAAGGAAGGAAAGATAGAACGAAAGAAAGGAAAGAAAGAAATAAAGATATAAAGAAAGGAAGGAAAGAAAGGAAAGAAAGCTAGAAAGGAAAGAAAGAGGAAAAAAGAAAATAAAAAAAAAAAAAAAAAAAAGAAAAAAAAAAGATAGAAAGATAGAAAAAGATAAAAAGAAAAAAAAAAAAAAAAAAGAAAAAGAACGAAAGAAAGGAAAGAAAGAAATAAAGATATAAAGAAAGGAAGGAAAGAAAGGAAAGAAAGAAAAGAAAGCTAGAAAGGAAAGAAAGAGAAAAAATAAAGGAAAGAAAGAAAGATAGAAAGAAAGAAAGAGAGAAAGAAAGAATGAAAGAGAGAAATAAATAAAGATAGAAAGATAGAAAGAAAGATAAAAAGAAAGAAAAAAAAAGGAAAAGATAAATGAAAGAAAGAAAAAAGATATAAAAAATGAAAGAAAAAAAAAAAAGAAAAAAAGAAAGCTAGAAAGGAAAGAAAGAGAAAAAAGAAATAAAGGAAAGAAAGGAAAAAAAGAGAAAGAAAGAAATAAAGAAAGAAAGATAGAAAGGAAAGAAAGAAAAAAAAAAAATAAAAAAGAAAGAAAAAAAAAACAAAAGCCAACAAAAAAAGAATATAAAAAAAAGAAAAGAAAACTAAAGCAGATAAAGCAGATAATCGGGAAAGAAAAAGAAATAAAGAAGTATAGAAGACGCTTGTATTCGCCGCCCACGGGAGCCCCAGCAGATGCGTAATTCTGCCATTGGACTCCATGGACATAATGCGTTGTGTGCGGGCACAGGACTAGAATCGCTGCCACTTGCAGTAACACATACATGGGTATGGGCGTGATTTTGTACATTATGAAGGCAAATAATCGGTTCACTAGAAAACATATATTTTTTTAAATTGGACGATTCCTTATCAGGATATGGAAATTCTATTGGCGAGCACACTTGCATAGATTGGAACGAGTTCTATTGAAATCAATGGGCTGCGAGTTGTCATGAGACTTGTGTCCAAAGTTGCATGACAAGTCACCCAAGTGTGAATGGCGCCCTACACAATGGTTTTGATTTACTAAAACTGAAGAGTGCAAAATGTGGTGCATCTGGGCATAGAAACCAATCAGCTTCCAGGTTTTATTGTCAAAGCTTACTTGAACAAGCTGAAGTCAGAAGCTGATTGGCTACCATGCCCAGCTGCACCGATTCTGCACTCTCCAGTTTTAGTAAATCAAACCCATTGTGTAAGGCTCCATTCACACTTGTGCGACTTGTCATGCAACTTTGGACACATGTTAACACATAAGGAAGAAGAAAAGAACGCACATGCATTTTTGTGCGGCGTAGCACTCCACAATGCATGTACTGTCCCAAGAGGCGCATTTTAGCGCATGTGGACCCTTGCGGTGCCATTCTTTCGATCTCATTCATGTTGAATGGCACCGCCAACGTAAGGCAATGCGACCTGCTATTCATTGCACCACAATGCACATCAACGCACTACTATGCCACAAAACGGTGCATATCCCATTTCTGCTAGGTTTTAGGTGCCAAGCCTTAACACAACACACATTAAAAAAAAAAAACATGGTCCCGCAACACACCAAGGTCTGAATTGTCCCTCAAACGTGTCATTGGTTGGATTGTGAGAACACAAATGACCAATGGAAATCAGAGATAGAGACTCATTTTCAACTTTCTGTTCCCGTGGTCGACCCTCTAAGGCAGTGATTCTCAACTAGGGTTCCTCCAGAGGTTGTTAGGGGTTCTATGGATCCCTAGGGTTCCTCCAGAGGTTGTTAGGGGTTCTATGGATCCCTAGGGTTCCTCCAGAGGTTGTTATGGGTTCTATGCATCCCTAGGGTTCCTCCAGAGGTTGTTAGGGGTTCTATGGATCCCTAGGGTTCCTCCAGAGGTTGTTATGGGTTCTATGGATCCCTAGGGTTCCTCCAGAGGTTGTTAGGGGTTCTATGGATCCCTAGGGTTCCTCCAGAGGTTGTTAGGGGTTCTATGGATCCCTAGGGTTCCTCCAGAAGTTGCCAGGGGTTCCTTCATCATTGGGCCATTTCTGCCTCTCGGATAAGTTCCCACCGACATCATTGATCTTTTTAGCTATCTGTAAGGAGGTAATTCTTCCCAATGACCACAAGTGTAAGGACCATTCCTCTCACTGACCATCACACTAATGTATCATGAGTTGTAATTTTCTCATTCTTAGCAGGGGTTCCTCGAGACTGGAGAACTATTTCAAGGGTTCCTCTGTGTTGAAAAGGTTGAGAAAGGCTGCTCTAAGGTCTCCTTTACACGTGTGGTACCCTCTGAAGAGCATTCCACATTTAGATCGCTCTTCGATTGGCATTTGACAGGCGTTGATGAGGTGTTATGTCACCTCCTCACCACCTGTTTTATTCCTGTAAGCCAGCCTTTCTCAACCTTTTAACACGGAGGAACCCTTCAAAATAACTTTCCAGTCTCAGGGAACCCCTACTAAAAATGTCTATATCTACAACTCATGATACATTAGTGTGATGGTCAGTGGGAAGAAAGTTCCTTACACTTGTGGTCACTGAGAAGAATCACCCCTTACAGATAGCAAAAAGGGGCAATGGTGTCAGTAGGACCTTATCTGAGAGGTAGAAATTGCTCATTGCTCAAGGAACCCCTAGCAACCTCTGGAGGAACCCTAGGGATCCATAGAACCCCTAACAACCTCTGGAGTAACCCTAGGGATCCATAGAACCCCTAACAACCCATGGAGGAACCCTAGGGATCCATAGAACCCCTAACAACCTCTGGAGGAACCCTAGGGATCATAGAACCCCTAACAACCTTTGGAGGAACCCTAGGGATCCATAGAACCCCTAACAACCTCTGGAGGAACCCTAGGGATCCATAGAACCCCTAACAACCCATGAAGGAACCCTAGGGATCCATAGAACCCCTAACAAACTCTGGAGGAAACCTAGGGATCCATAGAACCCATAACAACCTCTGGAGGAACCCTAGGGATCCATGGAACCCCTAACAACCTCTGGAGGAACCCTAGGGATATATGGAACCCCTTACAACCTCTGGAGGAACTCTAGGGATCCATGGAACCCCTAGCAACCTCTGGAGGAACCCTAGGGATATATGGAACCCCTTACAACCTCTGGAGGAACTCTATGGATCCATGGAACCCCTAGCAACCTCTGGAGGAACCTTAGGGATCCATGGAACCCCTAACAACCTCTGGATGAACCCTCGGGATCCATGGAACCCTGGTTAAGAAACCCTGCCGTAAGCCTTGCTCCAGCATTGCGTGCAGTTGTGGGGTGGTTGCAGGACACCCCTATTCAGTTGAATGGGTCGTGTTTGGCCCTGGGAGCAACAGTGGAATTTTTTTTTGCTGTGTAGGCTCCCATACATGTACAACCCTGCAGCTTAGGGGTGAGTGGTTGGAGGAGGGGGGGGGGGTAAAACGTGGCCCAACCACACATTTTTACCACCCTGACCACTAGTGTAAATAAGACCCAAGGGCTTGCTTACACTAGCACTTGGGGGGGGTAAAACCCAATGGATGGATCGCGCTTTTATTGCCCCCCCACCACTTTCTCTTTAACTGCAGGGATGTACTCATGCCGCGACTTTGATGCTACACTTGGAATTATTCACTATGTCAAGTGAATGGGGCCTCTTCGCAGGTGGTTGCCAGGTCCAGGGGGTTTAATCAAGCAGTGAGAAGGCAATACAATGTTAAAGTTGAGAAGATCCCTCATACTATTCATAGTGCAAATGATCTGAAATAACAACCAGCTCCCCCTAAAATTGCAGACATTGTACAAAATCATCCCATCATTTGCTATCATCATTCACTTACAATATCCCATCTTTCACCAATCCTCATCGAATGTCCTCTAGACGTATAACCCGGCTTTGTGCATTCGATTATTGCACCCTATAATAGTTTGATCTTGATTTTACTCATTAGAGTCGAATGTAATGAAAGAAGTTATCCGGCTTCATTCCTATTTAGTGCTCCTGAATATGTGCACAACCGCGTGCGTTTTTTTGCACCATTTGCATAGGACAACCCTTTGATTTTAATGGGCTGCCCTACGAGTGACAAGCACAGCAAAGTAGGGCTCCTTCACATGCTAGGGGGGCAGTAAAAGAAGGCAGTTAAACTGTGGTTTTACCAAAAGGAATATTTGCTGGGAGGAAGAATTGGGGGCAAAAGGGGGGATTTTGGGGAAAGGAGAATTTTTAGCTGGGAGGAGGAATTGAGGGCAAAGGAGGAGCTTTGCTGGGAGACGGGATTGAGGGGAAGAAGGATTTTTACTGGGAGGAGGAATTGTGTGTGTGTGTGTGTGGGGGGGGGGGGTTGCTGGAAGGGGTAATTGGGGGAGAGAAGGATTTCTGCTCGCAGGAACAATTGAGGGGTGAAAGGATTTTTTTCTGGGGGGACTGGAGGGAAGATTTTTGCCTAGAGGTAGGATTGGAGGGGATGGATTTTTACTGCGAGAAGGGATGGGGGGTGGGGGGGGGGGGTTGCTAGGAGGGGGGATTGAGGGGGAAGGAGGCTTTTTGCACTGAAGGGGAGATTGGGGGGGGGGGGGGATTTTTGCTGGAAAGGGGGATTGAGGGGGAAGATGGATTTTTGCTGGAATGGGGGATTGAGGGGGGGGGGTATTTTTGCTGGAAGGGGGGATTGAGGGGGAAGGAGTATTTTTGCTGGGAGGGGGATTAGGAGGATTTTTGCTGGGAGGGAGAACAGGGGGGGGGGGGGTGATTTGCTGGGGGGGGGATTTTTACTGGAAGGGTTGATTATGGGGGAGGATTTTCGCTGGGAGGGAGGATCTTTTGCTTGGAGGGGGGATTGAGGGGGAGGGCTGGGAGGGGGATTTTTGCTAGGAGGGAGATTTTTTCTGGGAGAGAGGATTAGGGGGGGGGGGGGATTTGTTGCTAGGAGGGAGGATTGGGAAGAAAGATTTTTGCTGGGAGGGGGAGGATGTTTGCTGGGAGAGCAGCAGGTAAGCAGTTTTCAGGAGCAGCAGGTAAGGGGTTAAGGGCTGCAGGGTACTTCAGGTTGCGGTAGGGCCCCTAGAGGTGGGTCCTGCAGGAACTTGGCAATGGGGACCTGGTTAAAGTGATGGGATTCTGTAATGCTCTGAAGACTTAATGTTGCAAAATACCACCAGGGCCGTAGGGTCATACCACCAGGGCCGTAGCGTCATACCAACAGGGCCGCAGGGTCATACCACCAGGGCCACAGGGTCATACCACCAGGGCCGTAGGGTCATACCACCAGGGCCGTAGAGTCATACCACCAGGGCCACAGGGTCATACCACCAGGGCCACAGGATCATACCACCAGGGCCGTAGGGTCATACCACCAGAGCCACAGGGTCATATCACCAGGGCCGTAGGGTCGTACCACCAGGGCCGCAGGGTCATACTACCAGGACCGCAGGGTTATACCACCAGGGCCGCAGGGTCATACCACCAGGGCCGTAGGGTTATACCACCAGGGCCACAGGGTCATACCACCAGGGCCATAACCTCATACTACCAGGGCCGTAGGGTCATATCACCAGGGCCGTAGGGTTATACCACCAGGGCCACAGGGTCATACCACCAGGGCCATAACATCATACTACCAGAGCCGTAGGGTCATATCACCAGGGCCGTAGGGTTATACCACCAGGGCCACAGGGTCATACCACCAGGGCCATAACATCATACTACCAGAGCCGCAGGGTCATATCACCAGGGCCGTAGGGTAATACCACCAGGGCCGTAGGATCATACCACCAGGGCCATAGGATCATACCACCAGGGCCGCAGGGTCATACCACCAGGGCCGCAGGGTCATACCACCAGTGCCATAGGATCATACCACCAGGGCCGTAGGATCATACCACCAGGGCCATAGGATCATACCACCAGGGCCGCAGGGTCATACCACCAGGGCCGTAGGATCATACCACCAGGGCCGTATGATCATACCACCAGGGCAACGCAGGGTCATACCATCAGGCTACCTGGCCTCTGGCTGCTTCGTCGCCTTCCAACAGGCAAGAGGTTAATTCCTGCAAGGGTTATGCTCTTTCCTGCATCAAGGGTCCAGCAGGTAAAGGGTTAATGCTACAGTGCTTTGCAGCTCACAACCCCCCCACTTCCCCGCTTGCTCTGAAGACCCCATAGACATCCATGCTGCAGAATTGTGTGTGCTTGTACAGGGCCAGGCGGCTTTATGCTGTGCCTGTGCGCTGTACCCCTTGGGTATCTACAGGGTTAATTCTGCAGTGCCGGATGCTGCGGAAGGGTCAGCCAGGGTTCTGAAAGGCCCCTCCGGCAAGTTGCTGTCACAGCTATGCCCTAAATCGTCAAGGCCCTGCGCTGAAGGGGTTAACACTGCTGCAGTGCAGCCTTTTTTTAAAAAATTTTGGAAGGTTTCAGTTCTTTATTTTTATTTTTTTGGGGGGGGGGCATCTAACCAGCAAGGAAGGGGTTAAAGCTTCGGCAAAGCTCTGCAAGCCCCCTTCAGCAGCAAAGGGGTTAACGCTGCGGCGCTTGGCGTAGCTCTGCTGGGGGGGGTGAACAGCGCAGTGGCTTGCCGCCTCCCAAGGCGCACTCAGCAGCACTTAAGCGATTGATGCCGCAGGGATGTGCAGCCTTTTCCAGCAAGGAAAGGGGTTAACGTTAAAAAAAAAAGGCGCCAGCCACGAAGGGGTTAATGCGGTGACAACAGAGCATTAAGGTTGCAGCGCTCCTGGCATGGCACAGGTTAAGGGGCTTAGCTATGCTAGTGTGAGATTTAACCCTTTGCTGCCAGGGTGGGATCTGCAAAATGTGGAAAACAGGGCAGTTGTCAGCAAAAGGGTTAAATGTCACGGTCACAGGCGGAATGTCACTTGTGTGCCGGGGGGGGGGGGGGGGGGGGGCGCCTCGCCGGGGCCTCCCAGTGGCAGGGGAAGGGTTATCCCTGTGAAGGCCTCTCTCTCTCCTGTGTGATAGAAGAAGGAATGCAATGCTTACCTCTCTGCCCGGGATATTCTTCCTCCTAGCTGCTGGCTCTGTTCCTCCTCTACGACTTCCTCTTCCTATTATTACTGAGTGTCTCCTGGACTCCCCCCTGCAAACCTTCCTCCACTTCTTCCCCTGACTGTCTACTTTCAGATCCCTCTCTTCTCCCACCCGTTCTCCTCTCCACTGCCTCCCTCCTCTTTCTTTTACTACCTCCTCCATCTCTTTTTTTTTTTTTTGGCCTTTTCTCTGTCTGCGTTCTCTTTCCTCTCCTCCCACTCCCCTCCCTGTATTCCCCTCCCTTTTCCTCCCTGCTCTCTCTCTTTCTCGCACTTCCTTCCTTCTACCCTGGCCATGCACCTCTGTCTTCTTTTTAAAGTTTTTCCTCGGTCTTCCATTCTTTCGACCTTGGCCGTGCACCTCTTTCCCTTCTTTAAATCTCTCTGCCATTCTTCCTTCCTTTTACCCCGTCCATGCACCCTTTTCCCCTCTCTCTCGTTCTTTCTTCCTCCAACCCTGGATCTTTTCCTTCTTTCAAAGCTCTCTGTCATATTTCCTCCTACCCTGGATCTTTTCCTTCTTCAAAGCTCTCTGTCATATTTCCTCCTACCCTGGATTTTTTCCTTCTTCAAAGCTCTCTGTCATATTTCCTCCTACCCTGGATTTGCCCCTCTGCAACCTCTTTAAAGTTCTCTCCTTTGTTCTTCCTTCCTTCTATCCCAGCCATGCACCTCTTTTCCCTCTCTAAAGCTCTCACTCAGCCTTCCTTCTACCCTGGCCGTGCCCCTCTGCCTCCTCTTTAAAGCTCTCTCTTGCTCGTTCTTCCTCCCTTCCACCCTGGAAATACTTCTCTGCCCCCTCTTTAAAGCTCTATATTCTTCTTTCCTTCTACCTTGGTCATACACTTAAAGTTCTCTCAGTCTTCCTTCCTCCAACCTCAGATGTACACCACCGTCCCCTTGTTAAAGCTCTTTCCTTTCTTCCTTCCTTCTACTCTGGACGTCCACCTCCGTCCCCTCTTTAAAGTTCTATCTCTATTTTGCTTTCTTCTTCCCCAGACGTGCTTTTTCTCAGTATTCTATTCTTTCTACCCAGGCTACAAACCTTTGTCCCTTTTTTAAAGCTCCTTCTTGTTCTTCATTCCTTCTACCTTCATCATACACCTGTCCCCTCCTAAAAGTTCTCTCAGTCTTCCTTTCTTCTACCCCAGATGTACACCACCATCCTGTTTTTAAAGCTCTCTCCTTTCTTCCTTCCTTCTACCTTGGACGTCCACCTCTGTCCCCTCTTTAAAGTTCTATATCATTCTTTCTGCCTTCTACCCCAGCCGTGCTCTTCCTTCCTTCTATCCTAGGCATGCACCTCTTTTCCCTCTCTAAAGCTCTCACTCAGCCTTCCTTCTACCCTGGCCGTGCCCCTCTGCCTCCTCTTTAAAGCTGTCTCTTGCTCGTTCTTCCTTCCTTCCACCCTGGAAATACTTCTCTGTCCCCTCTTTAAAGCTCTCTATTCTTCTTTCCTTCTACCTTGGTCATACATTAAAGTTCTCTCAGTCTTCCTTCCTTCAACCCCAGATGTACACCACCATCCCCTTGTTAAAGCTCTTTCCTTTTTTCCTTCCTTCTACTCTGGACGTCCACCTCTGTCCCCTCTTTAAAGTTCTATCTCTATTTTTCTTTCTTCCCCAGTCGTGTTTTTCCTCAGTATTCTATTCTTTCTACCCAGGCTACAAACCTTTGTCCCTTTTTTAAAGCTCCCTCTTCTTCTTCTTTTCATCTACTTTGGTCATACACCTCTGTCCCCTCTCTCAGTACTTCCTTACTTCTGCCCCAGCCAGGCACATATGTTCCTTCTTTAAAGCTCCTTCTGTCTTCCTTCCTTCTACCCTGCATGTGAACTTCAGTCCCAGTCTTTAACACTCCCTCTTGTTCTTGCTTCCTTCTACCCTGGTAGTGCACCTATATTCCCTCTATAAACATCTCTCAGTCTTTCTTTCTTCTACCCAATACTGTATGCACCTCTTTACCCCTCTTTAAAGTTCTCACTTGTTCCTCCTTCCAGCCCAGCCATGCACCTCTGTCCTCTTTTTACAGTTTTTGCTCTGTCTTCCATTCTTTCTACCCTGGCTGTGTCCCCTCTTTAAAGCTTTCTCTTATTCTTCCTTCTTTCTACTCCATCCATGCATATGGGGTAAAGTCCTCTCGTATTCTTCCTTCCTTCTGCCCGGCCGTTCACCTCTGTCCCCTCTTCAGGCTGGGTTCGCACCATTGTGAATTGAATGCGGGTTCCCTTCTTTCCACCCCGGCCATGCACCTCTTTCCTCTATTTTAAGGTATCTCTCTGTCTTCCTTCTTTCCACCCCAGCCATGCACCTCTGTCCTCTATTTTAAGGTATCTCTCTGTCTTCCTTCTTTCCACCCCAGCCATGCACCTTGGTCCCTTCTTTATAGTTCTCTTTCTCTATTTGTCTTCCTTCCTTGTCACCTGGCTGTGCACCTCTGTCCTCTCTTTAAAGCTCTCTCCCTGTTGGTTCTTTTTCCTTATAACCTGGTCATGGACCTATGTCGCACTCTTTGAAAGAACTCTCTCAGTTTTTCTTCCTTCTACCCCAACCATCCACCTTTGTCCCCTCTTTGTAGTTCTCTCTCTCTCTGTCTTCCTTCCATGTTTCCTGGCTGTTCACCTCTGTCCTCTCTTTTAGGGTCTTTTTTTGATCTTCCTTCCTTCTATCCCAGCCGTGCACCTTGGTCACCTTTTTATAGTTCTTTCTCTCACTCTCTGTCTTCCTTCCTTCTATACTGGCTGTGCACCTCGGTCCTCTCTTTTAAGGTCTATCTCTGTTGGTCTTCCTTCCTTCTACCCTGGCCTTGTACCTTTGTTCCCTCTTTATAGTTCTCTCTCTCTCGTGCCTTCCTTCCTTGTACCCTGGCTGTGCACCTCTGTCCTCTATTTTAAGGTCCTGCTCTGTTGGTCTTCCTTTCTTCTACCCTGGCCGTGTACCTTGGTCCCCTCATTATAGTTCTCTCTCTCTCTGTCTTTCTTCCTTCTACCCTGGCTGTGCACCTCTATCCTCTCTTTTAAGGTCTCTCTCTGTTGGGCTTCCTTCCTTCCAACCCGGCCGTGCACCTTTGTTCCCTATTTATAGTTCTTTCTCTCTCTCGTGCCTTCCTTCCTTGTACCCTGGCTGTGCACCTTTGTCCTCTATTTTAAGGTCTCTCTCTGTTGGTCTTCCTTCCTTCTACCCTGGCCATGCACATTGGTCCCCTCATTATAGTTCTCTCTCTCTCTCTCTCTCTCTCTCTCTCTCTTCCTTCCTTTTCCCCCGGCTGTGCACCTCTGTCCTCTCTTTAAAGGTCTCTCTCTGTTGGTTCTCTTTCCTTCTAACCTGGACATGGACCTATGTCCCACTCTTTATAGTACTCTCTCTCTCTCTCTCTCTCTTGTGCCTTCCTTCCTTGTACCCTGGCTGTGCACCTCTGTCCTCTATTTTAAGGTCTCTCTCTGTTGGTCTTTCTTCCTTCTACCCTGGCCATGCACCTTGGTCCCCTCATTATAGTTCTCTCTCTCTCTCTTCCTTCCTTTTCCCCCGGCTGTGCACCTCTGTCCTCTCTTTAAAGGTCTCTCTCTGTTGGTTCTCTTTCCTTCTAACCTGGACATGGACCTATGTCCCACTCTTTATAGTACTCTCTCTCTCTCTCTCTCTTGTGCCTTCCTTCCTTGTACCCTGGCTGTGCACCTCTATCCTCTATTTTAAGGTCTCTCTCTGTTGGTCTTTCTTCCTTCTACCCTGGCCATGCACCTTGGTCCCCTCATTATAGTTCTCTCTCTCTCTCTCTCTCTTTTCCTTCCTTTTCCCCCGGCTGTGCACCTCTGTCCTCTCTTTTAAGGTCTCTCTCTGTTGGGCTTTCTTCCTTCCAACCCGGCCGTGCACCTTTGTTCCCTATTTATAGTTCTTTCTCTCTCTCGTGCCTTCCTTCCTTGTACCCTGGCTGTGCACCTTTGTCCTCTATTTTAAGGTCTCTCTCTGTTGGTCTTCCTTCCTTCTACCCTGGCCATGCACATTGGTCCCCTCATTATAGTTCTCTCTCTCTCTCTCTTCCTTCCTTTTCCCCCGGCTATGCACCTCTGTCCTCTCTTTTAAGGTCTCTCTCTGTTGGTTCTCTTTCCTTCTAACCTGGTCATGGACCTATGTCCCACTCTTTATAGTTCTCTCGCTCTCTCTCTCGTGCCTTCCTTCCTTGTACCCTGGCTGTGCACCTCTGTCCTCTATTTTAAGGTCTCTCTCTGTTGGTCTTCCTTCCTTCTACCCTGGCCATGCACCTTGGTCCCCTCATTATAGTCCTTTCTCTCTCTCTCTCTCTCTGTCTTCCTTCCGTGTCCCCCGGCTGTGCACCTCTGTCCTCTCTTTTAAGGTCTCTCTCTGTTGGTTCTCTTTCCTTCTAACCTGGTCATGGACCTATGTCCCACTCTTTAAAGCGCTCTCTCAGTTTTTCTTCCTTCTACCCCAGCCATGCACCTTTGTCCCCTCTTTATAGTTCTCACTCTCTGTCTTCCTTCCATGTTTCCTGGCTGTGCACCTCTGTCCTCTCTTTTAAGGTCTCTCTCTGTTGGTTTTCCTTCCCTCTATCCTGGCCATACAGCTTGGTCCCCTTTTTATAGTTCTGTCTCTCTGTCTTTCTTCCTTGTACCCCATCTCTGCACCTCTGTTCTCTCTTAAAAGCTCTCTCCCTGCTGGTCTTCCTTCCTTCTACTTTGGTCATGCACCTTTGTCTCCTCTTCAAAGCTCACCCTCCATCCTTCCTTTTCTGCCATGACCTTGTCCAAGCCAAGGGCAGCTTCTCTGCTCCAGCTGTTGGACTAATGCTGGTGCTTGTAGCTCCTGAAAGGGACCCTCATTTCCCTGATCTTTTTCTCTGCCTGACCTGCTGAAAACTGAACTGATAGTAAATTTGATAGTAAAAAGCAAAAAAAAAAATCTAAAACACTTACAATGAACCACTGATTCTTAACAATGGCATGCAATGCCAAGCTGCTGCTAACAAAGCAAACAGAATATTGGCATTAAAAAGGGGATTAATTCCAGAGATAAAACGATAATTCTCCTGCACTACAAGACTCTGGTCCGGCTGCACCTGGAGTATGCTGTGAAATTCTGGGCATCAGTCCCCAGGAAGGATGTACTGGAAATGGAGCGAGAACAAAGAGGGCAACAAAGCTAATAAAGGGTCTGGAGGATATTAGTTATGAGGAAAGGTTACCAGCACTGAACTTATTCTCTCTGGAGAAGAGACGCTTGAGAGGGGATATGATTTAAATTTATAAATACTGGTGACCCCACAATAGGGATAAAGACGGTGGTCTCAGCGGGGGGCATGGATAGTTTCAAGAAACTATTAGATAAGCACCTGAACGACCACAACATACAGGGATATACAATGTAATACTGACATATAATCACACACATAGGTTGGACTTGACTTGTGTCTTTTTTTGACCTCACCTACTATGTAACTATGTAACATTTCCACTAACACTTATCCTAATCCCTTAAAATTAATTCTAACCCCTATTTCCCAAACAATTATCCTGTAATATAAGCCCTTGACGCTTAACCTCCCTGGCGGTATGATTATGTCTGGAATTTTGTGCTGAAAGCGGTACAATTATTTTGCATGGAAATTTGGCGTTTTTATATTGTAGGCATGCAATTCTTATGAATAACTCACAAAATCATAAATTATAATATAATAAAAATATATATAAAAATGATTCAATAATGTAATCAGATCAAAAACACTGAAATTTGCTCATTTGCAGAATAGTCGCTGTCATTAAATTTAGTGTTTGATGATAGATTGTGATTCTAATTTATTATCGTTGTTTTCTAGCTGGTCTAAAACCACTTTTGACATAAAGGGACACTTTTTGGTTGCTATGGACAATCTCCAGTTTCCAGGCAGAAAAAAATCTTTTTATTATATAAAATGACATGCAGGGCACTGGGCAGACCACTAGGGACAAAGGGGATGTGTATTTTTTGTATACAATACTGTAATCTGTAAGATTACAGTACTGTATTTGTTGTGTGTTTTTAAAAGTTTTTGAATTTGGCACCGATCTCCGCTCCCGTGCGTCGTAACGTCGCAGGGGAACGGAGATCAGCGGCACTCGGCGCGGTGTGAATCGAGCGAGCAGACGGCTCGCTCACACAGCGGGGAGACATCGCAGGATCCAGGGGACAAGGTAAGTAACCCCCTCCCTGTATCCTGCAACGCAAGCCCGAGTCTGGCTCGGGGTTACCGCTTTTGGTACTGAAGTTCCTGCCCCGAGCCAGACTCGGGAATCCTGCAAGGGAGGTTAAAGAGGAAGTAAACCCTAATGGGTTTACTTCCTCTTTGTTTACCTGCAAAGGTAAAGCATAATGGACTACTATGCATCGCATAGTAGTCCATTATGTGTCACTTACCTGACACAGGAGCCAGCGAAGTCACCGCTGTCCCCTTGTGTACGGCGCCTCCATCTTCTTGGTGGGTCTCGCGGCTCCGTCGCTGTCATTCGACGGCACTGCAATGCGCACGGGAGCCGCCACTCGCGGCATATCGCCATTGAGAGCGGCTTTCTCAGTGCGCCTGTGTGCCACTGTCTACGGCGCATGCGCCGTAGACAGTGGTACCTGTCTTTTGGCAAATATCTCCTAAACCATGTAGGTTTAGGAGATATTTCTTTGACCTACAGGTAAGCCTTGATCTAGGCTTACCTGTAGGTCCAAGTGGTTTGTAAATGTTTACAACCACTTTAAACTGTCCCCAACACTTAACCTAACCCCTCAACTCTTAACACTCCACCTAACACTTAACCCCTACGATAAACCCTAAACCCTGTCCTTCCTTTTCTGAGATCACCCTGTCCATGTCAAGGGCAGCTTTCCTGCTCCAGCTATTGGGTAACACCGGTTTATGTGGTTACGGAAGGCGACTCTCATCTCCCTGACCTCCTTTCTCTGCCTGACCTGAAAACTGAACTGCAAATGAAGAGCTCATATATAGGGCACTTCACCTTTTATCTATATAAGCCAACTCCACCTTCCTAGTAAATTTGATACCATAAAGGAGGACAGCAAAACAGCCCACTGGTACTTTGTTCCCGTCTTGTTCACTTTCACCTGTATGGCGAACTTCTGAGATGAAAAAGAGGGGCAGCTCTTAGCCCTGGGCGTTTGTAAGTCTCACAATAATGGTGCTGAAATCTTGAGCCAAACACTTGGGTTGATTTACTGAAACTGGAGAGTGCAAAATCTGCATAGAAACCAATCAGCTTGATTGAAGTTAGAAGACGTTCGGCTACCATGCACAGCTACACAGGATTTTGCACTCTCCAGTTTTAGTAAATCAACCTCTATGGCTTTGCTTGCACCATTTTAGATTTGGGCAGCTACAAAAGAGATATGCGATCGCATGATCAATCAATTTTAGAGTCTTTGGAGAAAATATTACCAATGACGCCCATCCCCAAGCTTAGAAACAATACATTGGAAACAATTTGACGTAATATGGTTAGTTTAAACCCTAATGCCCCGTACACACGATCGGATTTTCCGACAACAAATGTTGGATGTGAGCTTGTTGGTGGAAAGTCCGACCGTGTGTACGCTCCATCGAACATTTGTTGGCGGACTTTCCGCCAACAAATGTTGGCTAGCAGGTTCTCAAATATTCCGCCAACAAAACTTTGTTGTCGGACTTTCCGATCGTGTGTACACAAGTCCGATGCACAAAAGTCCACGCATGCTCGGAATCAAGTACGAGCCGGAAACGCTCGGTCTTGTAAAACTAACGTTCGTAATGGAGATATCACGTACGTCTTGTACGTCACTACAAAAAATGGCCAACATTTGTGTGACCGTGTGTATGCAAGACAAGTTGGAGCCAACAATCTTCAAACAAAAATCCACGGTTTTGTTGTCAGAAAGTCCGATCGTGTGTACGGGGCATAACACTAATGCCGCGTACACACGACCGTACTTTCCGTCAGAATAAACTCTGATGGTTTTCCCGACGGAGTTACGACCGAATGGACTTGCCCACACATGATCGGACCAAAGTCCGTTAGTTTCGAACTCAATGACGTACGATGGGACTAGAAAAGGAAGTTCAATAGCCAGTAGCCAATAGCTGCCCTTGCGTCGTATTTGGTCCATCGGACCAGCATACAGACTAACGGTTTTCTCGATAGAAATTGATTCCGTCAGGTCCGTCGAAATTTTTTGAAGAAAATCGGATTATCCCACGGATTATCCCGACGGAATGATTCGGTCTGACCTTTTCTGCCGGAAAGTCCGTTTGTGTGTACGTGGCATTAACCTAACCCCTAAATTAAACATTTGTGTTTTAAGATTAACTCTACCTTTCAGTGCTTAACCCCTAAAATAAACCTTTGACTCTTAAAACCCCAACACTCCCCCCCCCACCGTTTAACCACCTGAGATCCGCGCTATAGCCGAATGACGGCTACAGCGCGGATCTAAGATGCCGGGACGACGTCTATTGACGTTGTCCCGGCCACGAGCTGCCTGCGCGCCCCTTGAAGGGCGTGCGCGGCGCGCTCTATGATCAGCGAGTCTGTGAGACTCGCTGGATCACAGATCCGAGTAAGGGGTCGATCCCGACCCCCCTTACCACGTGATCAGCTGTCAGCCAATGACAGCTCATCATGTGATAATAACAGAGCCAGTGTATTGCCGAGTTGGTTCCCCTGGCGGATTGGTTCCTCTCTGTACTGCACAGTCGCAGTACGAACGACTAGGCATCTTCCGGAAATTGCCAAACCTAAACACATGCCAGTGAAGTGTACACCGCACAGCTGATTTTGTTTGCTTAAAAAAAAAAAAGGTTAAAAAAATACACTCCTAATTGAAAGGAAAAACCCAGATAGCACTCTAAAAACACACGTTTTCTATTACTCTCCTCTATATCCAGAGCTAAACGATTTATTTTTACTTTGCCTTTGCCCTTTCTTAGTGTAATAATCGACCCGCCCCTTAGTTACACTCCCCTTGCAGAGTAGCGCGAGCATCGGGAGCGTGCGGGATCGTCTCCTACACCGACTGCACGTGCGCGGTGTACGCTTCACTCGCATCTGTTTAGGTTCGGCTATTTTCGGACATTTCGCTGCGCATGCGCAGTACAGAGCTGCACTAATCCGCCGAGGGGAACCATCTTGGCAGAACACTGGTAATCGGCTTTTTTTCCTCCTCCCGCTGACAGCACAAGGAGAAAAAAAAAAAAAGCCGATCACCGGCGGCAGTGAAAGGGACATCAGACATCAGTCCCTCTCACTGCAATGTGCCCAGGGTCCATGGTGCCCACCTTTGCCACCTGTCAGTGCCCACAGTGCCATCTGTCAGTGCTGCACATCAGTGTCACCTACCAGTGCTCATCAGTGCCACCTACCAGTGCTCATCAGTGTCCCCTACCAGTGCCCATCAGTGCCACCTATCAGTGCCCATCAGTGCCATCTATTAGTGCCACCTATCAGTGCCATCTATCAGTGCCCGCCAGTGCCATCCATCAGTGCCCATCAGTGCCCATCGGTGCCACCCATTCGTGCCACCCATCCGTGCCCATCAGTGCCATCTTTGCTGTGCCCATCAGTAACGACTTATCTGTCCCCACCAGTGCAGCCTATCACTGCCCACCAGTGCCGCCTATCAGTGCCCACCAGTGCCGCCTCATCAGCGCATATCAATGAAACAGAAAAATTACCTGTTTGCAAAATTTTATAACAAACTATTAAACATGATTTTTTTTTTTTCCATTTTTTTTTTTTTGTTTAGCAAAAAATAAAAACCCCAGCTGTGATTAAATACCACCAAAAGAAAGCTCTATTTGTGGGAAAAAAATTATAGAAATTTCATTTGGGTACAGTGTTGTATGACTGCGCAATTGTCATTCAAAGTGCGTCAGCGCCAAAAGCTGAAAATTGGTCTGGTCACGAGGGGGGTTTAAGTGCCCAGTAATCAGGTGGTTAAATAAACCGTTAACTTCGAACACTTCCGCTTAACCTAACTCCCTAGAATCAACACTTAACTCCCTAAATCTATTGACTTTAGCTTAACACTTAAAATGAACTCTTAATTCGTAACACTCTCCATAACACTGAACCTAACCCCCTAAAATTAACCTTTAACTCTATTCCCTCTCCTTACACTTAAGCTAACCCCTAAAATAAAACAATTCCGACAGCAAATGTCCGATGGAGCCTACACACGGTCAGAATTTCCGACAACAAGCTCCCATCGAACATTTGTTGTCGGAAATTCCACTTAACCTATCCCCTAAAATAAACCCATTAGTCTTAAAATGAACTCTAATGCCGCGTACACACGATCGGAATTCTCGTCGGAAAAGACTCTGACGTTTTTTCCGACGGAATTCCGACGGAATTCCGCTCAAGCTGTCTTGCCTACACACGATCACACCAAATTCCGACGGTCAATAACACAGCGGCATAAAACACATTCGACAGCACTATAAAAGGGAAGTTTAATGCTTCTGAGCATGCGTCAAATTGTTTCCAAGCATGCGTCTGAATTTTGCGTGTCGGAATTGCATACACACGATCGGAAAATCCGATAGAAAGGTTTTCCTTCGGAAAAATTGAGAACAGGTTCTCAATCCAAAGTCCGTCGGAAATTCCGACAGAAAAAGACCATTGGGCATACACACGGTTGGAAAATCCGATGAAACGCTCCCATCGGACGGTTTCCATCGGAAATTTCGACCGTGTGTACGCCGCATTACGCTTATAATATAACCCCTAAAATAAGCCAATAACTCCTAAAATCGTTCCCCCCCCATCACTTATCCTTATTTCAAAAATGAGCCTTTACCAGTTCAGATCCTCCCACCCAAAAAGCTAAGCCATACCCCAGGGAAATATGGCTAAAATGTTTCCTTTTTTGTGGTGTTTGATTTTTGTTAGTGGGGGTCAAACTGATGTTACTTTTTGACTGTAGTGGCTGGAAAATTGGAAGGAGTGGGATGGAAAATTTTACTTCAAGAAATGAAACTCTGACTGTGAATGTGGTCTTTGTTCGGGAAATTTTCCGAAATGAGTTGACTCAATAATGGCAAGAAAGAACGTTCTAATGAAAATCTAAACTTCACTCTCTGGGGCTGATTTCTGAAAGCCGTGGCGGTAGAGGCGCACGGCACGGCGCAACGCACGTTTTCATATTTACGAAACCGTGCACGAATCCCCCATTTACTATAGCAATCTCGGCGCACGGGAGAATGCAATCTGTGCGCCACTATGGCCCATGTGACATTGCTGGGCGCCTAAATCAATATTCTTTGGGCACTGCCACTGTCACCTCTGAGGAAGTAGAGTAAACAACACGCGCCGCATTTCATTCCCAAAACTACCAGGCATTGTTGGGATTGGGAAAAGCACAGGTCCTCTTTATACCGTTTCCCCGAAAATAAGACCTAGTGTGATTGTCGGTGATGGCTGCATTATAAGCCCTACCCCCCAAATAAGCCCTACCCTGAAAATAAGACCTACAAGGACTTGGGGGGTAGGGCTTATATTGCAGCCATCACCGACAATCACGCTAGGTCTTATTTTCGGGGAAACAGGGTAGTTCCGTTCAGCTCCCAACCCCTTATTTGTGCTATTACTTCCAAGTGTCCACCTGTATGTGGGTACGAGAGCCCTTACCCCTGTCTCAAGAGCACGGGTCACATACCACCGTAGAATGCATTGATCTTACCAGATAATGCGGCAGTCAATACTCATTGACACTTAGCTAACTCATGACACTCGCTTTTTTTTTTGGAGCGTGAACTGTCAAGCAAAGTGTCAATGAGTATTGACAGCTGCATTCCCTGTAAAACAGCAACCATCTCATTGGAGCCATGTGTGCGCTCTGGCCATACAGTTTAATTTAAAAAAAAATATTAATATTATCATTAACAAAAATTTGTTGCAAAAATAAAAAAAATATATATTTATAACATAATAAAAATAATAGAATAATACATAAAAAAATATACTTAAAAATATTGTATTTACAATTTCACCAGTGGCAGCCTATCGATAAAGGGGCACAGGGGCGCCGCCCCCCTACAACCAAAGTTTTAACCTGTTAGGGAAAATAAAATGATTTTGTTCATTGAAGTAGTGTGTGCGGGGTGCCGGACTAATGCACACACTACTTCAGTGAAAAGTGAGTACACCCCTCACTGTTTTTTTTAAACAAATTTATTTTATTTATATCTTTTCATGTGACAAAATGAAAGAAAAATAAATGAATAAATTACACTTTTTGCTACAATGTAAAGTAGTGAGTATACAGCTTGTATAACAGTGAAAAATTTGCTGTCCCCTCAAAATAACTCAACACACACTTTGCTACAATGTAAGTAGTGAGTGTACAGCTTGTATAACAGTGTAGATTTGCTGTCCCCTCAAAATAACTCAAACACAGCCATTAATGTCTGACCGCTGGCAACAAAAGTGAGTACACCCCTAAGTGAAAATGTCCAAATTGGGCCCAAAGTGTCAATATTTTGTGTGTCCGCTTTTATTTTCCAGCACTGCCTTAACCCTCTTGGGCATGGAGTTCACCAGAGACAGGTTGCCACTGGAGTCCTCTTCCCCTCCTCCATGATGACATCACAGAGCTGGTGGACGTTAGAGACCTTGCGTTCCTCCACCTTCCATTTGAGGATGCCCCACAGATGCCCAATAGGGTTTAGGTCTGGAGACATGCTTGGCCAGTCCATCACCTTTACCCTCAGCTTCTTTAGCAAGGCAGTGGTCATCTTGGAGGTGTGTTTGGGGTCGTTATCATGTTGGAATACTGCCCTGCGGTCCAGTCTCTGAAGGGAGGGGATCATGCTCTGCTTCAGTATGTCACAGTACATGTTGGCATTCATGGTTCCCTCAATGAACTGTAGCTCCCCAGTGCCGGCAGCACTCATGCAGCCCCAGACCATGACACTCCCACCACCATGATTGACTGTAGGCAAGACACACTTGTCTTTGTACTCCTCACCTGGTTGCCCCCACACACGCTTGACACCATCTGAACCAAATACGTTTATCTTGGTCTCATCAGACCACAGGACATGGTTCCAGTAATCCATGTCCTTAGTCGGCTTGTCTTCAGCAAACTGTTTGCAGACTTTCTTGTGCATCATCTTTAGAAGAGGCTTCCTTCTGGGACAACAGCCATGCAGATCAATTTGATGCAGTGTGTGGCGTATGGTCTGAGCACTGACAGGCTGACCCCCCACCCCTTCAATCTCTGCAGCAATGCTGGCAGCACTCATACGTCTATTTCCCAAAGACAACCTCTGGATATGACGCTGAGCACGTGACCTCAACTTCTTTGGTCGACCATGGCGAGGCCTGTTCTGAGTGGAACCTGTCCTGTTAAACCGCTGTATGGTCTTGGCCACCGTGCTGCAGCTCAGTTTCAGGGTCTTGGCAATCTTCTTATAGCCTAGGCCATCTTTATGTAGAGCAACAATTCTTTTTTTTAGATTCTCAGATAGCTCTTTGCCATGAGGTGCCATGTTGAACTTTGGAGAGTGAGAGCGATAACACCAAATTTAACACACCTGCTCCCATTCACACCTGAGACCTTGTAACACTAACGAGTCACATGACACCGGGGAGGGAAAATGGCTAATTGGGCCCAATTTGGACATTTTCACTTAGGGGTGTACTCACTTTTGTTGCCAGCGGTTTAGACATCAATGGCTGTGTGTTGAGTTATTTTGAGGGGACAGCAAATTTACACTGTGCTGTACACTCACTACTTTACATTGTAGCAAAGTGTACTTTGTTGTCACATGAGAAGATAGAATGAAATATTTACAAAAAATTTACTTTTGTGAGATACTATTTGTATATATATATATATATACAAGCTGTACACTCACTACTTTAGATAGATAGATAGATAAAGATAAAAAGATAATTTTCTTCAGTGTTGTCACATGAAGAAGATATAAAAAAAAATTATTTTACAAAAATGTGAGGGGTAAAAAATGCAATATATTGCTGCAAAGTTTATCCAAATTATGACTATTCAGTTCCAATACACGGGGCCATGCAAATTGGCCCCATATAGGATCAGGAGATCATGATCAATGCCTATGCTTAACTTTTGAAAATTTTCTTCTAGAAAACGGGGGCATGCGATTTTGCTGCATTTGAAGTTTTATGGTCAACATTTGACATATTTCATTGGATTGTTTGTGATCTGACTGCTGTATGGATGTCCATTATTCGGATACATACAAGGGATCTTATGGACCGGTGTTGAAATGAATGTAATTGGAGCTTTTTGCGGCGTACACGCAGTCGGAATTTCCGATGGAAACAGTCCGATGGGAGCTTTTCAACAGATTTTCCGACCGTGTGTACGCCCATCGGTCTTTTTCTGTTGGAATTTCCGACAGACTTTGGATTGAGAACCTGTTCTCAATTTTTCCGACGGAAAACCTTTCTATCGGATTTTCCGATCGTGTGTATGTAATTCCGACACGTAAAATTCCGACGCATGCTCAGAAGCATTAAACTTCCCTTTTATAGTGCTGTCGAACGTGTTTTATGCCGCTGTGTTACA